>VXBL01003966.1:39968-342615 GCA_013400195.1 Aramus guarauna
ATAAATGACAAGCTGTAGTGCTACCGAGCTCCAGCAGCTCCCATTAAAAATTACTGCCATTTGTTAGCACTCTGGATATCACAGGCTTTGTCCCCAGATCACCCTGACCATCCTTACTGTAGTTGTTGCAACCTCCCCAGGCTGACAAATCTGCTGCTGCTCAGTTACTGCTATTTTTTTAACTCATTTCACTCCAGCACATCTTGATGCTACTCTACTGTAGTAACGGGATTTAGGACAGGGGTGAATTCCATTTTTTTTCTGTATTTGTTTATTGGTGTACTTTTTGAAATCTACTGCCAATGTGGAAGTCTTACTACCTCTAAGTTCTTAAGCATAGCTTAAGATGGTAACGTGGCTCGCAAGGTCTCACAGAGTCCCTGCATAAATGGGATAGGATTTACTGAACCACACTGCGCATGTTAATAAACCAAGAGCCAATTAATAATCTAATAAGACTCCTAATAACAAACAACTCCTGGGTCCAGTCATGCCATGACCCTAACACATTTGCATCTTTCTGTTCCCTGGCTTTCACCTCTGGTACAAGCCAGAGCATCTTCTTAGGGACTCTTGATAATATCTTCTCCATCCACAAAATTTTTGGATGCTATGTGCTCCTGATTGCCTTCAACATGCTGCCAAGGTTGACAGGGTACACAGAGCTCACCTGCTTTTATGTCACTTCAGGACTCCTCAACAGCAGTGCAATCCCCTCCAGCCAGTTTTAAGAAAGACACAGGGCAAAAACTTTTAATCTGATCCTTATCTGAAATTTTGCCTCAGAGAGCATGACTTGGCATTTTGGGGAGGAGAGATCATTCTCTGGACTAGTGTTTCTCATTTTGCATCTTGGCTGCCCAGTCTACAGAGATGCCAGAAAGTCTCCAATACAATGCCTTTCCCTGGAAGCATATGAGTCTGTTTTAACTCTTGCTTATTCTCGCAAAGGTAATCTGCCTCAGTTAAACAGACGTTCCAGCAAACTGCAATGCAATCACTTACCCTATGAACCATGGTATTTATCATAACGTGGTGAAACATTCAACAATCAATAGGAAAATGAAGTCCTCCCTGCTTCCTTTCTGCAACTCTAATGTTAATGATAAACCCCGCGTAAAACATTATTGCTTACAGAGCTGAATCAAACTACTTGTTCCTTCCAATAAGATTCCCTCATCCCAGACCTATATCTCTCCTTAATATTTTCTTTTCAAAATGTTACAGGTTAATGCCTGTAACCTAAATCCTGAGGAAAACAGCACTTGGGTAACCATTGTGTGCAAGAAACAAAGATTATGGTGTCATTCAAAATTGGTCTCTGTTTTGGGCCAAAGTTTCAGTGGAAAACCATTCACCTAATTGCTTCTTTTCTGAAACCTGATCTCTATTGTGAACTTTGACAAAAATGTACCAGACTATTCATACCAGCATGAATAGTATTTATATGAAAAAATAAAGAGTATATATCAAAGTCTAAGAAACATTGTTCCACATTCTAACATCAGGGTACAGAAAACAGAATAAAATGTATTCTTCGTGACGTCACCTTTCTGAAACCCTAACCTGACATGTATGAAACTTAAGGAAAGCAATCCAGAGTCTACGCCAATACTAACACAAAGCCATGCACTCCTGCAGACATGTTCTCCCTTTCTAAATCTATAGACCATGAAAGAATTTGAAAGCACCTGCTACACGTAGAGCTCCCTTACTAAGACTATGGATTTAACACTAGCCAAACAAACAAACCAACCCCAAAACAGCTTTTGCCCCACCAGAACCACAAACCCCTTCTCATACCCATCTCTAAGCTGACAGCAGGCCTTTCTCTTCTGTCTCTAAACGACAGGGCAATTCGTCATTTCCTTCTAGAAACCCTTTTACTCCAAATCCAGCAGAATCAGAAGAAAACTGCTCTCCCAACTGCTTCCCTTTGGAAACCCCTGCCCTGCATCAACAGAACTCATATAAATCCTACTCCTCTACTCAGCTCCCTGGGTACAGCAGAAGCTGTGGAGGATCCCCCTCCTGAGTGCTTTCTTCCAGAAAGCCATACTCTAGCTGTCCCTGTGATCCCTGGTGAGGCAGAAAGCCATACCTAGTTAATCAGTCCATGCATTGAAACTAATCTGAGTCCGCTTGCTCCTACCAAACACCATTCTTCTTACTAATTCCAAGGGAGTAGGAAACTGCACACCTCATTGCTTGCTTTCTAAATCCCTGGCAAAAAACACATCCAGGTAAGGAGTGTCTACTAAGGAGCATTTGCTCCTACGACGACTGTTCTTCCTGTAAACACTACCCTGCATGGATGACAACTGTACTGTGCACATCACTTTCTTTTAAAAACCTGATTTCTAATTACCTTGAAAACCACATCCACCATAGCAATACCTGTATCTAAACCAGTAGAAAATTATTTTATCTTATTTGGCCACAAAAGAATATGTAGAAAGCAATCATTCTACCCACAACCCTAGGAAAAGCTACATCTGGGTTGGTAGTGCCTCTACAAAAACTTACAAGGAGTCATTCACTTCCATAAGCATTGTTTCTCATGCTACCTTTATAGATGGTAAACTCATCAGCAGAAACACTCTCTCCTTGTGTTTGCCTTTCTGGAGGGGTAACTCTACCCTTTACCCTTACTTGCTTTCAACTACACCATGATAATCAGTCTCTGAACGAATAGCAAGAAAAACATTCCAGAAAAATGGTCCTTCTTGTTGCAATTCTGAAGACTAAATGCATACCTATAAATATATATATTTACATATGTTTGAAATACATGTGTTATAAATAAAATTCCATGTGGAGATACATACGTACGTATAGGGAAAAAACATCCTTCTTGCTTTTAGAAATCCTACCTCTAACCCTTAACACCAGGTAAACAAAGCCTAAGTGAACCGTGCTGTATGATAATTTACTTCATGTAAAGCCATTTTTTCTCACAAATGCCATTTCCCAGCTTAGCTTTTAGGTCACAGAAAAAAAAAAAAATCAAAATTCTTTGTCTAATTACCTTTTTTCAAAAATCCTAGCCTTACCATGATGGACATATGGGAAGCTGGTGTCTGCTGTAAGCCTAGAGAAAGCCTCTCTCTCCTCATTGCTCTGTGGCCTATGACATATTCAAAAGAAAACTACTCTCTTCATTCCTTCCCTTCTGAAAGCCTCCATTTACCATGCCTAATCTGAAGTATCATGATGATCTCTATTCCATTGCAACACTTACCTTGAAAAGCTTCCCCTTACACAGATTCATCCTTATTTTAGGTTGCTGGACCTATATGATACAGTGGGAACTTTTTTCTGAAACCCAACTTGAATGGAGAGTAAACTATGCCAGCCAAGTGCTACCTCCACCAGCTACTGTCCCAAAGCTCCTCGTCTACTCCTTCCCCCAATACTCTTTATCCTTTCTCATGCCCTGGCAGTGATGAAGACGAAACGCCTATTAACACTACCCTATACTTCTAAAACTTCACAAGGAACATAATTACAGTTTCTGCTGGTACGTTAAACATGAGCCAACCATCTAATCTGACACCTGCCCAGGGCAATTTGGTTCAGAGATACCTGATGAAAACTGGAAACACACCCAGTATTTGCCATCAGGAGGAGACAGATAACAGGCCCTCCTAGGAAAGCACCTGGGAAATTTTAAACAGTCAAAAGTTATTAGAGGTTTTATAAGAGCTAAAAAGACTGTTTCTTTGATTTACATGCTGTATGTAGATTAAGAAAAATTAGTTTCCTGCGTTAGTTTTAAGGCCTTTGTGAATATAAAAACATGGGAATTTGTGTTGCACGTACGTAATTGATGGTATTCAAATTTCCTGGCAACTCCTAAAAATGGCTTTAATAATCAAGATTTTTTATTTGCTTGGGGTTTTTTTCTCTTCTCCAGAGAGGGACGAAAGGCCCTGAGAGATCTCATTCTCTGTTCTCTTCCTCCCAATTAATTAGATTTTTTTAAGAAAAAAGAAAAACAAAAAACAAACCCCTAACTTTTCACAAAATTATTTCATTTTCTTCAGGACTACAATCTGGTTGCAATTGCTCTTGCATGCTCTGTGAATCAGGTGTCAAGCGTGTGTTTAAGGAACTGGTATGCATATGCCCATTAATTTTCAAAGGTAATAGATTCCTATCCCATCCTGTTTGCCAGTCTCAGATATGAGCAAATCTTATGCTAAAAGCTTAAAAATATTTCCCCAGACTAGCAAAGAAAACAGGTGAGAATTCCCATATAGCTGTATGAAAGTGTTTACTATGAGTCCGTGTCCTGTGCCTAGATTTTTGAAGTCTAAGGAGAAAAGGGCTCTATCCTGAGTTTTTCTCATGGTTCACAGCTCCTGGAAGGCTATGAGGAGGGGTCCACTGCAACATCTTTTTTGTAGTGGGGAACAGTTCTACACTCTCTCTCCTGTTTGTATTCATTATACTTGTAGGAATATCATGTTTTGAGGCTTTCAGTCCCTTGGGAAACAAAACTGAACAACTTCAAAAGTTATTGAGGAAAGAATGACAGACTTTCCCACCCAGAGAGACATTTTATATGAGAAACCAGGCTAAAAGAGCAAGAGATTTGGTAGATTCATATAAAACTTGAAGGCAGAGTTAAGATAGCCTGACTTCAATACCCTCCCTGAATTCTTAGGAAATCTGGATCTAGATGTTCAAAGTTAGGCCCAGCCTCACAACAGAAAGCCCCAAACCGTGGATCTTACTACAGGGGAATGTGAGGAAGTCAAATTTATATTTGGAACCTCTTCTCTGTTTAGGAATAGGTTATTTTTCTTTTTTGTATGCTGCTCCATTGAAGCTTGATGGAAACTGGACACAAAATGGTTACACTTAACTGAAGACTAAGCAAAAAGGCAAGCCAGTGTATTGACTATACAGTCAATTTATATATGAATATTAAATGTGTTTTCCCTCTTTAGTCCTCTTATTTTCACATGGGTTTTGCCAAGGGGCATTGTATATTGGATATTCAGATACATTTCAATTCCATAATGGTTTTGTAGTTGAAGTCATGCATAAAAGGATGGAAACCGTAGCACGCTTTACTGAAATAAGACCCTGTGAGCATTGAGGAGTTATTTTTAATATTCCTAACACATTAAGCCTATGCTACAAGGCATTTATGTAACTCTTCTTTGTTTAGTACCACCTCCATCAGAACATAAGTATTTGCAGCTCTCTGAAAGTAGCTCTCTTGCAAAAGTATAAGCTACCTTGAACAGATTATGAAATCTCTAAAAACTTTCCAGTTGTTTAAAGAAAAAATCAAGTGATTGTACCTCATTTGAAACAAATTAAATGTCTCAATGTAAAATTACTTCTTTTTATCAGAATTTGACTCCGTCAGCTCCTTGTCAATAAGTTCCTTGGCCTTCATTACAGCTGCCTATGCATGTTATTATCTGAGACTGGTAGACCTTGGTACACACACAGTATGGCTTATTTTATTTTCCCTTATCTTAGCAGGTAGATAGAAATAATTCCTTTAGCTTAGTCAATGCAACATAACAAGTACTAAGCAGGTGTTGGGGTTTTTTTGGGGGGCTGCATAACATAAAAAGACTTTATCTGAGTCAGGGAGCCTGCTTGTTTGATGCTGTGTACTGCAGATCTCAGAAGCTGCCAGTACAGGTGAACTCATGGTCTGTTGAGCTTCCGGGAAGCATAAAACCAGCCTGGGATGGGCTGTGCAAAACTGTATTTGCAAGTACCACATTAATAGTCATACCCTGGTTCAATTTGATAAATTGAACATTTAACATTTAAAGTTACGATGCATGTTACATTTAACATTTAAAGCTACGGTAGCCTTTTACTGCCCATCACCCTCTATATATAAGGCAAAAGCAGGAGTGCCCACAGACCTGTTTTATAGATGGGGAAATGAGACATAAAAACATTTCATCCAAGAAACAGAGGCACAGAGAAGTGAAGCACTTTGGGCAGCACGTACTTATCTATTACTTTCAAACTCTTTATGAGGGCTGGTTTTATACTCACTGAAATCAAGAGCAATTTACGCCAAATACCTCATGACATTAGTTTATGTATGAACTACCACCACGGAAGTGCTCAGCACTACCCCAGCTCTGCTCTTATGACAGTCGATGGACTTTTGCCACTGACAGCAATCACCTCTGCTGACTCCTTTGGAAATTTTGCTTTGGAAATTCTCCTTGTCAGGCAATGACAGATAAAGCCTCCCCCAGCTGATGGTCTCCAGATTGGATTACCACAGAGGGAATTTCACAATCACACTAGATTCCAATTTTTCTTCTCCTTATTCTGGATAAGAACTCGATTTTCTTTTATATGAAAAAATATTGCCAGCATATTATTTCTCATCTAAGCTGAAGGTAACTTCACTTAGATTGGCTTTGCTAGAAGCCCTTCTCCTAAATGCAGTGCTCTTTGCAATGAACTTTGCAGCTTCTTTCTAAGTTGCAGAATGCTCTCCATTTTCGCTGGCTTGTTGTGATCAGACCTTAACACTGCTGACTGATTTCCTCCGTGATTTTTTTCCATGCCAGTCAATAAGGTGGCAATATTAATAACACAGTTCTTGGATGTAATGTTATTCACAGGTCTCCATCAACTTTTGTGGCTGCACTCTTGAAACTACCCACTTCAGCTATACCTATTAATTTCCCATGAAGTTTAAGAGTTCTCCATATGTTATGCCCCTAACCCGGAACCACAGCACATTGCTTTTCTAAGCAGCTTCTACTCCAGTTCATCTCAAAATTCAAACAAAATGCTTCTTGAAATGTATTTTACTTTTCAGCTATTTCATGTTGGGGATAGAGGCAGGCAGCGTTACTGGTTTTTTTTTTAGAGGCGGTGCTCACTTGCAAGTAGAGTCTGACTTACTTATGAGATTCAAGCAGTACAAGGAAATCTTTTCATGAGACTGATCTGAATTTTGATTCTCTAATAAAAGCTGGAACAGGAGACAAAATTGGTTTGATTTGATTTACAGTCTCTGAACCATGCTGCAAATGTAGCCCTTTTTTTCTGCTCTCAAACCAGTTCCAATTTATTCCTGGGTGTTATTTATGCAGATGTATTTACTGAATAGTTTATCAAGTGATTTTCAGATTGGGATTGTTGCTTGGAGTTATTTTACATAAATTGATCACCAACTACTGGTTTATTAACCTGTTTGGTATACATGCTGCAAGGAGGAAGATCACCTAAACCACCCAGTATTATTTCTGCTCCATCAGGGCCTCACAGAAGATACTGTACTGTCAGAAGAAAAATGAAGAGCAAACACTGAAATCCTGTAAAGATAATTCTTAATAATAATCAAGGAGTTATAGCCAAGTGTGTGAAACTTGCCTCAGTTACCCATGCACAGTAGATTTTATATTATGAGACAAGAGAGAAGACTGAAATCAAAATCAAGAGTAATGGTGCTAGGCACTGTACAGGAGCACCCCGTTCCTCTGAATAATTCAGCATCTCGATTTGCAAAATGCTGGACACGAAAATGCGGACATGCAGGATGACTTAATTTCTGAAGGTGGGCCCTCAGTAGCAGGGGAGGCCAAGCCCCTTGCAGCATCTTCCACGGCTGAATCTGTAGTCGTGGTGGCTTGGCAGTAAAGCACTGCTAAAACCCAAAAGGCAAATGGCATCAGCCAGCCCTGAGATCAAGAGCGGGCAGAGGCCACTTTACAGGACACTACTGACCCCAAGACAGTCCACAGAGAGCTCCTGAGAGGAAAAGCACAACCCTTCTGAAAGCTGTTAACCTCAGGACACTATTTTAATTACTCAAATTATAAGAAATATGGAAGGCAAAATACTACAGAGGTGACTCTAAAAAAATATCAGCTTCTGACTCTGAAATATACAGTAAGGAACATTACCATAATAAGCTCTGAGGAGATACAATGAAAACTATTACAGCTCCAGGAAAGACACATAAAGATGAGCATAACAATTACCTGCCTGACAGAGAAAAAGGAAGAAAGGTACATAATTTAGAGTACTGCTGTTACTGGCTTTAAGACAGATATATAATGATGAGTATTGCAGTTACCTAGTTCTGGCAGAGATATAATGGCAATCATTAGTTATCTAGCTGTAAGGAGGACATGTAATGTGTAGTATTATTGTTACCTGTCCCTAGAAGAGAGCACGAAAGAGGGGAAGAGAGAGATGATGAGAAACCTAGACTGTTACCCGGCTCTGGAAGGCAGAAATTATGGAAAGATTTGCTGCTGCCCATGGCTGTGCTTTACAGCTACTAATTCAAGGAGGGAGAGGCAGGGGAGAATGAGTGGTCTGAGTTATACTGTGGTTATCTGGTACAAGGCCAGACTTCCAGCTGGCCACAGTTGATAAAACTTGCTCGCGTTTGCTGCAACTACGCTGACTTTGGGTTTGTGGAAAAGATAGGGGAGATGGGGGCTTCCCCGTGAAACACAAGCACCACAGCCCTCCTAGAGCCAATATGGAACATGAAGGATGTCTTAGGGTGACTGATTCCCCAGGAACTCCCACTTGGCTCCCCAGCCACAGCAACCTCCAAGCAGGCATCACTTCTCCATGCACTCAGGAAGCCCTGGGCAGGAGCGGAGGTTGAGAGAAAGGTATGGCAAAAAAAGAGGGGCTGTAAAGGATGGAAACATAGCTTTTGAGAGCTCTGGGACATGGGATGTAGAGATGCAATATATTTACACTTCTGCAGAGAAAAAGAAGCTTGGAGCTTTCTGTAGCCTTCAGTGTCTATCCCTTCCCTGAATGAATGATGTGTACCTACCCACTCTACCTTCAGACCAAAGGGACAACTGAAGAAAAAAACCCCAATTTTTTCTTTTAAATCTGGGGACAAAGAGAGTAATAGCATACTGGAAAAAAAGTGGGTCAGTCAATCAAGAGTGCAGGAATGAGGGAAAACTATGAACTTTGTCATAAGAAATAATCATGGCACAGATACTAAGTGGCCTACCTCTGCACTTTCTACAGCACTCCTCTGTGTGGTCCTCACACTCGGGCTTCAAATTTCTTTTCCTAGGGTGTGATGCTGACAGGACTAGAGACAAGGTCCAGTGAAGTCTGTTTCATTTTAGCTCACTCAGTTTTCAGTCAGTTCCTTGATTAAATTCCAGGTCAAGGAACAAAGGAGAAACTCCAGTGTGATTCAAATTAATCCTTTTATTCCTGTTTTGATCACTATTTGCTATCCATCAGGTGAAAAGATGTGAAGTTCAGCTAAAACAATTGAATCTTGTGGTTATTAATTTGTAATATTCCAAGAAGAAAGACACTCCAGAAACCCTACTGTTCTTCACAAACTGCACGGCTGCTCTATCAAACCACTTCTACAACACCAGACTCACTTGGGAGGCAGAGGGAGAGAAATGTGGTCAAAGAAAAGCAAGGAAGAGAGTACTGAATGGGAAGGGAGCACTTGCCTATTTAACCTGCATTCAGAATAATTCCACCCCTTCCTCTGACAGCATACCCATTCAAACTTACATCCTCCAAAGGAGCAAAATAAAACCACACATCACTCTCAGCTTTCTAGGCAGAAACCATCAGCTTACAAACATCCTCCAGCAGTGCTGCTGCCCTCTCCTCCAGCAATACCCCTTCTCAGCATTTACACTGTGCATTAATAAATGATGCCATTATCACCAGGTGTGACTATTCATTAACACAGCAAAGACCAGAGCCTTAAATTTGATGCCAGTGTATTCACGTATATGTGTATATGTGGTCTTTGAACCTCCCACGCTGGAAAACGCACCTGTGTTGTTTCCTCTGAAGGCGAAGACCAGGCACAAATTAGGACCATGTGTTGCTTCGGTACCTCCAACATGGACACATTTCACTGAGCAGAGGGAAAGCTCCTCATGGAGAGAGTCATTCACTTCTCTTTCAGGAGGACGGCTGGGTGCAAGCAATCAGGTTAATTTGTAAATGACCTCAATTTTCACTCAAAGTCCGGAAGTAAAAAAGATCAGTAATTTTTCTTTTAACGCATTTTTCTGTGAGTCCTAATATTGACCTGAGCTGGAAAGGATGACTTGCTTAAACAGGCTCTGCTCTTCAGACACTGCCCCACATGAAGTCTCTGACAACAATCTCTCTTGGGTACATTTTGAGAGTTAGAGACCTTGAGACATGCAGATCCACAAACACCCATCTTGGACACTGAATTCCTGCCCTTAATGCTATTTTACACACTTTGCCAGGTGGAAGCACAGAGCCTCTGGCTTAAACCATATCTAAGGCTGCTTCCCTCACCCATATTTTGTGGGTCCCCTACTACCAGCACTTTGGGGGTGTTCAAGTGGATCTAAGTAACTTCAAAGGGTGTTTTACTCTCCTGGGTTGATGTAAACAGACCTTAGAGTCAGTGAGAAGCAGCTTCAGTAAAGCTGTTCACTTGGTGCAAGCAAAGTGGCAAGATCTAGTCATCATTTATTAATAAAAAATAAATATATATGGTAAATAGCTACTTTGACTATTACATGAAAAGGCTCAACATGCAGAACTGAACTTCTCCTGATTCCTTCTGGGAATACCATGCTGCTTTTTCACTGACTGTTTTGCCTAACTCTGAATATTAATTTAAAAAAAAAAAAAACAACCTGTCACCTCTCTCTCATCTTTCCCCAGACTTTGTTTTTTCTCATTCAAATTTGCTTTCTAATTTTTCTCTTTCGCTGTCCTTTTCTTTTTAAGCAGTACATTTGGCTAGATGATAGGATTTCTGGTCTGCAGAATATGTGGATAAGTCATTTGTTTTCTTTCCAAGACTGTCAACAAATACAAAGATTCTGAGTTTCAGACCACCATGTTTCTCTTTCACTTTTATATTTATGTGTGCATTCTACAAAATATACATGGCCATTACTGGCATGTTTTAGTGGAATAAAATGATACACTATTTAAATAATTCTCTTTAAAACAATTTGGGGCAGCTACTACTAAAATACTTCAATCATCACTAAATTTCAATTCTCTGTCGAGAGATGAAAATAAAAATACAAGAATTCTATTATGTTATGACACAAAATAATGTAAAACTATCTAACAAACATGCAAGAAGTAAATTCAAGACAAATTTCCAAGCTTTCTAGTTCTGCTCCCAAACTTCCCTCAGCCAAAGCTCTGTAAAACTCTACTGCACATTTTTTCAATTTAAGACAGCCTGAAGACAGCCAAAAAAGAGGGGAGCTGCTCAGTACACAAATATTCCTGCCACCGTCACCAGGAGCTATCTAATATTACCTGCTTGGTTGGTTTTCTGGACTGATATCTTTGACTCTGGAATATCATATCAAGACCAGAAATGAAGGGGATCACCTACCTCCCCTCCTCTTCCTCCTCCTCCAAGTAAAAGGAAAAAAAACCTCTCACCTCCTAGCCCAGCCCTCATATTAACATTCACTGCAAGTCTCAGTGCGTGGGTCCTGCAGGAACATGAGGAAGCACCGACACTTCACTGGGAAAGAAATCATGGGTTTCTGTTCACCTATGTGCATACTTTTTTGAGCTCAAAGGCTTGAGAGGCTGTGAAATGTTTTGTGGTTTTCCCCCTAACTACTTCTCCAGTTCTTTGGTACCAAAAAGCGATAAAAATGTTAGTTCAATGCAAAATGTTTGGCTGTAACGGAGAAATAATCCCACCAGTTTCTTTCCAGTTATGTCCAGCAAGAGCTGCACTCCTCTGTATTGATCTGTATCTGCACACTCCTACATATGGGAGAGGGAAAAAAAAAAAAAAAAAAGAGGGGAGCCTGCATGATCTTGTAGAAGTAGGTGAAAAACAAAAACTTCTGGCACTTTTTGCGCCTTTGAAATATAAGAACGGCCTTAGCTTTGGAGGCACCTGAATTAATTCATACATAAACGTTCCTTTTGCATCTTTGTTTTCATTTATTTGCTGCTTGGTATCAGCAACAGCAATACTGAAAACTAGTGCATGACAAAACAATCAAATGAGATATTTGGCACAACGCCTAATTTGTACTCTGTAAATCTCCCCTACAAATTCTATTAACTGTCCTTCCTGCTTTGCCGATGCTTTTTTTTCCTTGAGTGCACAGTGAGTCCTACAGCCCAAGAAAATTTCCAGTTTCTTTCCTCTCCCTTGTGACTGCCATGCCTTAAGCCGAGCACTACCCACATGGGCAGACCCAGCAAGGAAAGCAAGGGGCATACTGTTTTGCAGTTTTTCTAAGGGTGGCAGTTACTACTTAGCAAAGCCTATTGCAGAGCACACAAAAGGTGGAGGTCAGAGGAGGACTTTGGATCTAAGATTCAAAAACATAAAAGGTGATAAACTTGTTTGCAGCTTCCTTTGAAAGAGCTATGACCAGAAGAGATATATATTCACAATCTGCTTCTGACCCCGACAAGAACAGGGAGATAATGAGGCACAGCACCATTTGTGACACGGATGGATTCCCCTGTGTGCGGAAGGTTTTGAGGCAGGGGACCTGAGCCCAGGGAGGCTGGGCAAGGAACTCCAGGTGAAACAAATCCCACACGACTGCTCTGACTTGGAGTGTAATTCAGGAACAGCACTAATCTTCCCTTTGAAAAGCCTTTGAAATCACTTGAAAGCAAGCAACAAAAGGAAAACTCCTAAAAAAAAAAAAGCTACATGACTTTTTGCACCCCACAGTTCCTTCAGTTTGAGCTTAACTATCAGTTTAATTACTTCTGCTTCCAACATTTTTTTTCTTCATTTTTCTATTGGCTGTACTGGAAATTCAGGCAGATTATGAATGCTTCCCTCAGCGAGCTACCTGAATGAAGAGTCAAATAATAATACCTCAAACCTGTGAACATTTCACTGCTAGCGTCATCACAGAGTGCATTCAGCACTAACATCTGATATTGCTACTTACTTAAAAACAGAATCATTTGGATTTCAGCTGTATTTTTGTAGAAGGCATTCAAAGATAGGAATAAAGTCAAAGTGTAAATTCAAAAATGAACCCCCATGTAAATTCACACATTTTCATGCACAATAAAGAGATTCTGTTGTGCCAAAGGCTAATGAAGATCTAATTATGACAGACTGAGTTTCTGCTCTTTCCCAAAAGGAGAGGGCGATGACTCCTGACAGCCCCAGTCCATGCAGGGAGAACTGTGACATGCTTCCCACCTCCGCCTTGCCAGGCACATCCGCACCCTCGCATGGCCTGCGTGGCACAGTGAGCTGAACTGACCTGTGCCTGTAGGGCTGTGCAAGGCCTGGGCAGCGCTGCTCCAGATTTTTCCCACCTGCTAACAGTCATTTCAAGCACAGCAAGGAAGGGATCCCTTTAGGGAATGCATGCCTGTTTTCTGTGCACTTCAGATCTAACTCACCCCTAACCTTTAGGTGAAAATGTTGAAGGAGAAAACATGTTTACAATAAAACAGAAGGGACTGGCTCCTTTTTTTAATTTTATATTACTTTTTTTTTTTTACTTTGATTGACTGACTCAGTCATAACACCAACATAGAACTTCTGGGTGGGTAAGGAGACTATTCCACACTACAGCAACTATTTCAAACAAAAGGTCCAGGCTTAGTCCAGTCTAGACGTTACACAGCAGCTGAGGATTGACCTTGTGAATCCAGGAGGCATGCGGGTACAGTTTTTTTCATAGGGAAGGGTAAAGAGAAGGACTGTGTCAGTCTCCTGCAGGCAGTCACCAGTGGGGAGAAGGAAGAAAGGGTGGGAAGGGGACAGAGCATGGGTGTCTAGGTTAAGGGCCCCCTTGGCAGGCTGGGCAGGTTCCAGGGTCTCATCTAGGAGGGACTGGGTATTCTCACCCCCAAACCACACACTTTTCCCATCAGATGGGTAGAAAAACTCGTGTTTAGGGGCACTTCGTCCATTTCCATGTAAATGTTCATCACAACTAAAACCACAGCTTCCACAAAGGAGCTGTCAGTTAATATTATGCTGTTAGTCACAACCAAGCTCTAGGAAGGCAAGCAATTCAAACCACTCTTTGGTGCCAACAGAAGCAGAGGACTCCCAGAGGCAATAGTCGTGGGCAGGGTGTCCCTGGTTTCATCAGGCTACATGGCTTATGCAATGCTGGCATTGGGTCTGCATTGTTGAAGTGACAATGATCAGTCCTCATAGAGACCCCATCACCTACTTGTTCCTCCCTGTAGAGAGCAATAGGTTCTGTCATCTTCTTATCATCTCTCGGAAGTGGCCACAGCTTTTGCTCTTCAAATTTCCGCTTCAAGCACATCACTGTCTTCTCATCAGGTTTTGCCAACAGATATTTCAAAGGTTCCTATATATGAGATCAAGTAAATTGTAGTTAAAGTGTATAGGATAGCATAACAAAAATACTGTATTTCATTAAGTAACACAAGGTAGAAATGCAACATACGTCACCTAAAAAATTAGTTTGATTTTCTAGTCCCTTTTAACCCTTTAAAATACACCATACCCCGAAGTATTATTTCATTCATTGCACACACATGCTGCACTAAATCAAGAACTGAAGGCTCCTTTAACATTATCTGAGAGGCAGTTTGCTGCAGGCATGGTTTCTTTGAACCACCATGTTCTTGTACTCCACTTTTTTGCAATCTCCTCCTTCTGTCCAGCCTGCTGCTGTGGTATGAATCCCTTCAGCACAGAGGAGGAAGCTTGGGCTGAGGAAGCTGTTTAGTTGTGCCCACAGATGTTCAGTACAAACTAATTTGCTTTGTGAAGGACCTCTCAGTGCAACAACCTCTCTTATGTTTTAAAATTTAATTCCAGCTTGCAACAAATGATGGTCCTTTGTGCAGGAGCTTCCCTTACCCTGATCCCAGCTAATACACTTAATCTGTTACTTGTTGCTAGTATCTGGAGGTCTTAATGTGTGTACTACATTTATTTCTGAAGTGTTCTATGGAGGTAGGAGCAGAGCTATCTTACAGGGAGGAGTGGGGCCGTATGACACCCAAAGGACTGCTGCCTGCATATCTTTGACTATTTGGATCCACATGATCTGCTCCAGGTCAAACAGGAGGTTTGTGCTTGCAGGAAGAATATAATCTGGTCACCCGAGTCAGGCTGTAATACCCAAACCACTAATGGTCTGTTATCTTCTTAGTCCAGGCTTATTAGTCTTAGTCTCTTAGAACTCCTCGGGGCAGAGAATTCTCCTATGCCAGGAAAGCATTTTAGCTTCTCCCACAAATACCATGCTTGTAAAACAGTTGTACTACTAGCGCACAGAGAATCAGAGACAGAGAAAGGCTTAGAGATGAGTTTGGCAAATAACACAGGCCTGAAAGGGGAAAGGAAATAGGCTGAAAAATATGAAGGACATGAAAACTTTGGAGAAAGTCACACTCATTCCTGGGAAATTTCACATTATTTGGGTATTTAGAAAGAAAGCAGTTTGGAAGCACATGTTATGTTAGTCAAAGAATGCTAGTTCAAAAATAAGATTCTCATTTTCCATGCCAACAGATGCAACACATTTCATTAGCAAGGCTCTTCAGTTTTCAGCACAGACATTCAAAGCTGCCAACAAGAATCTTTCTTCTGCTCTCCCAGTTCCCTTTAAAATGAACAGAACATGGCCATCTGAGTCCACAGCACGCTTTGAGCCTCTACACCTTGAAAAAACCACACTTGCCTTTGAGGCAGCACTTTACAATGTCCCAGAAAGATGATTTCTCAGTCCTAAAGCAAATGAAGACCTTTGCAGCAGCTCTGGTCTCCAGCAATTAGTGTGGTAGACATCCGGTCTGGCACACAAGGGAAGAAGACAGCTCTGGTAGCAGATGGGGCAAGCTGAGACACTGATGCAGCCCCAGGGTCTGCCTGAATCTCAGTTCCCAGTTTCCATGTTTGCTGGAGCTCATGGAGGAGCCGGATTATGTATTGCCATGGGCTGGCCAGGACTGTGGGTTGGATTGCCATGGACAAAGGACAGGTGGAGAGTGAAGAAGTCTTCCTCAAATACCACCTTTCTAATGAAAAGATCTGGCCACTGGGTTGCTTTTAGAATTGGAATAGCGTTACCACCATGGAATAGGCAAATAAGCAAAACAAAGACACAGACATATTATTGTAAATTATATTATATATAAGACATTAAATTCAGGTGTTATAGAAAGGATTATGTAAATCCCAGTAATTGTAACAGCAACATCCAGAATTTCACTGAAGACCTCTGGCCAGCATAATCTCCTTCAAACAAATCTGTACAAGGGATAAAACAATGATCCTTCCCTTGACTGTCTGTCACGTGCACTTTGTCAGGGACTCGTGCTGTATGAGAGTCTTGGCCAGAATTTTTTTATTGCAGCATCAAATGTGACTAGTTCACAATTAGCCCTGACTGTCTAGGTTCTGTTTTGGACTTGAAACTTGGCTGCCCTGAGCAGCAAGTTGTGGCAGAGAGAGGAGCAGCAGTTGAGAAGTATGTTACATGCTACATGCCACCCAGCTCCTTGGCTCTTCAGAGAGCAGGGCAGAAGGGGACTTCTCAAATGCGGAGACACAAAAGTCAAGCTAAATCAAGCTGCGACATGGAGGCAACATGCACAACCCTATGCAGAGCAGCCATGTTGGAGGGTTTGGGCTCAGTATTTGCTGCCTCCAGCCCCATAATTTTTGAGCAGGCAGCCTGAGCTTCCCCACAACATGCTGGGGACTGACCTCTGCAAGCCCACCAAAAGACCACACTATGTCAACACTTGCTGGTGTAAAGAAGAAAACAAGCAGTATACTGGTCTGATTGGATCCCCTGCCTGGAACAAGAGGAAAAAACCATTCTAAACCAAGCATGTTTATATTGCTAGAACCCTGCCCATGGCATTTTTAGTATTACAAGTGTCTGGTTAAGCACTTTGCAGCATTTTCCTGCAGACAGGCCTGTAAGCCAAAGCAATGTGCTTCCTAAAAACTCTGGTGGGAACTCTGTCTACTTTCAGCTAGGCTGAGTTCAGCTTTTAATGTGTTTCAAAAAAGGATTTGAACACATAAATCTGTAGAAACTACAAGAATCATTGTAAAACAGCATGGAATTGAATGGGATTGATCTGGGGAAGTCTGTGAGCTCGTCTAGACTACAGCCCATAATGCTCAGTTCCAAGCTGCTGTTAATACTGTTATGCTGGAGCTTTTTTTATTATTGACCAACTCTATAAAGGGAGCTCAGTACACATGGTAAGTAGGCCAGTTTGTAGTCCCAAGCCTGCAGCCCCTTGTTTTTAGTTGAGAAGAAATACGTTTCTCACAGGCAGTAACACTGAAAGTGATGGGTTTCAACTTCTAGGGAGTAAAACCAGGGATAGGAACAGGCTACTTCTAAGAAGGACACAAAAACCAGCTACTAGTTTGTAAACCTCACAGAACATGTCAGAAACCTGTCCAGTTTTCTAAAAGTAGAAAAAAAAAATCAATTTTCAATATTTCAGTTTTCTAAAAAGAAAAGATAGGACTCAAATCCAGATGCTTCTGCTACAGATGGGATTAATGACTGCCATTCCCTGCCATATGGCTGCCTTCTAGCACCTCTGAGCCCTCCCGTCCCCTCCCAAAGCCTGGCATTCCCATGGAGCAGAAGGATGATAGTGTCCCTCAACTCCAGTCCCTAATTCCCAGCTGATGCAGCATGTTTGGCCTGGAGAAGGTCTTTTGGACCGCACAATACCAGCAGACTGGGAGATATCATCTATAGTTAAGGCACTTCTGACCCATAATTTGCATTAAGCAATGCCTACAAACAACCAGGTCTAACCACTCTGCAGGGCCATCTGCCCCAGGACCCAAGGAAGGACCACGCATCTATCACCAGTGGGGCTGGATGCTGCTGCCTGGGATGTGCCAGCAGGCTGTCACCCTCTCCCAGCTCCTAGACACACGGACACAGCACACCTCTGCCCTGCCTTCCTCTGGGCACCTGCCCAGCCCCTGGCAGAGGCCACCCTCTGTTAAATGTGTCTATTATACATTTGGACCTGCAGTTTCCATCAGAAAGAGAATCAAGTCCTGTGCAGCAAAACTCCTGTGCCTGTGCTGAATGTTAAGTGTGGGATTAAGCCTGATTGTTTGTACAAGGTGGTTTACTAAACAAGGAGGGGCCAGGACTACTTAATTGACCCGAAGCCATGCACACATTGATGGTTAAGCTGCACCAAAGTGTTTTTCACACAGCTCTTAGCATATGATCACTGTCCTCTGCACAATTCAAAGAGAGCCCTTGCCCAAAGAGCTCTACAGCTGGAGAGAAAACAGCAAAGAGAGAAAAAAAAGAAGCTGGAGAGAAAGTTACAGCAAAAAAACCTTACCCAATACAGAAAGCAGAGTTATCTCTATCATTACTTTGTTATTACCAGCGCATGCTGTGGGGTTGGGAAGCTGGCACAAACCTGCGAGTGACAGTCTAATTGATAAGACAGTTCTCACTGCACACCAGCAGATGCAGAGCTTATTGCTTCTGCCACATCAAGCCCATGCTGTCCTCAATAGGGTTTCTAAGTCAAAATCCTCACTATTGATGTCTGCTATTATCATCCAACAGATCAGATGACAGAGGAATGAAGAATACTAAACATCACTAGATAAAGCAATCAAGAAAACACACAGAAAAAACAGGACAGACTCATAGCAAGGTTTCTAGCCAGTCAGGTTACAGTTAAAAATCAGGCAGCTGTTGTCATTTTTCTTTCTCTTGGTAATAAACAAAGAAGGAAAATGGGTTAGCAGCCCTTCTTGAAGAGGACCACAATACCAACAGCAGCAATGCCCTTTGGCTGCCCCCTTTTCAGGGATGGCTCGTCAATGAGGCAGGACCCAGTCCTACAGCTTCAGCCCTCTACTCTGCTGGGGTAACCCAGAGGCCCTGCACAGAGTTTTAGCTTCTCCTTTTTACAAGGATTGGCCTAAACCTGCTCAGTTCTCTTGTTTCATCTGGTAAAATTCATTGGCTTTGGTCAAATAAGTAATTACAAATTACTACAGCATGCAGCAGAAGTAAAGCACATGGATCACAAAGCCAGTGAGTTCACAAGAGAGGACAGAACCTTTACAAATCCTTTAATTTTTACCACCTTTCAGTAGTAAACCCTTCCCATGAAGCTTATAGACTATGCCTAGTATTGTATATGCAGCCAACAGAAATGCAAACTGCATTGGAAATGGTCTCTCTTGCTTCAGACTGGCGTAACGTTGTACACTTCTCTTCAAGCTTGATACCGTGAAGAAAAGCTACAAGAGTCTGTAAAGGCCATTTTCTCTGCTGCATGCTTGCTGCAGACAGTTGATTTTTTTTCCTCCAGAGTGAGAAGTCTGTTATAATCCAACAGGCTCTGAATAAATTCAGACTCAATTTTCCCCAGGTACAGCTTCTAAACAGGGTAGAGCAGAGGGCATTCAGCCCACGGTGCAGAATTGGGGCTTCTAGCTCTGTACTAGGAAGGAGCCTATGCAGACGAGGGATGGGTGCTAATGGAGAAGCTTATCCCTCCCCTATTCTTCACTTGCTCAACTGCATCTTTTACAGTGCCTAAAGACTTCATTTATTGTATCTTTTTTTAATGGTCGGGCTGAAGGACTTCCGCTATTGCTAAATTAATAAGATAAGCACCTTAAAGGAAGTTGCAACAGCAGAGAAAGACCATGGCAACAAGTGCTTGTAGAAACAGGCCCGCCCCTTGAACATTAGTAACACAATTAACATGATGGTATGACTAATAATCATTACTGATTTGTAAAAACACCCAAAGGTCTTAAAAAAAAGCAAAAAAAAAAAAAAAGGCAAAAGCAGAAGGTGATTTTGAGACACGCTTTCAGCGGGGGATCCCTTCTAAAGAGGTCATGAATGATTAAGGGACTTTGCAGACAAGCAAGTCTTGTGGGAGACAGCAACAAGCACATTGGCAGACAACGGTATGGATGGGTTTAGGGACCCAGCAACTATTGATTAAAAAGTTGTGGCCCTTCCCACTGTCATTACCAACAGTCCTCTGAGAGATGCTTATAAAAAGCATCTGCGCTCTCTTAAGGTGTCACATAGGCAGAAACAAATCAACTTCTAATATGTTGTGAGATCCCAGTTAGCCCCTATCAGGCCAGTATACATCCTTGAAGACTTCGATGAATAGGATTTATTATATTAAAAGGCTTAAACATCACCTATTATTTACCTACCATGTGCTAGATCTGATCAGCTTCTCTCTTCTTTTCCTTTTATCACTTAGAGATGTGAAGTTTGCACTTCACAGTGGTTTACAGTGTGAAGTAACGGTGTTCAAGAGTTGTATTTGTGAAGGCTGTATTCAAAAATCAAATGCTTATGAGAGACAGAGCAAATGTAATGACAATCTCTTTGGAGATGCCAGAATTTTAATAACATTTCTGCATGTATCCTACTCCAGCAACAGACTTAAACCACTCTGACAACTAGACGGTGATGATAGCATTTATTGAGTGGAAAGTTGTATTAATTTTTCAAGCTACAAAATAGAGAACCGACATTTATAGATTCTGAACAGGTATTATTCTGCACAACAATGTACAAGAGCCACAAACTGTATTGATCAGCAGTTACTAAATCTGGATTATCAGCAGTTGAATGTAAACCAGAGCAGTGACTGTAATACCACTGAAACTTGCAGCTGCTTAAAATGACCAAAACATAACTGAGAATTTTATTACTTTGCATTTTTTCAGATATTTTGAGACCCTCACTTAAGAAGCTTTGAAACAGAGAAAAGTTTTTAAATAGTAAAACTGAGAGGACAGATGAAGAGCACTTTTTGACAATTTAGCCCCTTGATGCTTACTCTATTACAGAAGTCAGAAAGTAGGGCACCAACAGAAATTTCTTAGCAAAACCATAGATCTGAACACCTTAACTACTCCAAATTCTGTTTTAAATATATAACTGAGTTTATAGGCTAGGGCTCATCTCAATTTAAGCCAGTTTCATACCTTCTTTTATTACCAGTACTGCCTTTCTTCCAGCTAGTGGTGGATGTGGTTCCCAGAACAGAGATACAGCAGAGCAGCCTTCATGCAGACACGAAGGTGTTACATGACTACATCAACCCACATTTTCAATCACATGCAAACAAATCTTGCTTTGAAGAAAATTCAGCCCACACCAGTTCTTGGCTCTCCTGGGATACCTTCATCTTAAAACCAAACTACAGCCAGAAAGCAAGTGCACCTGCTGCTCACAGAGACCTCTCTCCCAAAGCTGTAACCCAAAGCCAACAATGCAGCACACCTTCCAAACAGTCACAGCTTGCTCACACACTCAGAAAACCAAATTTAAAAACAACGTAAAAACATCAGCTGGTGAGTACACCCACATAGCATTACTTCTCCTATACAACACAATACAAATGTTTGGAAGTTGCTGGACATTTTTGCTTTCTGCTTGAAGAATTAATTTCTTTTCTTCCTGAAAAGTAGCTTAGAGTACGAGAAGCTAGTCTGAGTGAGAGTGGGGAGATTTCCCTTTGGGACAGTCCTCCTGCCCCACAGTGACGTGTTGTCTGGGGTTAGAGATCACATCCCAAGCTGGAGCACCTCCCACCCTTTATGTCTGCCCCCCAATTCTTGCCTCTCACAAAACCCTCTCCTGCTAAATTACTGACTGTCAGACCTTTACTCATGTTTACACTTGCCTTTAGCATTCCTCTGAGGCACTGCTTTGGTTTTAAACAGTTACTGTACTTTTTTTCCAGTAACAATTTACGACCCAAATGGATGCAGCATCACTCGGATTCTGCAGCCTGTAGCCAGCAAAAGCGGCTTTGGACCATTCTCCCACTCATGACTTTCCCCAAAGTCACGTTTCCAGTGTACTCTACAGCTGTGACCCCAGAGAGTGGCAGCTCAGACAGGTACTTTTGGTTTGCCCCAGTACAGTTGAAGCTATAAACTCTCACTTTTTGTCCCTAAAACCTCTGAGCCAGCAGGACCTGAAGCTCAGCTTAGCTTTAAGTATTTCAAATCCACTGAATTGAAAGAAAATCATTTGGCACTTTAATCAGTTGATCTCGCTGGTAAATCAGAGACTAGAGCCAAAAGCTTTCAAGCCCAGAACATGGTACTACACAATGGGTCCCCAATATCACTTAAGGTCTCCATGAGCTGTCACAGAGCCCTCAATTTCTACGTCTGTTCCCAACACTGTGGATCCTGCTACTTTGGAAAATCCCAAATATGTCTACAGGTGACCTCATTATTTTTGAACTTGCAGCGCCTCATGAGAAAAATGTCTAATTCAGATAACCATTTAATTTCACTCACCTCCAAATCTTTTCTGCAAGATGCTGTTAAATTGCTGACCTCCATTTTATCAGTGATATTAGTCTTTGATTTAGAACTGCAAGGAGGAATAAAATCAGAAAATATTTTATTAAAAACATATACACACAAGCAAGCATATATTTAGCTGAGACTTTTCTACTGAGATCTAGGGTCAAGAAACTAATAAATGCTTTTCTCTATCTGTACTACAGTGTGTTGTTCTGCACATTACTCAGAGATACTCGCCTCCTTCTCTTTTATCTTTGTATGTGCACTGAACTTCTATTCTCCACTGTTTTTTCATCCCATAAACCCAGATTATTTCCTTTTGTAACAGTTTTAATGTCACGAGAAAGGAATAGAAAATGAGGTTATTAATCTCCATGTGAAATGAAACCACTAATGATAGCTTCCCTTCACTAAACCCGCCTGTTACCTCTGCTTAGACTCTGCAGCAACAACTGCTCACTCCCCAAGGGACAGCCAAACTGTTTACCATGCTTATTAAATAACACTCCCACTCCTGCTTATTTGTTTTTTTAAACAATGAAGTTAGCATTCGTAAGAGCACTGGAAGCTGAAGAGGTCTCATTAGCTATATTTTGCTGAGAAAAGCCTAAGCAAGTGTTAGTAATGCAGTATTTTCTATAGTTGTAATCTCCATGGACTACATTTCTACCACAGAATTTTAAAGGGCCCGTCTGTTCATACAGACCACTTTAAATACTGTTTCTGAGGCAAAAGATCTTATACATCACATTGTAAGGTCTCTTTTTTGTTTTCTTATATGTTTAAACATGCCTTGGAAAACATTTCAAGGATTGCTGTTATGTTTTTTTTTAACTAAATACATTAATTAGATTAGAAATTGAAATTAAAATATAGAACAGCAATAGAACCTTTAAGAAATTCAATACACTTTCTTACTGTCCTTTGTAATCTCAGAATAATGTAGATCCCTCAAATTCCCATACAGTGTCAATTCCCTGAAATCTGTTCACAGCTCTTTATGAACAATTCAACCTTTTCTTGAGGGAGGGGCTTCTCTTCTCTTCTCTTCTCTTCTCTTCTCTTCTCTTCTCTTCTCTTCTCTTCTCTTCTCTTCTCTTCTCTTCTCTTCTCTTCTCTTCTCTCGATACTTTTGCAAACTGTTTCCCTTTTTAGATCACCTGCCATGAGTCTCTGAAAACAATGAAGTTAACATCTATTCAGTGCTAGGTTTGTTCACTGAGAGGGAATGGGAGACATCCTGCCTCTTCAAGAAAATCTGCAAATAATCATCAAGTACATCATGCCTTGAGGACAGGCTAACACCAGCCTATCTCTGCTACCCTTGTAGCCAGGCCACTGCAGGGCACAGAGGGGTCCCTGGCAGGCCAGCACAGCGGGTGCTCCAGCAGTGCCAGCTCTGCCCAGTCCCTCGCCATGGTCCCCCATGGGGAAACAGTGCTCATCTTCGTGGGCATCTCCTCTCCCTCTTCTCTAGGCATCAGGCAATACTGTGGAGTATTTGCAGGAGTTCAAGAAAACTTTCATGTTATTAAAAATAAAACAAACCAGCATGGAGATCTTAAAGATCTTCTGAGAAGGTGTCTTTAAAAATAGATAATTGTCTGCTATTACAATTACATCCCATGACTTAAAAGGGATTTAAAATCTGATTAACGCTGAGAAAATTAATTTCCATGTTGCAGGAGCAAGGTTGCCTACCTGCAAAGGGAACCACCTCTCTTCTAAACAACAGGACAGATGCAATGAAGAGGGTATAAGTCAGGTATAGTCTCACTCCCCTTTCCCAGGTCGCTAACGGAGGTTTGGGGGAAGCTTTATGCAAAGCCCCTCCCCAAGCCTGAGTTATACAGGGATGTTTTCTTGTGGCAGAAAGTTGGAAGAAGCTGCTTTCTATCTAATGCTGCCCAGTGGCTCTGTTGGCTGATTTTATAAAGAATTGGCCTCTGGGGCTTAATGCAATTGGAGCCAAATTGTACAGCATGGGTGAGGGAAATGCAAGTACTGAACTGCACGAGACTGGGAAAAAGGCAAGGGTGAAGGGAAGAGGCAGTACCGCAAAGTGTGAGGCATTCCTGATTTTAAAGGTCTGAGAGAATCTGTGCATCAATTACCCTGGGTGAAAAGCACTAAACAGACTTCAGAAATTTTCATTGGCCATGGCATTCTATAAAAATAACCATAAATGCATCATTGCTGTTGCCTTCTGTCTCATGTTCAGGTAACAGTCCCCAAACCATAATCCTTGCCACTCTGAATCAAGTTAATACGGCAGAGAGAGACAGTGCAGAGAGATAGGTCATGCCCTCAGCTGCTGTGAGCTGATGCACTCCACTGAGGTCAGGAATCCTTACCAAGCCCTACAGGACCAAAATCTGGCCTATAATCCTTTAGTTTTATTAATATATACTGCTACTGAAACGGCTGTTAGAAATGCTGGTGATGGAGCAGGCCTATGCCATGTTAGCGGCTGTGAAAACAGCCTTGTTCCCTCGCAGAAAATATGTGTGTTGTATGCTTGGGAGACCAAAGCACTGGGAGAAAACTAGGACTTGCTAGAGGTCTGTGGAAGCAGGGAGAAGGCGGGTGCCAGTGGATGCTCAGGAGGCTCAGACTCGCATCCTTGTTAAGGAAGCTGAGACGTCCCGTCACATGCAGCAAAGACACTCCCACAGTGCTGTGCTCTGTAGCAAAGATGTGATCCACACTCGAACTGCCATTACAGGTTCTGGCCTGACTATGCCCGGACCTGAAAACATAACTAAACACAGTGCAAACTTGAAAAAAAAAAAAAAAAATAAAATTTAAAGTAGTAGACCAAGTATGATAAACTCTACACTAGAGCCTCAGACACCTGTTTTTTTCCCACCTCCTTTCACTGCTCTATTTAGTAGAAAACAAAATAAAAACCACCTCAGGAGGTGAATGAAACTGTAGTTTGATCACATTGAGACAGAATGCCACAAAGAGCAGTTTGTGGGAAAGAAGAGAAGGTGGAAAAAATGGTTTGATGTTTAAGTTCCTGCACCATCTGCTATCAGTGACAAGAAATAAGATGTTATTTTTATCAATGTGATGTCAAGCGTTGGCTTTTTCTCACCTCAAACATCAAAGAAAGAACAGTTACAGCATTCAGTTTGCTAGATCATGATCTAAAAACTCATGTTCAGAGGTATTTACATCACTTTTGCCCAGTTTACTAGTGAAGACACATTGTTTCTAGTGTCTCTTTTATAATAAGGTCATTGAAGTTTAAGGAAATCAAACATTTCTTTTTCCATTGTTTCACACATCAGCCCTAACAAGAACAAACAGTGGGAAACAATGAATTCTTGCTAGCAGAGGATGTGCATTTAAGTTCTTTGTGTGGACACAACCAGCAAGTGGAAACATATTAATGCTTGATAATTTCTGATTTTGATTTTTCTTTTCTCTAAATGAAAAAAACAAAAAAGCACCAAAGCAAAGGACATAAAACTACAAGATCTCAGAGAAGAAGAGTAAAAACTGGCCCTCCAGTTTTGGCAGATGCAGCTGCTAGAAAAGTCAACATTCAAAGGGAAGGGTGAGATTCTCCCTTGGATAGAGCAGTGCACGCTTAGCAGAGGTCTCATCACATCTGCCTGCTGCTTTTCCTCCCTCACGAGCCAGGCTACATAGTCCAAGACCTGCTCAGCTCTTGCCAGGAGACTCTCATCACCAAGGGATTTCTTTCAGTGATCATGGAGCTTTCATCCAGAGGCAAGCTTTTGTCCGTGAAACCTGAATAGCAGTCGCTCAATTCCCCATGCATCAGCTGTGTCCAATCCAGCTTCTTAATACGTCCCCAAGTGCTGTTTCTCCAGCTGAACAAAGCCAGGTTCTGCATGCCGTATCTCTTGAGCGCAATTTCACTGGAAAACCTCCTGAACGCGTGAAGGAATTGCTGGAACAGGCCACCAGAGACTATAGCTGCTAAAGGAGCATGTCAGATCCAACTTGTAACAATACCTTGCATAATGCAGTGAACAATGAATGAATCCAAGCAAGTCAGAAATTTTCTTTAAAATCTTCAGTCTCTATAATACCAAAAGGAATTGACTAAGTGCATTTCATAAATCTTGCATTTCAGGACAGAAGGTTTAGGCCAATTTTAAGACTGTGCTTCTTGCTGATGCCATACCACAGGAGTTTATATGTAATGCCTATATCCAAAAATGAGTTTGAATGACCTTTATCAGTCATTTATATTATTGCCATCTATACTGTAAGTCATGTCTAGTACTGACAAGGGTGAAGTAAACACCCTTTGCTCTAAGAAAAGTGGAAAGTACATGCTCAGATCTCACTTTGGGATTCAGACTGACTCCAAAATGAAGGTCTGCAAAATAACTTCTACTCAAGTCCATCCACAGCATACCATACATGGCCCTATATATAAAGTGGGTGGGGTCATATATTCATGGAGTTACTGTGCTATGGGTTACTATATTTGCCATCCTACACTGTCTTGAAGCATCTTCAACAGCTGTTTGAAGAAGATGATCCTAGGATGATGCCCACTATTTCTTCAGCTATTTTTTCTGCAATTTGATAGCAACATTGTGAAGAAACCAATTTAGCTACCCCTTGGACCAGAGCTTAACTATGGAGCAGCCTACTGGAGAGGAAAAAAAAAATCATACAAGAAAGGAGGGGAAAGACAAACCAATTAACTTTGAATCCATAATATTAATAGGATATTGTTGAACTCACTTCTCCTGGTCCCTGAGACACACCAGGGATGGATTACACTTGCTATTGTCATACCTCAGTCCTGTGACCTCAAGTCTCCCTGTCAATATGAAGGGTAGATAGGCACAGATAGACCAGGAAGAAGCAACAGAGAAAATGTAAATGGACTTTCCCACTAAACTCCAGTAGAATTAGAGCAAGGCTTTTTGTGCAAAAAGCAGCAAGAAGAGAAAGAGAACGTCCTAGTTTTCCTGTCTCGCAAGGGCCACAGGAGAGGGAGCAGGAAGCAGAGGGCGATTCACTGGAGTGGCATTGCAGCAAGATTCCCCATGGCTGAGGAGGAAGGCAGCAATGGGGCTGTGAGAAGGATGTCTGAGAAATCCCTTGGTATAAGCAGTGACAGGAAAATCCTTCACGAGTGACTGAAAGGAAAACCTCCGTTCTGAAGGACACAGAAACAGCTAGAAAAGGACGGTCTTATTAAGAGGTATAAAATATGCATATTCAACAAAAAAAATCAATAACAGGGTTATTCCAGTTACCACAGCCTCAAGGCTATAGTTACTTAAGTACACAGAATTTACCAAGATTATTTCATTGATACACTACTTGATCAGTAATTCAATTACCATGCACAAGCCTACATCAAACGGCTACACATTCAGAAGATATCTTTGGCATACTTCCCAAAAGTGAACCTTCATGCATCTTTCATACGGCCAATATAATTAAATTTACGTGTACATGTTGCAGAACAAGCACTTTAAGTAATAGGACATAATCCTAACAGCAGTTTTTCCTTTTCTAAAAAGAAGTAGAAAAAAGGACCCCACTCCATGACAAAAAAAAGAAAGCATGGAAGAAGAGAAGAAAATACAGGACTGAGAACATACCATGCACTGATAGTAATGAGGACTAGTCCAAAGCCTGAAATGGAGGGTGGATATCCTTACACTGCGTGGGGATAAGTTTTTCTAGCCCACCAACAAGTGGGCTAGAACCAAATGTCCTGTGACACTTCCAGGGTCCCTGTAGATCTGTAAAGCAGCTCTGTTCTGCAGCCCAGCTCTGCATTGCCACCTCCTCCTCCCCTGGTCCGAGGCACGCCCCAGCCCTGCACATGCTTTGACAGAACTCCTACGGACAACATTTAAATCATGGAAAATGGGAAAAAGGAGCACAGGGATGCAGAATCAAGGTTCCAGTTACCAATCCCTTCCTCATAATGTCAGTCCAGCATATTTCAACAGCACTATGTTTTACATTCTTAATTGAGCTAAATTTTGGCAAGAAAACCAATCAATTTCCATCTAGCTGTAGTGAACAGTGATTTACCTAATAGATATTTTATTTTAGCAACACTGCATTTAGGCAATTAGAATTTAATGGGAATATCCTCCTTCAAGTTCCTCCCATTTGGATTATATAATCTTTACTATCAGGCCTTAGTCCACCAATCTGTGGACCTGAAAGTGATCTCACTACTTTCATCCAATGAACTAAATCTTCTCATTCCCTTTTCTTTAGGGTTTATTTTCTCTCTCTTTTTTTTTTTTTCCCCCTAAAAGGCAAAGGGTGAGCAGAGAGTTAATAATAATGCAAATCTGCATGTAACACTAATAACAACCCTTGGTTTTAAAGGCCACACTTGATAAAAATTTATAAGGGCTAAAGTGCTCATAAATTTTACAACCTACTACACATTTGCAGATTTATATACATAGAAAGGACCCAGTCATCCACACAGCTGAAGCAGTTTCAGATGTACAGTCCCCATTAAGTAGATGACTTGTTCAATATTGCCTGTGACTGTGGGAGATATCTACCGTCATACTTGTTTCCAAATAATTACATGCACTAAGGTAGTCATGGAGCTGAACCATTAAGAGCATCTTTTCCTTTGTCTTGCTTGCATGAGTCTCTTCACTAAACACAGTGAGGGAAAAAGGACTGAGCTACAAGTAAGTATTGTGGTGATCTTCCACGCTGAGAGATAACAGCCACTTTCATGTGGATGCCATGGCTGTTCTGCTCATTGCCACAAAACCTTGCAAAGGCACCCACGTCCCTTGCTTCCTTGTCTAAATCACAACTGTCTGAACAGGAAAAATCAATAGTTACACTAGGACTTTTAAACTATCTATTTAATTCCGTTATCCCCCAGTAACCTGCCCCAAAGCTACTGCTAGTCAAAGAATATGTGGTTATCAGGGGAACAGACTAGATGTGCTCTCCTTTCTGGTTTTATGTTGCAGAGGTCTTTGACAGTATTAAATGCAGCATTGTGGAGTCACACTTCAGTGTATGCCCATGCAATGTTCTCCTCCAGGCAAATCTATCATGGGCTGTAAAGGCAACAGTACAAGGCTTTGAAATGCCAGACCCAAGGAGCACCACTATGACTTAAAACAAATGCTGATGGAGCCAGTACACACCAGTTTGTCCAGAGTAAAGTAAAAGTGCTGCTGAAAGAACTTCTGCAAGGAAATTTTCCTCCTTAAAAAGGAACTTTATTCCTTTGCAAAATTGTTCTGTAGCCTGAACCACGAAGCCTGTCCCTCCAAAATCTCCCTGGGTCGTCCCATTTTCACTACTAAACATTTTGTTACTCATACAAAAATCTAATTCTTCTCCTTACCATGTTGTGTGCTTGCTTGCCAAGATATCTGATGGCCCCAAGTTCCACCAGGTACCACTGAGACAAGCATCCCTCATCAGCAAGTTTAAACACTCCACTTTTCCTTATTGTTCTCCTGTATTCTCCAGACAAAATGCTTGGTGTGCCCGTGTACCAGGGAGATGAAGGAGATATTGATGGGAAGAGCAAGTATTCCAAATTCCCCAAACCTCAGAACTTTCATTAAGTGAAACAAGTAAGACAACACCTTTATGTATCTATATTGCTCATCTGTAGAATAGGTATAATTATTCCGTAATGGGTAGAATCCTACCAACTATTCTTAGTCTACTCTTGAGTCTTCCCAGTCTATAATAAGGACCCCTAGGTGACTCATAAGGTCTAACCATGCAATATTTACAGGTCTAGAACAATTTGTGAGATAATTATTGCAAAATTTATTTCACCTCATATTCCGCCTTCCCTATTAAAACCCTGCTTTCAGGGGATTTTTGTCCCCAAGATTCTAAGCACAATGGTACTCCCTCATTGTTATTCTAGCTACTAGAAAGGCCACAATCAGTTCATTAGCAGGGTTCACAAGGATGACCCCAACATCACCTTTGCTTTCTATTTTGCAAGGGCACGGTTTAAGCTGTGTGCATCTTGCCTCCTAAGAAGCCCAGAGACACTGTGTGAAATCCAGCAGATGAAATAGTGCAGTATGCACAAGGCCAGCTGAAGGAGTCTGTCCTCTCCATCCTTTCCCAGCATGTCATGCTGCTGTGCAGCAAGACTGTCCCAAAGTGTTCATGAAGCTGTGCTGTAAACAGACAGGAAAAAAAACATCTCTGCAGAAGGATGCAAAGAGGCAAGAAAAAGTAAGGTGTGTGATTTGCATTTTACTGCAGCCTTTGTACTGTAGTACCCCAACTTGCAGTGTAGTGTCACACATGCTTGTGACAGCAAACCTGAGCAAGGAGCTCACTGCAGTAGAGGTGATGGAAACAGAGTGGGAGCCAGCAGGAATTCTCCAGTTGATATGGCCCCTGTACACTCTGAAATATGCAATTAAAGCCCTATTTCTTCTTCAGCAAGTGAAATCTATGACATGGTAGGAGGAGCCTGACCACAAACAGATAAATGAGAGGACACACAGCCTATGGCATTGATAACTGTACCTGTCAAACTCACACTACAGCAACAAAATATTGCCTTTGCTCTTGCCAGCTGCTGGTAATGCAAATGGTGCCACCTGATAAGAAACCCCAGACATGTGAGCTGATAACTCACCTCCTGGTCAATGTTACCTTGTATCCAGCACACCTTTCAAGGAAATCAACCCCATCACTTGTAAAAAGGAAGGAAAGCGTCTCTCTCCTGATATATTTTTAACATTTTTATTACAACGTGGCTCAGATTTCATTCAAAATGTCTAGCTGATACTTAATTTCAGGCTCCCTCTGTGAGCTCCTCACCTCCCTCCCTGTGGCAGCTGCTCCACATGGATTTGCAGCACTGTGCTGAGCTTTCTGTTGGGCTCCAGCTTACTCCTGGTTGAAAAGGGTGACAGGGCAGGACAACTTTGCTCAGCAGCCCTCCCAGCAGGACCATGCTGAAGGACACTCTCCCAAGCTGACAACACAAAGCTCTTTCCTCTCCAGCACATGCCCAGCTCTCACATGAATGGGGCATCCACACTCCTCATCACAGCTCCCAGCTCAAGGACTCTCCCACACCAGCACCCAAGGAAGTGCCAACCACTCAGTCGTTCCCTGTTAACAAGCCAAGAACAAAGACTTACTGAACCTGGGCTGTCTTCTCCTGCTGGGCCCTGCACCTCTGCATCACGTACCACACTGGGACTCAGGACCTCTGTTGTACCCTGTAAGAAAAAAAGGAAAAGTCTACTGAGTGCCAGCCCCACTGGAGCATCCATGTGCTGGAATCAGCCTTTGATAACAGGCTGCAGAGAGACAACCATGCCAACCACAAGACAGCCGCCCAGCTGCATTGCTTGCTGACCTTTCCAGATAAGTCAGGTATTACAATTTGTACTATTAGCCATGTAGCATTGAACATATGCTTCACACGCTGCACCGAGCCCCACTGTGCTCTATAATCAGTCCATTTTTGGTAGTGCAAACCTCAGCAGCTAGATGCTAGCTAGCTGTTTGCACATTATGCTCAAAGTTGTTGCTGTGACAGTACCTGTCATTGGGACTGTTAACTGGGTGGTCAGATTCCCAGTGATGTGAATATGCTTCAGCAAAGCCTTAAAGCAAGAAGAGACTGCTCAATAGGATGCTCAGCAAAGCACATTGCTTTATCTTAACGCTCTTCCCAGCTCTTCCCTTTAGCAGTTGCTCCTTTACTGAAGAAGCAGAAAAAGGAGTGAGTTTCCTTATTTCCTGCAAGGTACGCATGGGTTACCGCAGCTCAGTGGCTGTGAGGCCACTCACTCAGCACCATAACCACATCTGGAGGCCAAGGATGGGGCTGGCAGCCTTATGACTTTATACTTCCAGCTTTTGTCAAGCAGTAACTGCTTCTATGATAAGGTAGAAGCAGGTAAGATGGGGTAGTAATTCAGTGAGAGTCCCACGAGCCAAGCTGGCAGGCAACATGATCCCACTGCCATTGTATTTACCACCAAAGGCAATAAAAACAAGTACAGCTCAAAAGACAATTTCCTTGTATTTAAAAATAAATACTGAAGACTAATTTAGTGATGAGCAGGAACTTAAAGAAGTAGGTTTTTCCTTGGATTGGATTCAATACCACATGGTTTGTTTGCAGGTATCTAAACTAATGATCATTCAAAAAACAGCTTCCCAGGACATCCCATTGCAATGCAGAGCAGCACCCGTGAAGCCGTCCTGCCCACTGCAGCTGCGCGCCTTTGCTGAGCCCACCACCACATTAGCAGTCCCACGTGTGCCGAGATTTGCATAAAAGGAGCAGTTATGAGCAATTACGGCTTGCCAAGGCAAAATTCTTCAAGGCCGCTCTACAACTAGTGACAGATGTAGCATTCCCAAGTATAAGCTATAATTTATTCTTAGACTGGGCAGAAACATAAGGAAAACACACTGTGCATTTTGCAAAGCCGCTCATTTAGGCATCTGAAAAATAATTTTAAAAAAAGAGGAAGAGGGATCATGAATAGGGACTAAAGGAATGAATAAACTGCAGGCACAGAGCCAGAATTTAATATTCAACAAGGGTGGCAAACATCCAGACTGATTTGCTTCTGAACAGGTCAACTTTTACCTTTTGTTCACACCAGAAGATACCAGCACCCTGTATTTCCCACCTGCCCTGTTCCTTCAGGGTTTAATCACAGGTAATAATCACAATGTGCAGGCCTTAATACAGCTGCATTACAAATATCAGACCAAACACCTGGGAGGGAAGGAAAGAAGGGATTGTAGCAAAGAGCAAACCCATTCCCACCTAGGACGTGGAGCAGCACTGGAACCTATCTTCCCATGTTTCCCCTGTATCTGCCATAAACCCAGCCCTAGAGTGAAGCATAGGCCGTAACACTCTGCAGGATGCTCCCTGTGGCTCTGGGCACCAGGACATCCAGGACCTGGTGCAAGTCCCTCATACCTTGCCTACAATTCCAGCTCTCCTCAGAATCATTCCAGCTCAGTATGCAAAGCCTGTGGCAGAAAAGGTGACTGAATTGGGACAGAGATTTCTGAGGCAGCTGTTGTATGTGGGAATCATAGGATAATTCAGGCTGGAAGAGACCTCAGGAGGTCTCTAGTCTAACCCCTGCTCAAAGCAGGGTCAGTGATGACACATGATGAGGTTGCTCAGAGCTTTAGGATGTGTAATGCCAGGTCAGCATCGCCATTCTGCATGCTTTCCAGAAAGCAATTCACTCTCTCTTTCCTCACAAGAGGAAACAGAGCTGAGATAAGGAGTTTTCTCTCATCTGCTCTTTAGAGAAATGTGGACCCTTGGTGGCTTCCCAGCTAGCTGTAGTCTGAAGTCAAAAACCTCTGCTCATGCACTGACAGATCCTTCAAGGCAAAGTCCTCCTCCTGCTCTACAGAAGATCCTTTCTGGTCTCTGTGTGGATTACAGTTTGTATATTCCTGCTTTCAGGAGGGTTTCCAGATGCAGAAGTGGCATGGCCACTGCTCAATTCAATGAGCTGATCTGGAACAACCAGCCCATCAGAAGATGGCAGCTGGGTGCACGTGGCAGGAATTAGCACACTCATCCCACCGTGGGCACGTGGCACTCATGATCCATAGTGCAAGTCAGAAAGTTCAGTTCAACCCATCTGCCATGTTAACAAGCAAATCAATAACGAACAGAAGCAAGAAGACAGAGAATCTGGACACCTTCCTGATGTCTTTAAAATTTAACCAATATATGCGTTCAGGACCTTCTCTGGGGAATCAGAAACCATTCTGATCTTATGATATAGAATGATAAGTGAGATGGGTTCATTGGTTTCTGCAGGCTTTGGGCATCTATAATTCAAAATCCACTGCATATTTCAAATTGTTTTCCTATTTGATACAGCACAAGTGAACCCTTCTGCAAGTGGAATGTTCTGAAGCTGTGAGCAACTGTCCCTTTCTCATCCCAGCTATTTTAAAAAGGAACTTCAGCACCATAGATGCTTTGCTGAAAGCTGACTCCAGCATAACTCTGTGCGTGAGCTCCAGATCACAGTAAATATCATTATTAGTACTGCAACATCATGCGCTCAAAGGTCGCAGAACACCAGCACTAAGCCTAGTGCCCCCCATCCGCTCTGCATTTGAACAGGACGGCTCCCTTGCCTGCACTATGCAAACACAAGAAGGACGCACAAGTGCAAACTCACACGGCAATAAGTGTCCCCCAGGGGCAGGCTGCTGGAGCAATTTCAGACCCTGACCCAGCACTGCAGTCCTGGGCCAGGGAGGCGTGGGCAGTCCCTCCGTGGGAGTGAAACCTGCACCCGTCAGTCATTGCTAGCAGATAGAGAGGCATGGCACACAGTCTAACAGTTTTGACTCTTTGGAGGTTTTTCCCTGCTAAAAGCAACAGGTCTCTCCACCAGGTACAAACTTTATTCCCCAAATACCTCATCAAGCTTAGTCTAACTTTGCACAGCAGAGCAGAAAGACGCGTGCTGGATGCAACAGCCACTACTGCCCAAACTGCTCAGGAAAAGGCTTCCAGAATGTTTTGGTATGTACAGATCAAAGCAGCATTCTCAATGCCTTGTTTCCAAAAACAGGTGAACAGATTTGGCTAAAATAATAGTAATTTTAGAATACCAGTCTACAGCTGTGTTTGCAGAGAAGATCAAACCAAGCAATTAAAGTCTGACAAAATTATCAGCAACTAAAAACAGCCTTGCAATTTCCAGGAAACCGTGGTAAAGAAAGCACTATCTGACACATCTATTGTAATTCACACACAGTTGTTCACAGTGTTCTTCACACACTGGATAAATACCAAAGCTATTTTTGTTTGCATAGGATTTATTACCCCCCCACCTATCTGTGACTGTCTCCTTTTGCAATGAAAACAACAGTTCCCTTACAGGTGAGATACTATAAAGCTCAATATATGTAACACGTAAATTCAGTTTTCCCTGACACAAGTAGCCTTTACAACAGGGCAAACTATCCTTAAATCTTAGAGTGGTGAAGAAAGGAGAGGAGGCAAATACCTCTCCCCATGGGGCAGCAGGTGGCAAGCCTCCTCCTCGCTCCACAGAAACTTCTCAACATGTGCCCTGGCACCTCCAGCATCCCAGGCTATGCCACTGCCTAAGCAACAGCCTACTCTTTCCTCTCCCCCAGTGCAAGGTTTTTTCCCTCGCTGCCTTTCTCTGTACCCTTCATAAAAAGCAGGAGCCAAGTCCCTACTGAATTTCCTGCGGTCCTGATCCTCTCTCACAGGGTCAAGCCCTGCACAGGATCAAAGACGTTTAGCTTGTCTCCGCAAGTGGGAGGCAGGAGTCCTGGGAATCAGCTGTGGGACTAAGAGATCACTTCTGATGTGGAGGTTTTCTCCAGGGGAAAGGCTCTGCACCCTCCTCTCACTCACGGCGCAATCAGATCCCCCTTGAATAAATTTGCTTTTTCCATGCTTTCATATATTCCCTGCCTATGTGTCAAGAGCGGACACTTCTAACTGGAAACAGGCACATCTGACAAGGCCTTCAGAGCCACCTGTCCTCCTTCCACAGGTGCTTATACCACCTGCAATTTTCCCTCTAAGGTTTGTCTGTTCAAATTTCACCTCCCTTTCCATTCTGTGTTATTAGGGCCTTTTACTCATTTATGCTAAGATGGTAAATACATCAGCCCATCCTCAACTTGTGTAGCTTATTCCTCGTTAGTTTTTCTGTATCTATAGCTTATAAAGTTACAGTAGAGGGTTTGTATCTCAGTGAACATGACATTGATTGCTTCCAACTTCAAAGCCCTTCAACCACCCTCACAGACAGAAACAAAAATCCCCAAGTCAAGCATCTGCTACAGTAAGGGTGTTTACAGTCCAAAAGGCCTTCTTCCATCCAGGACAAGCACAAGGAGGTCTGGAAGACCTTGAGCTCTAGCTGCTGAATTTTTGCCAGGCACAGTCCTCTAACAAGGCAGAAGCAAACGGAAATGGCTACTATGCTGGTTGATCCTAATCAGCAGATACCTGCTGCCAACTCTGCACCAAAGGATGAGAAAATGGTCTCTCCATCTTATTGTCGCAGCTAGGACAGCATGGGAGGCACAAACATGAGTACCGCAAATCTCTGTCGCACATGGTAGGTAGGGTCACCTCCTGTCAATGCCACAGCCTGTCATGTTTCTTCTGTGGTGGGTTGGCCTTGACACCCATCCAGCCACTCACTCACCCTCCTCAAACAGGACAGGGGGATAAAATAAGATGAAAAAGCTCATGGGTCAAGATAAAGACAGAGAGATTCCTTATCAATTACTGTCACAGGCAAAACAGACTGGACATGGGGAAAATTAATTTATTGCAAATTAAAATAGATTTGGAGCATGAGAAAGAAAAGCTAAACTAAACCACCACCTTCCTCCCCCTCTCCTTTCACAGGCTCAACCTCACTCCCTCACTCACTGGTTGAGGCCAGCACTGCTGCTCCTTCCTCCTCATACCTTCCCCCTGCTCCACCATGGTCTTCCACGTCTTGCACATCATACCTGGTCCACTGTGGTCCTCTCCATGGGTTGCTGGTGGCACCTGCTCCACCATGATCCTCTCCACAGGCTGCAGGTAGCACCTGCTCTGGCACCTGAAGCATCTCCTCACCCTCCTCCTTCTCTGACCCTGGCCTCCTCCCTGCTGTTTCTCACTTTTTTCCCCTCTCATTCCTCTGCCTGCATGGCTTTTTTGCCCTTTCTTCAGTATCTTTTCCCAGAGACACCACCAGCAACACTGACAGGCTCAGCTAGGCCCTGGTGGGTCTGTTGGAGCCAGCTGGAACCAGCTGCGGCCCCGCCATCTCCTCAGAGAGGCTGCCCCACGCAGCAGTACGGCTTGGCAACATGTCGCTGAGCCATCGCTGTAAGGAACAAGGTTGGTGCCAAGGCGATCCCGGAGAGGACAAAGGGATGGAGGAAGGTCCTCAAAGAAGCCGGCAGTGAAATGAGATTGTAATGAAAGTTCAGTGCTTGCCCAAAGTCTTCGGTAAAGAGGGGGGAAGGAGGTTATGTCACCTGTTACCAATTAGGGAAACAGCTCGTTTGAATCTTCAGGAGTCCAACAAAGTGTTTCAGCAAAACTTCTGATGCTGCCAATTACACATCTCTCCCTTAAAAATGGATGAACAGCATGAGTGAATTTTCAACAAATTCCCAAAAATAAAAAACTTCTCCCCTCCCCGACTTTAACCAATTCTAGTGATGAAAAAAGGGCTGGAGGAAAATGTAGGATAAATACCAGAAAAACCTTCCTGCAACTAACACCTCACAGGGCTGTGGCAGCGCCTCTCAAAGGGAGCAGGAATAGCCCTGCTTCGTATGTTAAACACTACAGAAAAAAATACTCATCCACAATGGAAAAAAAATCAGGCCAGCTCAGACTGCCACAGTTTCTAAACCTCCCAGCTACACATGAACAAATTCCTGGTGCCACTTTCCACTCTGAAGCCAGGAAAAGTGCTGAGTTATACCCCCACCTTGTCCCAGTTTTGCTTTTTCCCCACCATACATTTCCAGCTGCATGTTCAGACACAATTAAAATTACTCCTTTCCTGAAAAAAAGATTTGTGGATTCACTGATTTTTTTAACTCCTGCCAAGATTCTGGATCTCTTGCCGAGCTTCTGTTACACTGTTAATGTAGACTTTGCTTATTCATTTTGGTACAAGTAAGAAGGAACGAATCTGTAATTCAAAGCTCCAAATATCAAGCTGCTGGACTGCACTTTATAATATGGAAATCTAATACTTGCCACCTTTTCCAAACCATAGTTACCACAAAAAGCTACCTTCTGTGTCCTGTAAAGTCTCTAACGCATTATATTTGCTATTTGTAAAGAGGAAAACAAACAAACAAAAAAAACCCAGCCCCAAGGAAATAGGGGGTGTCTTGTCACATCCTACCCTCTCCCATCTAAGCAGATCCTCGTGGTGGTTTGTAGTAACTGGTGTCAGAGACATAAAGTGGATTTCCGTAATAGATGAGGATGTCACGCACCCAGCTGTTCAGGTGCCCTGCGTACTTCCACACCATGAACCAGACTTGGAACAGTCTTAATGAAGCCAGACGCCAGGACATTCGCCTTGCTGGCTGTAAGCCCAGGAGCAGCTCCTGTGCAAGCTGCTCGGATGAGCAGCCCAGGGTAGTTTCCCAGCTGAGAGCGAGACTGCCAAGCTCCCTCCTTACCTGTGCCCCAGCAATCCACGTCAAGAGCTCTGAGCATGCACCAGCCTGCTGGGCTGCGCCGCACCCTGACACCCTGGAGACAGGGGACATTCACACTGATGTGCGCAGTGGACAAGTCTGGTGCTGGACACACACAAGACTGAAAGGGTTAATTTATTGCATGAGGATTTTTCAGAAGACACCTTGTTCTTTAAAATACTATCTGTAGTTGGTATCTGCGCACCTGACCATAAGCCCTGCTGCGTGGATCTGAACGAGAGCTGGGATAAAGGCAGCGTGCCGTAGAGGGGAGTAACAGACCGTAGCTTCAAAACAGGCCAAGAATTTGGAAAGAGTTACACAAATCTGCGTTCTTATTTTTTTCCAGGAGGAAAATCCTACCCAAAGAAAGCTCACTGTGAGAATGCATGCCTGACAACACCAATAATCTTTGATGCCACATGTTAACGTTCCTGTGCAAGTTATGAGGCAGTTTCCAAATCTCACACTTAATCCCGGTGTCTGCTGTTGCTGAACAATTCAGCCTTCTGTCAACAGCTGTCTCTGCTCCAGTCACTGAATGGCTCATATTCAGCACAGTAAAGCCATTATTTATAGCACGGCACGCTTTTGCGACAGCCTCTTCACATTCCTTTTGATAAACAATTGCAAGTAGAGTATGGGGAGAAGAGGTGATCAGTGCTTAAACACACATCCGTAGTATGCTGGGAACCACGTCCAGCAGGTCAGGGCTCTTTGGGCTGGTACAAGGTGCAAGTTTCCCAGTAAAATTGTCTGACCTCTGATTTCACATCAGCTGATTTGGCAGTGCAGTAAAGTGCTGAATGCCCTGCTCTCACCCAACCATACGCACAGCTCAACATGCAAACATCATCTTGGAAATGACTGTCATCGGTGATGTAGCCCAAAAGACCAACTGAGCCACCATTGCATTTTCCCTTCCACCCCTCCTGATCATTCCTCCATAAGGTGAGAAGGCAGAGGAGCAACTCATCTGCTTGCAGCAACTGCGAAGCTGCTGGGATTTCTCAGAAGGAACCATACCCCAGGTTAAACAATGATATGTGGCACAAGATGCACATCAAACTTAATTTTAAATAAAAAGTATGCCAAATATGTGCTCCTTTAATTTAGGCTGTTCAGGCACTTCAATGACTGGAGCATGGCAGAGTTCAAGGAGCAGTAAAGACCTGGATGCACATGAGGAAAAGCCACTGTTTGTGCTACGTGCAGCCAAATAAGGGAAACCATCAAGCTGGAAGAAGAGATCTTTTCCTGTAAACGGGTCCCTGCAATTCAGATGTGTGAACTATGCTGTTTTATCATGATCTGTTCTTTTAATATTTTTATATTCTCCAAGTTGCAAATTAATGGGACCAGATGCCACTACATGTCACAGTATTAGAAAATAATGTTGGCAGGTGTAGTCCCAAGAGCTTTCTTCATTTTAAGGAAAAAATAGTTTTCCTTGTAATCCAGGAGAACAATGCGGGTATAGGGGAAACTCATCAATAGCTTACTAGCCTCCTTCAAGCAGACTCATTTCATTAATCCATCACGCTGCCTTTCCTTGCCAGTATGTGGTAACAAAGAGCTGCAAAAGCTGCCTCTGGCTGGGAAACCAGTGAAGCTCCTCAGGCAAGGAATAACTGCTCCTCTGGTGGTGAGTCTGAGTCTTGCTCTGGGGGGATGCAGGTTAGTGCCTCCACCCAGCTGACTGCAAGGACACCTTTGGCAGAGGGAAGGCAAGTGACATCTTTCTTTTCTAATTGAACAGGACAATTGATTGATCACAAGAGTTCGTAAGAGAGGCTGTAACAGTGAAAGCGCACATCTTTGTCACTCAGGGATACTTGGTGCTTAATTGTGCTGCTTAAAGGGGCAGGCCATTAATCCTCAGAGTGTCTGTCCCTTGCGCAGACATTTCTGAATCAGGCTTTCCTAGTTTTCAAAGCAAAATGGCAGAGCCAGCTTCAATCAGTGCACAATCCCAGGATGACACTAGGGATTTTTGCAGGCCAACCCTTGATTTGGGATCCTTCCTTCCCAGGCTGTCTCTAACAAAAGCTCATGATTTCAATTTCTTTAGAAAGTTACAGTTCCCACTGTAGCAGCCATCAGCCACAGCCTTCCGAGTTACAGCAAAGGATGTGGAAAGTGTGATTAATGCTGGATTTCCTCAGAGACCGGGAATTTTTTATAAAGGCCACTGAATCTTATAAGTCACATATAAAATGGCAAGGAACATGTTATTTTATATGTCAGGCACATCTCAGTATACACAGCAAGCATTCTTCTTCCAGTTATGAAAAATAACCCCCCCAAGCCCAAGTCTCAGTGCATGTATATGTACTTCAAGTCTCTGGAACAATCTCACATCTTATGAGTCACATACAGTCATCCCTTATGAGTCAACCCCATTGTTTCTAAGCCTCATTCTTATGCTTTTTCATTAGGCTATAAAAAGAGAAGAAAGATAACACTGCTGCTGCTGCCCCTCTAGCTGACATAATTGAGCCCTCTTTGCCAAAAAAGAAAAGTAGGATTTGTCTTTGGTCATTAAGAATGAAATCTGTTCTCAAAAGTGGGGCCTCAATGAGGCTAAAGGAGAGCTTGAACAAGTGATTTACTTTAATAAGAGTTTAATGTGATACATCTCTAGCATCTCCGTTGCCAGGTATGTACCCTCCATCTGCTCTTTCAGACACAGGGATCTGGTGGTGGGACTCTTGCCCCAAGCAGTCCAGAAAGGGAATCATCTGCTTTGTGATGGGGGCCATGAGCGTTTAATGGAGAGGTGGCCCTGCCAGCCACGAGCTCCAGATAAGTGGGAAACTAAAAGCAAGGCTGCAGGAGAGTACAAGGTGACCAGGAGATGACTTAGAAACAGCAAAATGAGCAAGCACAACACAGAAACCTCCTGGACATGCACAAGGGCTCCAGCATGTTGACAAGTGAGGACTCAGCTCCAAGACCATGTGAGGAAGGCAACCCTGCTCTGAATCCCAGGCTGTCCTCAAGACCTGACATTGCCCATCCACAGGTCCTAAGCAGGCTGCCCTCACCCTAGGTTCAGGCTGCCTACAAATCCAGTACATCTGTGCAGCAAACCAGCTTGGGTTTCTTCCAAGAAGGAAATCTTGTCCCCTTTTCCCTCTGTGATCCCCTAAGCAGAGCACTCAGACCATCTCTTCAGCCTGCCATCACTTCTGCAAGGACGGGCAGGATAGCTGGGCCATGTTTTTAAGCAAATGTGTTCAGGGAGGTACTGTGAAACTCTCTACACCCAGAAGTCCCTGTGGGAAAACCACAAAAAATTGTTTCAGAGCCAGAAAAGCTCTCCAGCACAGATCTAAAATGGTGACCTGCATAGACTATGATGTATACATATACTTTATTTTATTTTCATTTGAATTACGGGAGCCCCACCACACTCTGATTGATTTCCTTCATGTGACTAATGAGATAGCTCCAAACAAGTGCTGCTCCGAGTCATGTATCTTTCAGCCTTTATATGTTAGCTACCTGTCAGATTACAATGACAGCTCCATTAGTTTGAGATTCTGTTGGACAAAACAAGAGCACATGCCTTGAACAGCAGAAACCTCCAGTGGCCTGCGTGCAGTGAGGGTGATCTAACCATCCTTTACAGCACTCTACTTCACAACATACATCCCTATTCTTTTTGATAGATGTGGAATAACTACTAGCATTTATGCTCCTCATATCAAAATACCACATAGCCTTTCCAGAAACCATTTCTGCAGTTTACACTCAAAATAATCCTATATGACCTTTGCAGACAGACCTTACTAAGAATCTCTAGTCATTCGTGCACTTAGTTATTAGGGCTTTAAAAGAAGCTGATAATAATTACTGAGAAGGTCTGTTACATCTCCTCAACATACTAAAATGACACTTATGGTTTCCCTTAGAAAGTAAGATGTAATGTAGGCCAAGTCATTTAGGAGATGATTGTGCTGGAGCCAGCAGCAGGAATAACTACATTAGCAAAGAAAATGCATGTAGGCAAAAGAGAGCAGGCTTTGGCCTTTCTAGTGGCTCAAATTTTGGTTTTATTATATGGCATGACATTATAAGTTTAATAGCAAGTACTCCGTTCTCTCCTGCTTATAGCACAGACTTTTTATTTTTTCAGAGTGTCCTGCCTTTGCCTGCATTAAAATCCTCTCTCCTCTCCCTGGCCCTGAAGAGTTATTAGGCTGCAAAATCAGTTTTATGAATAGATGTGACTTTGAATGCCTACACCACAGACTTGACCTCAGGGTAAAATGGAAATGCAGTGTGATCTGCTGGGAAGTATGCAAATGTGTGAGTTGGTGCGCAGTGAGGAGGTATCTGAAATACAGAGGTGACTAAAGCCTTTTTTTGTCATTTTGTTTTTACCAGGCCATCTAAAAAAAGTGGTCTCCGGGCTTTACATTCATAGCACACTGGCCAGATATACAGACACCCCACACTACAGGTACTGCATCCTTTCAAAAATCCTGACTTTCGAGAGGTCCCTCAGCACTAGCACCGCAGCTTTTTATTACTTGGACAATTTATGCATGCAGCCCCCAGTGAGTGCCTTATGAACCCATGTTAATATAACGTCTGCAATTTGCAACCTTTTTATTTCCAGGTTGTGATTTCTGTGAGACACTTTAAATCATTTGAGTGTTACAGATTAGCACGTCAGGGTCCCCAGTTGTTGCCTAATTCTCCCTAGGTTTCCCAGCACCCCCTCTCCAGCACAGTCCCTCTCAAGCTTCATTGCCGCTGGGCTGCAACCAGCTACGACCACCATGGTTCTGCTGACTTAGTGCACGGGGATCACGGTATTGACAATCAGGACTTGGCTCCTGGAGGAGTAACAGATGCACTGAGCTCCCAGTGGTCTGTGAAGCAGCAACATATGCTGCAGTCATTAGTGACTGTTGAGCAACAAGGGAGTCTGACACGTCTGATTTGTTTTACCTTCTTGCAGCACGAGCAATTGTGGCTCTTCGCAGGACACAGCTTAATGTGCTCAACCGAAAAAGTGTGAATAAATGGTATGATCAAACTGCAAAACTCCCATTGCTGCTCCTGCTCAGCCCCACAGACCAGTTGTTCACACCAGAAAGCAAAAGGCAAAAGCCAGTAGGGAAACACTTTGGAAGCACTGTAAACAATGCACATAATGAAAAGCAATAGTCACTCAAGCCCAAATAGGGTTGTCACCTCCTGATATAAGTGAGGCCAGTTGCTCTTTGTGTCCAATGTCAGCTGGAAGGCCTCACTGCCAGCCAAGCTCCTGCCAGCGCTGCTGCAATGTGTGCCATGTCTGAGCAGCCTTAAACCCTCAGGTACGGGGCTGCATTTCTCTGAAAGGTCACATTCTGCAAAAGAATGTGAAAATGGCATCTTGCATAGCGCTCCTGACATAAATGTTCCCTTGCAGAAAACAGAGATGATTATGCCCTTGTAAATGACAAACCTCATTAGGAGAAACAACTTTCGTGCCTTTAACCTCGCCTCTCCAAACCCAATGTACCTCTCCTTAACCTCAACACTCTGGCAGTGACTAGAATATTTAGAGAATATTCAGACAGCTGAAAAGGGACTGCTTTTCTTTCCTTTTGGCTTTTATGACAATTAGCAGAGCTGAAAGCCAGGGTACTTTAAACAGTATAAATGAACTTGGGGATTAGTTGGTTGTTTCCTCCTGAATGAACATGAAAACATATTAGAGGGCTGAACTTTTATGTTGCACTATGACACTGTCATATTTCTTCATAGCTTTATTTTGTATTTTTCCTATCCTCTATTGACTTTAACCCTCTTAAAAGCACAAAGGAGGAGAGGGAAAAGGAAAAAAAAAGATTTTGTGCAAATTTTATAACATATTTAATGAGCGAATATTTCTTTTTTCTTGTTCCTTTCCAGATATTTAATGCCAAGCAGACTGCTCCAAAAGTATAATTTTTCAGAATAAAACACACATCTTTTCCATTATGTTTCCAGGTCTACCCAAGAGGTGCTCAGAGCTGACACCACAGATGCTATCTTCAAAACTGAGCCCTGGGAATACTTGCAATCACATTGTACTGCAAAAATAGGAAAAAATGAAAATGGCAAAAGAAAACGATACCATCAGTGGGCTTCAGATGTGCCCAATTGTGCTTAAAATCAAGGTTTAAGTGAAATTTCCATCTTGTATAGGCACATGGCGTACCACCTTAATTAGTGTCTGTCCAGAAGACGAGGGTGGTTTATGTGGTCAAGGAGACTCAAATCTATTCCTGGTCTCTGAGAGGCGTTTCCCATAGGACTTTAAACTAATGAGTTTGTTTCATTATGCCTCAGCTCCCAGCCAGCATGATCTGAATACAACGCATCCTCTCTCTGCTCCTCATCTGCCACATCTATTTGTGATACAATTCTTCAAGGTAGGAAACCCACTGCATCCCATGTGTGCTTGTACCATACCAAGTAGAACTGGAATTAACACTCACAATTGGAAGCTTTGAATCCCTGCTAGAAACAATACTGACGGCTTTCCAGCCCCTGTGTTTTGAATTTCTACACTAGTTAATTCCTTGTGATGCTCTCAACATGAACATGATATCCAGACCATGTCTCATCCTGGCTTGGATCAGACACCATTCCCTGCCAGGCACTCGGTTTACGACATTTGGACTCTGACAACAAATCAAGGTACACACCTCTGTGTGTTTGTGTACACACACACACGCGCGCGCTCACTCCCGCCTATACATTTTTATCAGTGTTCAACAGAGGATCATTTGGCTTTGCATTCTTTATCGACAAACAATTAACACCTAAGTTCATTTTGTAGACAAAAGGATTTTGTATTCATTTTGTTGACAATCTGACTTGAAACTGTGGAGAAAACCCTGTTTGACAGTCCTGGCACATAAGTGATTCTGTGGAGAAAATGCATTCAGCTAACTGTCCAATCAGTTATGTAGACAAAATGAATTTCATCATAATTTTGTCAACAAAATGCTAACTTGCTTAAATTATTCTCTCAACAAAATAAATTAACTTAAAATTCTTTTGTCCACAAAATATATTTAAGTGTTTAGTGAAGTCTTGTAAATACTATAGTCTGTTAGCTTAGCATGTGTAATTCAAATACATGGCTTACCTGAGTCAGTGGTTCTTGCCTTATCAGGCAGGGCTGGTCTTCATTCTTTCAGCTTTTCCCCTCTCTGTAAGGTCAGCCCAACAAGACGACCAGTCAGCTGGTATGCACCATGTAAGGTAGTAAACTAGGACCATGCAAAAGAATCTTTTCCCTATTTTTATTTAATCACTAGCAATTTTTATTTAATCACTAGCAACTGGCAGGAAGAATTTGACATAAATAAGCATAGCAAGCCTAAACAAATCAGTTTGTTCCTCAGAAGAAGAGAGGCTTCATCCTTAGATCTGAAGCTTGACATGGACAAACCTTCAGATAAAATAGCAATTTAATGAGGGACTACAGCTGAGATACCTTAGTAGATTTCATACTGAAAGCATGAAAACGTAATTACTGTGCCTTTAGTTATTATGTGTCTAAAGTACATTATACCTATGGAAAATTTCCTTCTTCCTTTTCTGTGTTGCTCCAAATTAAAGTTTAAATTCACATAGTCATATTTTGCTCAGAAATGCCAGAACTTAACTCCGAAAGAATCAAAAGCAATCAAAGCACAGGTATTGCTACAAGGAGCAAAGTGCGCCAAATTCTGCTCAAGCCAGTGTAAGGGCAAAAGGAACTGCACCAGCATCAATGGCAACTGCCTGCCCGTGAGTTCACAGCAACATTAATGAGGATGTTTCTGGTGTGCCTTCACGGCTCCAGCCAGTACAAGGGAATTCATTTTGTCCCAACACACATACACGTCCCACTCCAGCCTGCAGAAAAATCAGGGACAACACACCCTGCAGCTCAAGTCAAAATTTTCACACTCATTTGGACTCGCCCTCAGAGAGCAAAATTCCTAAGATAAGGCTGTTAAGCAGGTTTTTACGAGTTCCTTTTCTGTGCTTTACCAAGTACTGCCTGTCCTGTTGTTCTGCTGCATTTTAATAATAAAGGAACATAGAGATAGTCATGCCTGTATCTTTAGTGATGCCAGTCAAGGAATTTGGCAGGCTGGTGGAAAAATGAAACTCTTCAATCTGCTTTTGCAATATTCTTCCACTAGTATAAACAGGTTTTGTCCTCTTTTAGAGGGCTATTGTGGTTACAATCGAGTTAATTTCCAGGTGTGTAGAAAGTGTACAGTAACACAAGAAAAATACCATATTAATATTTAATATAACACTTTTTATGAGCATGAAAAGAATAAAACCCATTCAAATGCAAATGCAGCCTGCAAGGATGGATAAAGTTTTATGTTTTTCCAGTAACATCTTCATTTTGCTAAAGAACGACTTAGTCTTGAGCGAGCCAAGAGCGCCTGTGTGTGTGCAGTTCCAGACACCAAAAAGTCTGCCTCTGGCCAAAGTCCTACTCAGTATTTGAGACACTTTTGCAATACCATCTTGTTACAGCATTCATTGAAATACAGTGGGTTTATTAATCCCTTCAGAACCACATGTTGTAGCCCCAAAGGGATGAAGCCTGCTGCAATGTCTATCCTGCCTTATGAGACTTTAACAGAGCAGCCAAAACTGTGGGATTGTTCCCTACAGCTCTTATGGGCAACAATTTTTTTTTCTGTGACATGTTCTGAATATACCAAGTATAACAAATGGCCTAGTCTGGGATTTTCAATGAAATTTCTATGGACTGGATACCCAGCTCCTTCCAAATTTCAGTAGATCTGGGTCTCCAACCACCACAAAACTCTTTTGACATCTCCAGCCTAAAAGAACGTGTTTTGCCAACTACATTTCAAGCACAACATAATAGTAACCAACTGGGGAAGCTTGTAAATGGCACACAAATATTTGCAAATAACTCTAGATAATAAACATAAGTAGCAGGCTAGCTAGAAGATTCCCTGGCAAACAGTAGCAGAGATTTAGGGAGCGTGTGGCAAGGAAGTCAGGTATGCTGCAACTGGTGTCACTTTTAGCTATCGTGGAATTACTCTTGATCCACCCCATCTTGTAGAGCACAGTATTGGCCAAGGCAATGCCACTGAATCAGCTGAAACAATTTTCAATCTAGTTCAGATAGATTTCTTCCTTCGTAATGGCTCTGCCATTGTGCATGTCACTACCTTGTCTTCCAAATGGGTCCAGATGGAGTAATGCATTAGAGCGGAAAAAAAAACCTTGCAGTGAAGGCTAGGCATCATGATAGCTCAGTTCAACACCTGAATACGGCACATACATTTGGAGTTACTTTGAGCGGGTTCTGTCACCAGGTTCATTTCACTTCATGACAGGCTTCATTCTCTCTCCAACTCTACTCCCTCAAGGGTTTAACAACAGGGTTTTTTTTCTCCTGCTCCAGCCTGGATTATGTTAGACCCTTGGCTCCTTCCTTTTTACTCAAATATAAGAAAAACCTAAGACTATGGACTAGAGAAAGATTCTAAGGCATGTAACACTGCTGTACCAGGGTCACCCCTTGGGCATCTCTCACCAGGACAACTTGCAAAGAATCCAGCACTTCTCAGACTCTGCACCAGGCCCTTGCTGAAGCACGCAATGGCAGCACAGTGGTCAAGGACCTTGGCTTGCCTTAGCCTGTGCTCAGACTCAGGCGATGCTCCACACCCAGACTTTAACTAAATAGTTACCTGAGTCAAAAATACGGCTGCAAGGGAGAGGCGCGGTAACTCAGACAAGGAGAGTGAGCAAGCATTGAGAAAGCAAATAAACAAGGAAGTAGAAAGCTGGAAGGCATACAATTTTTGTTTGTTTGTTCTTTAACTCGGGTATCTCAAACTCTCCAACACCTTAACTTGGGAATTCCCCTTTGTGAAGGAGAACTTCGGAGGACATAAATAAATGGAAATTTATATGGAAATAAACATCCAAATATACATGAGGAAGGGAGGGGAGGGAAAGCAGTGATTCATTATTATGGCTTACATATCATTACGCATTCATAAATTCCAAGGTAATATATTTTTCTTCATTGCTTGGATAATAAATCATCATTCGATTACAAAAGGGGAGTACCTGGATGGAACAGCAGCCTTTCTGAAAAATACTCTTGGCAGATGAATGACAGGAAAATTTATGGAGAATTCAGTTGCCTGACTGTCCTGCCTCCAGGAGAGAAGACTGTGCCAATATCTAAACCTTTCCTGACAATTCACACAGCAGACACTGTCCTTGATGGAGTGAGGTTTTTAGACCTCCCTTGGCTTGATTTTCATTATCCCTCCTTTGGCAGCCTGCAGAATGTCTAATAGCAGTGCAAAAGGGTTAGAAAAGAGCCATCCAAGCTGCTACTGAGCCTGTGCTAGCAGGCCTGTCTCTAGGATCTATGAAAAATATACTGCTGTGTTCCCCACTTAGCTGGAGTTGTCCAATCAATCAAAGAGATCCTTCAAGGGTCACTGGTATTTGTAAGAGCAAAGAGTTTTCAAGAACAAAAAATGACCATCCAGTCTACCGACTGCTTGCTGTTTTCTAGTTTATCTTCATTTAATCTCCCAGCCTTTTTTTTAGATGAACTCTTAATTTCTTTCCCCGTCTATAAACAAAGCTATTTGGCTCTTCTTTTCAGTTGGTGCCTTTGAGTCATTCTTTATTTTTCTCCCATTAGACTCACAGCAAGAGGTAAGTCTGAAAATCTGGTCACCCAGGCAAAATGTCCCAAGAGATGGGGTGGGCAGCTGAAGCAAAAGGTATGGCAGAAGGCTGCCATGTGCAGCGTTGATCCTTGCTGCAATAAGGGCAGAGAACTGAGGATCAAGCCCCAGCTTCCCCGCCCCCCCACTTGCTTCTGAAAGGAAATTGCCATCTCTTTTTAGAAGCAGCTAAAGAACCAACATCCCACCAGTTCTGGGGTCCCACTCCAGCAAAGGATAATTCACCCCTTGCAGAGCTCAGTGTTTCTGGTGGAAGACCATCACTGAGCATTTCTTCCAGCAGGAGCAAGCCTTGGAAACATGTAGACTTTAATCTGGGAATTGCCTGTTCTAAGTTGAAGGACAAATTACATCCCTGCATTGGGCTTTGTGTTTTTGCACTGCTCAACTGCCAAAAAACCACACACAGTCTGACTCAGAAGAGGCCTTTTTCTCTAGATGGGCCAACTAAGATCATCAGGGGAAGGGGCTGAACATATGGGCTAAGATCTCTGTCAGCTAAGATGAGACGCCTACCTCTGAACTAGACATGGAGAGCCTCCCTTCACAGGTGGCAGAGAGAAGCAGCGCATCCCACCTCCTCCTAATGCAGACATCTGAAACATCAGATGAATCATACTCTAGAAATGCCTACTTCTTAGCAGTGATTATAAAGGAAGTCTGGATGAGTAGCTCATCTGCTGCCATCTGAAGTAGAAGGAATTGGATGCATTACTTGGAAAGCAGAAAGAGAAGACTTTATTTCCTGTTGGTTTCCAGTTTCAGGTGGCACTACAGAGAGAACAAAGCTGGTGTGGTGACCTGAATTTCTGTATGGGAGGTGTTTTATCTCCTACTCTCAGTGCCCAGATTTGAAGTGCTGCACAAGATATAATGCTGTGAAAAATCAAACTCAAACTTCCTTCCAAACTGCATTCCTATTAGGAGCTAGCCAGCACTATCCATCCAAAACATTAAAGACCCCCACAGGAACTGTACCCAAAGGAATTTGAGATGTTTTCCAGGGGAGTCTTCCAAGAATACTGATAGTTGTAAAATAGTTTGTCATTTGTTAAAAGGGAAGACATTAGGGCAATAAATGCAATAGAGTAACTCCATCAATAACATGAGCACAAAGGTCTGATGGGTCCCATCAGTCTTGGAAAAATCTCAGTCTTCCAGTGATGCTGCCATATGGAGAGATGCTCTCTAGGGCTCATTTTACTCACCAACTCTTGCAGTACTTGCCCCTAAATTTTAACAGCCATAATTACCCCGGGACATGAGAGAATGATACGGATTTATACCAGCTGAAAATCTCTTACCAAGCCCCTCTTCACTGAGGTGCATTTGGTGTTCTTGAATTCACTGGACTGTTTGCACCAGTGAGACTAGCAGTGCTGGGAAGACAAATAGTGTTTAAGCCTTTACCACTCTGTACTGTGTACAGACCTTAAAATCTGCATTCCCTGGGTGCCAAACAGCATTTTACATCCACTTTGGCCTTCCTGCAATTACATATAGCTCAAGGATATATATTTCCCCTGCCCTCATCCCCAGATGAAATCTCTTCTGTGGAATAAACAAACCTTTTACATATCTCTCCATTACTGTTTCATTTGGCAGGATTAGGATGCAAGCGTGTTTCACACCTGATGCAGAAAACTATCTGCTTTGAGTTTTCACCCAGCCACGATTTGTCAGTGGATAGAAATCTCATCTCTGAAGCCCTGGGGCCTCAGCTAAACACAGCTATGTAGCAGATTTTATTAGCAGTTTCAGAAAGGTAATCTAACACTAGATTAGCATTAAATGGTCCAGCAAAGTAGACACATGAAGGCATCTGTAAACATCCTCTGGTGCCCTTGATAGCAAGAATATCTGGGGTTTAGGGAAAGAGACAGTATTTTATTTAGATGCTTTGAGGCACTGATTTGCTTTGTATACAAACCAGAGTGATTAATGTCTTGGTGAGCTCTTTTCCTCATCAAAGCTAAAATGACTTGAAATATCATATGACTTGCTAATAGATGACTAGATAAAACTAAATTGTAAAATGATCATTGCGCTTTGGTCTCTTGCTGAATACATGGATTCCCTAATATGAGAAATGTGATCAGGAAATAATCTGCTACTAAGGCGGCAATCCGAATCCCCTTCGGGAAACAGGCTGCAAGAGTACAGCAGTGAGGATGATATATTAGCATTTCAAGAAGAGCCTGAAATCAGTACAGAGTATGCCACTAAGGAATAGCTAAAATTACTTTATCTTTATCTGCTAATATTTCTGGGAAAATTGCAATATTGGGAAATTGCAGAAAGACCAAACACCTCACTTATATTGAATTGGATCTGCAACTGTGCTGGACCTATTCAGAGCCTACAGCACGTGATATTCTCCAATTAAAAGCACGAATGTAAGTCCAGGATAGGGTTCCTTTGTCAATGCTTCTGGAAAGTTTTAGGGTAAAGAGAGACACTGAGGACAGTATTTTTAGAAGCAGACAGTATGTTTGAGCGACCCACCGAAGACTCCTTACAGTGGTGTACTTTACTAAAGATAGGGCTTCCATCACTTACATATCATGTCTTTGAGGGATTGAATATCCTCAGAAACTTTGTAAAAAAGTGCCCAAAGTTGGTGTTTTGTTTGTTTTTTTAAGATGTGCAATATATATCCTTCATGTGATATCTCAAAAGTTTCCTCCATGAAAACAGACCAGTCAATTACAAAGATCTGCACTTGTTTTTCGTAACAATTAGGAGTCGTAGGGACTTTATATATAGGATAAAATACTGCATAATAGAGAATTTTAGGATAGTAAACAAAAGAGCCTAAGCAACTTTCTAATGAGTTTGAATGATTTATAGCTTCTTGGGCTCCTGAGACCTATTTGAAACTCCAATGACTTTCTGCTGTAGGCACAGTTAATAAAACTTGAATTTCTAATCTTGGATTTTCCCCAAATGGAAGTTTTTAACTAATCAAAGCATCCAGTTGATATAACAAAGCAAGTACTATTGAGCACTCCAAATACCTGCACTATAACAGACAGGCTAAAGTTACACAGAGCAATCTGAAAAATGCATCAAAAGCATGTACCAAACTGTTCTCATTTCACTTCTAAGTGAAAGGTATGTTCTAGTCACCTGGCATATGAATAAGTCTCTTGGATGTCATACAAGAAAGGAAATGATCAAATACACCCATACGCACTTTTAAGCAGAAACAAACATTAAGGAAGAATTACTTTGGGGGGAGAAAATGAAAGCTTGCCAATATTTTTTAAAGATATTTGCTGTGTTTTATATCACAGCGCTGCCTTATGTCCCAATGCAAATTCCTGAGTGAACAATGGCATATGCACATGGTGAGATATGGTCCTCGACACAGGCTCACAGTTGAACAGCTAAGTCAGAGGATGGCTTCACGTGGAGCTACTGACCCACTCTCAGGCACCACCAGGGAGCGGGCATTGTTAGAGCACCAGCCCAGTGCTTCCCTGGTCTGCCCCTACACCCCATGCTTGGCTCTCAGCCTCTCCTGCAAGCACACTGTCCACACACACTGGCAAAGCATCCAGCACAGTGCTGCATCCCATTTAAAAAATTATTTTCGAACTCACAATGGACCTGGGGGCTTGCCAAAGCTCTCCTATACAAAATCACTGCTTAAAAATCTCCTGACATCCTACCATATTGCATATGCAATAGTTCTCCCTCTCTCTCATATGGTACATACCTCTTTCTATACAAATAATGATTTATTATTTTAGCAATAGAAAGCTGCAATAATAGCCCAATGAAAATAGTTAAAATTGTAGACACTTTGCCTAGCAATTATACATGTGACAGTTTCATTTATCTGCTAGTCCAGCAGCTTAATTTACATCCCTGCTTAATGGTTAATTGTGGAATGGCACTTAACTGCAACAACAGCAGGGGAGAGTGAAAGCTGGACCAAGTATCTTGAAAGAAAAATCCCCTTTTAATAAACACCTCTGCAATTAATTATGCAACCAAAACAGCCAGCAGCAAGCAAGAACAGTGAAGAGATGCAAAACATTACAATGTTTACACGTGGAAATAAAACATCAGTCTGGTAAGAGGTAGATAATGTAGATGGCACACAAAGTATACTGACATCCAACTCCAACTCCAACAGGACGTGGTTGGATGCAGTCCACATTATGTAATACCAGTATCTACATTTAAATGTTTTAAAGCTGGTTGAAATTGGCTGAAAAATCCAGGGGGAGAGTTGATATTTGGGGTTTTTTGTTTGTACTTTGGTTTTTGCTCCTTACAGTTCAACTGGCTTTTAAAGTTTTTTTGTCTTTAGTTGTAAGGTTAAAAATATTGTTTAAAAGAAACTAAAAAAACCCCAACAAACCCCCAAGCAAACACACAAACCAACCCCCACAGACAAAAAACAAGCCAATACCCACAGGAATTTAGGTGAAGGAGACTTAAAGCAAAAATTACTATGAGAAGGCTGATGAAAATTAATCAGAAGAGATGGCAGCACTGTTTCTGCATCAGGAGAGCAGAATTTTTCAATGTCCATAGTAAAATTATGATTTACAACTCTGCAGTGAAGAAAATTTACACACTGACCAAAACTTTGGTAAGGTTTAGATCAGGTCAGGGATTTCCTGATCACATTTTGCTTCTGTCAGAAAATGTTGACTCATTGAAATTGCATCCATTATTTACCACTAAAAGTTTGAACAGTGTTTATTGTCTGGATTCCTCAGGTCCTGAATGAAATACCTGGTCAAAACCAGAGGTGCAGAGCAGAAGCAGCAGCTAAAGCACTTACCTGCTACGTAAGAGACAAGATACTGAGCCTGGGCTGACCCAGGGAGGTAGGAAAGTTGAATTTCATTGTGTAACATCCATGCAAAGGACTCTGATTGCATGACTTGCTCAGGGTCTAAGTGACAAAGCACAATGTCCTGCTTGTTCTCTGCATGCAGAATTAGAGGTTTTCCAAAATCTTAGTAAGTCACAAAGAATGGAAAAACAGCCCCTCATGCGGTGGTCTTGCACAGGGATGGCCCAAAGCCACCAAAGGCAATGGAAGACTTACTTTTCCTATTACTTCAGCAAGTCAAATATAGGAGGGTCTCAATGTCTGTCTTTTTTTTTGTTTTTGTTTTGGTTTGGTTTTGTTTCTTTTTGTTTTCTTTTTTTTTTTCTAACAGCCACAGTTCCCATTTCACGTGTGCATCTAGTGCCAAGCATTAGCTTCTTGTAAAGTTTTTTTGACTGAGCATACCTCGTGCTGTGGCTCATAAAACACAAGGCAGTGCTAAGATATGCTTCAAACAAGGCAAGGGCAATAGCCAGAACATTTGTAGCACAAAGGTGTCATCTTTTGGAGTGTCACTGATGAACCACAACTTTAAAACAAGCACTGAAAATGCTTGCCCTGTTATTTTACCAACCCTTGCATCCTACATGACAACAAATACTATGTGTTTCTGCATGCATGCAGGTGGCTGGCTCCCCTTCCTCAGCTAGGATACATATATATAGTATCACATGATCTTGCTGAAAGATATCAGGTTCATTCTCATCACACTAGAAATTCATGCAGAACTGATGAGACCTGTTTCTCATCAGTGGTGCCTGTCTGTATCCCATGTTGTTTCAACTGAGGGGACTTTGAGAAGCCTGGGGAGCGGGCTGAAGGAAATCACACAAAGTTCAACAAGGAGAAGTACAATCTTGGGCAACTGGGGTGAAATAATCCAACGCATCATCACTACTGGCTGAGTAGTTGCCCTGCTGAAAAGCAGATGGGGTTGTGGCAGACACAAAGTTGCATGTGAGCCAGTGGCAGGCTCCCATCATAAGCAAGGCAAACTGCCTTCTGGGATGCCCGAGAAGATCTTAGCTAGGAGACCAAGGGAAATAATAATCATTCTCTACATGGTACCTCTGCTAGCAAGGCTGAAACTGTGATGCTGTGCCCAGTTTTGGATACCCAGAAACTACAAAATCCAGGGGAGGGTGACCAGGGATAAGGGGTCAGGGTACAAGACCTACAAACAGAGCTTGAGGGCACTGACCTTGTTTAGCCTAACAAAGAGGAGCCTAGAGCTACTTGAAAGGAGTTATGGATGATAGAGCGCCAAATTCTTCCATGTAGTGGCAGATAGTGTAAGATAGGATGGTAGCCACAAGATGTAGCTTAGAAGGTAAAGACTGGACACTAGAAAAAGTTGTTTCATCAAGACAGCAGCACAACCCTGGAATAGGTACCTGGAAAAGTGGTGTAAAGTGCATCCTTGGAGATTTCCAAGAGTTGGCTGGAGAAAGCCAACGCTAGCTTGGTCTACTGTTGGTGACTGCCCTGCTCCAAGCAGGAGGCTGAACTAGAGACCTCCAGCCAACACTCCTGTCATTGTGTGACGACTTGGTTTTTTCATGAGACATCAAGAGTCAAACACTGTGAAAATAAATTGTACACTGAAACTAAATCATCTGAAAGAGTAAGAAATATGTTTAAATTATTTCATGAATATGAAATTCCCTGATGCAATCTAGACAGCTGATCACTTCTGGGGCTAATCAGACTATACGTATTACTGAGAGACAATTTTAAAAAGAGAGACAGGAAAAGGGTCTTGAGGGGTGGCCTGGCATGACCAAACAGCAGTAGCAATGACCCTATTGGAAAGCCCAACAGCCATTTCTGAAGGAGAGAAATACTGGGCCATGACACTGGAGACTGTAAGTATAGTGCAGATGCCCATTTGAAGTTGTAGCACAAAATCAGAGCCACATCTTCTTGGGAACAACAAAAGCACAACAATTTTTTTATTTCATGATCCAAAACGCATGGTCTTCCGGTGTTACTCATCCTATTCTGACTCTCTACTGTCTAAGGATAACTGTTGCTAGACAGCATACAGCCTTTTCTGAATGATTCACAATCTCTCTTGAGATATACTGTAATTACTGTAACTGTACAACAAGATACAATTTTCTATGTTACAAGAAGAATGTTCAAGTTGAGATAAACATTTGCAGAAAAGACTGAAATCAGAGGGCCCAAATCCTTTCTCACGGCCAGGTTTGGCAGGTATCATGTGAGATAAGATCATCGAGAACAGAATTATTGGAGGAATTTTGTAAATCAACTGGAAATGAATTTCATCTGAAATCATTCTAATTAGCTGTTTTAAGGGTAAAACATTAAACAGTTTTGGGGGGAGCTGGGTATTTAAAAACAAAAATGATAATTTATTTAGTCTATATAGACTTGCTCAGCTGTAAATCACTGATGCATCAGATAATACTTTGCATTTTGTCTTGAAAAATCACTCCAAGTAGAAAATATCATTTCTTGTGTTACCAGGAGTGGCAGAGGCAGCTGGCTCACTCTTTCTAATCCTTACTAGCATAATTGCATAATCACCTCACTGAGCACTGAACCTCAGCTCCAAGGGCTCCGTCTTCTGTTGTTAGTTTCTAAAAGCACAGGGAAGATCCTCCCCAAGTGGGATTTGCATCACTAATTATTATGGAATAATTAGGAACAACAGATGCCAACTTTTGAACTCACTGAGCCTGGTAAAATTCCCAGGGGATCAGAGTTTTGGAAATGCTGAAATTTTACTTTTCATTCGTGTGGGAGCTGGATTGCTGTCACTAAGAACCATATGATGGTATTAGGATTACAGTGATCCACCACCGTAACTAGTTACAGTGACCCATCTAAATACTCAAAGTTAATGCATCTCTCCTAGTGACTTTTTAGACAGGCTCTATAATTTGATATTTTAATGAAGACTACCCATGAGTCAATAAGGGGGCTTTCACAGCATATGACATAGCGTTCTTCTAAAATACTCTGCAAATTTTGAAGAGAGAGATTTTCTTTTTTTCCCAGTGTAGTTAGACAGTAACGGAAGGTTTTTTAAAAATGAACAAGACCCTTTTCTTAGTTAAGACATGCCTACACTGAGTTTTGCTATACTTGGGAATATTATACTACATTAAATATGTCTTACAAACAGGAATTGCCTTTAAAGATTTCAATAGTTGCCTTGCAATATTTAATTAAAGAAGAATTTCTAGACTCAGATGAAAAATTTAAGTCAGCATTGCTTCCATTACAAGCCATTGACTAAACCCTACTCATCTATGACAGCAGCAGTGTGAGATGTGCTTTTCTCAGATATAGCTCAACTTGAGCTGGAAAATGCTAAGAAAAACAAGAATTGAGCTTCTTTATGCTCAATTATTTGCTCAAGTTTTCATTTCCTGAAAAGGAAGAGGCAGAAGCTTCGCTGAACTCACAAGAACCCCATGAGGGACACCCAGTGCCTACGCCACTGCTGGCAGCCACGGGCACACACTAGGCACCAACATATGTGTTAGAAGGACTTTCAGCAGCGACACTTTCTGAAGCTGGCCACCAACTGGCCATTTAGATAAAGGTGTTTAATGAACATGAGAAGGAACTAGGCTAAGGATAGATCTCAGCCTCTGTGCAGCTTTGGGGCCAATACTTAAAGGCAGCTCCAGAAAGTCCCAATCAGTTGTTGGGATGAGCAGAGATCACCGATACCTATGTGAAGGAAGGATCATTATGATTTATACCGAATTCTGGTTTGGGTAAGATCTGAAGTGCTCCCTGGCAGCAAAACATTCAACAAAACTATAAAAAACAAGTACATTGACCTGAAACCCGGTGAGAGACTGCTCCATCTTTCAGCAGTAAAACTGTTCATGGAAGTTCATGGAAAACTAATACAACAAAGAGCAGGAGAAGGTTGTTCTGGGGAGTATTCACTCAGCCTGATGCTATTGCTTTCCCTTAAGCTACTTCCATTGTCAGTTGACAGAAATTAGCTTATTTCTGAAAATTAATTACAGCCCCAAATTCCCTTCTGGAGGATCTTCTCTCTACAGATTACACTAACAGCATAAAGAGAAGAGCTGCTAAACCAGTTACAAAGCGGCTGTAGAAGAGGGCCAAACATCTGTGCACTTGCAATGAAACCACGGACTCTCTGAAATCAATTTGTCATTGATTAAAAGGGGACCTGTGCCTCTGGGATGTCTGGATCAATAACTCTTAACTCCCAGCGCTCCAGGGTTGCTGCAAGCCTGCATCACTCAGCTTTTCAGGTTACCAGGCTTTTACAAATTAATATTACAGCTTCTTTGTAATAATTACAGAGCAATTATGAAACTAACAGCAAAATCTATACAAGGCCAACCCTGACTCTGTCTGGGAAACTAACTCCTACCAGTCCCATCCTAATAGTACTTGAGGAACTCCAGACATTTCCAACTCTATGCCTAATCCATGACCCCATGCTGCTCCCAGCCTTAGTTTTACCCTTACACACAACGTGTGTCTTTAGCACATCTTTACTCCCCATAATCCCACCTAAGCAGCTGCCTCAACGTCCTCATCCTTTACATGACCAGGGTCCCACTTCTGGCCCCAAACATAGCAGCAGGGTACTGTTACCAGCTTGGTGTCTGGGCTCCATTTGTTGCAGAGACCTAAATAAAACAATATTTTGCAGAAATACCTTGTTTCGGTGCCTAACAACCATTAATTGGGCGGGCTAAGCTATGCGTGTGATCACAATCAAGTCAGATAATGGAGTCTGCAAAACTAATTTAAATTATCAGGATCAAATACCATAATGCCTATTTTAAAACATACAACTTCTGCCTGGTTTTTATATGCAATTAATCTATGAACAAATGACAATTATCCAAACACTCATGTTTCTATCACTCCCTTTAAAGTAGTATTTAGACATTTATGTACCTCAAAAGAGTTTTCAGTGCCACCTCTAAATCAAAAGCTCAGATTAAAATGATGTGGTTCTGGTTGCATCTGTATTCCCCCTCTATGCAGAGGCTGTAGGAACAATTGGTTTTCTGGTTCAGCTGCTGAACCAAAAAAATACAGAGTGAAAATAAAAAAATTAAACAAATTTTATTTATTTTTTTTCTCTGCAGGACAAAATCCCCCCACCAAATCATTGCACTTGACATTCCATTTGCTCTGAAATGAAATGTTTTGTTCCACATGCTTGTGTGAAATGGAAATTACTAACTTTAATAAAGTAGATCAGGGAAACCTTCTGCCTGATTTAAGGCTGGGAGTCTACCTTTCATCCAAGTGTTTTAAGCGCTGCATGGATGACAGCACTCTTCTGGAAGTGGTCACTGGAGAGGATTTTCATCCCCACCTACAGCCACCATCCTGCTCAGTGCAATGAAAAAGCCCTGGAGAGAGGGCATGAGAAAGACTCCCTGCAATGGTGAACAGGACACTTTGCTAGAAGCTTGTGCACCAACCGCAGTGAATGTCCACTGATTTACTGAAGAAACAATTCCAGAGAGAGAGGCTGAGGACACCTTGCCCTAGGAAAGTAAATTCCTCTAGTAGTGACAGCAAAAGAAGAATTTAAGCCAAGCTAGAAACCACCCTGAGACTTGCTAAGGCTGAGTCAATATGCTAGCTTCTGAACTTCACAGCAGGAACATTTACTCTAGAAGTTTGTGTGTCCAGTTCAAAGAAATTCAAGCTCAACTTCAGGGTGGCTAAAGCTGCACTTAACATTTACCCCAAACTATGGCTGCCTACCTGTCTTAAACACTCAGTCACAAACTATCAACTGAAAGTGCTGCTTTTTAGGGAAACTTAATCCTGCTGGAAATCAATGTTTCCCAGGCAGTTTTAGTCACAGCTCTGCCACTGCTGTTACAACAACCTCAGTCCTCAGCGGTAGCCACACAGCTTAGACAGTACAGTTTTCTTTGGTGGAAGAAAACATAAGAAAAAGAATGTAAGAATTGGCATTATGTCAAACACCAGTTAATGTGGTTTTTCTTCTGGCCTCTTCTGCTGCCTTATTGCTAGCCACTTTTTCACTGCCTGCAATACACATTTCAGTGCAGGGACAGACTTTGGTTTATCAGACTGTATTAGGAGTTATGTGCTGTTCTTGTGTAGGGAAGGTTGCTCTCTATAGGAGCTGAACGCACACAAAGTGATCACAACTAATAGTCAGCTGTCCCGACTGCCATAAATTTAATGACAGCTCTAAAAAAAAGTTTTGAAATCTCAGCTCCTAGACTCACAGGGCTTAGGAAATTCTGGTTTCATTAAAAAGTAGTTTCTAACATCCGTGATGCTGAAGTAAAACCTAGAAATGTAATTATCTTGTATCCCAAGAACCTATTCCTCCACCAAAAGGCAATGAAACTCACATCAAGTTACATCTTTAAATGTTCACAACACTCACCAACTAATGACCTCTGCGTACTTACAGCAGAGAGCACAGTATCACCGCTCTGGAATTTCTCTTAGCAGCCAGTAAGACAGAGTCCTTGTCTCCTTCTGATCATTCAAAACTCCCACATGGGAAAAGTTGTCTGAATTCCCAAAGCCCACATGTAATGCTCGGAAAATCAGAAACAATATTTTTTTCATTCCTTCTCCTGCATATGCACTCATTTTAGAAGCTCTGCTCCTATTTCCACTGCCTGTTTGCACCAGCAGCTGAAGATAACCTTTTGATAACATTTACAACTCACACACTAATGTACCATCTATCTCTCATTATATCTCCTCACTGTATGTTTTTCTGTTCACAGCAATTATTCAGATTATTCTGTCTTGTTTTACCAGCTCTCTCTGTGCATACAAACAAACTGAAGAAATTAGCACTGCAGAATTCAGAGAGGTGTTTTGAAACTCTTATCTCAGTCTCCTCCAGGCAGAGTTTCCTTCCCCCCACATCCCCCCCCAGATTTGCCTACCATTAAGAGTCTCTTATGGCATTATGCAGTGTATAAAGGTGCACCAGAAAACTGTAAGCACTGCCTTTATTTACCCTGTCCCTTCAGTAGTGAGAATTTAGAGGACACGTCAAGTCAATTCCTGACATGATGACAATTTTACAATTATTCATCTGAACCACAAAATAGCGCAACATTTTGAAGGCGTTTTCATTTTGTGTGATATTAAGTTCACTTCATGATATTTTTTCATAATGTGCCGTCAAAAATCCATCTTTCCAGGATCCTGACACTTCAGTGATAATTTCCAGTATTTTTCCAGAAAAAATATTTAGAAAATTCATTTCTTATTAAAAAAAGAAAGGATCAGAAAAACATTGGCTACAATTCCTCTCTATATACAGCATTTAGGTCAAAAAATAAAATTGCTCTGGCATGTTGGGAGGCAGTGTTTAAAATTCTATTCACTGTAAATGGCAAAAGACAAGTAAAAAGTTATTATTACATATACATGAATTTATAAATTACATGAATTAATTTAGAAATAGCATATTATTTACTAATATATAAATAATCATTAATTCATATCAAGCAGTGCACATCTTAATGAAAAGGAAGTGAATCAAACCACCCCCATTAAATCAATACACGTTTCACAGAAAGTTCACTTTGCTCCATAAGATGGGCTCCTCTTGAGCATTTTAAATTAATCTCAAACCAATGCTACAAAACCCCAAGAGCGAAAGGCAACAAATATCAGACTTCTCTCCCTGTGTTAAATTCTGGACATCTCTGGTAATTTCCACATCCAAACTAAAAAAGAACAACTTTTTTTTTTTACTCTATAGCATTCATAACACCATAAGATTAAAACAGTCTGTGTTCGCAGCTCGCTACCTTCCAATTTCTTTTCTGGCTCTAAGGAGGACTTTCGAAGCCTCAGTTCAGCAATGTGCTTTAGAGGAATGACCAAACTCTTTCCAACCACCACACCAACAAGCCACGATCCATCTTTTGGCACCTCCCAAGTTCCATTAATCTGAAACCGATCCTATCATGAACTAATGCGCAGGAGCTTTGCTGAAACGTGACAGGATGAACACCTGTATCTGATGTGATGCAGGCTTGCGTGTGTGTCTGAGCCTGTACCTGCCTAAGTCGAGCAAGCAAACCACACAGATGACATGATCACTGAGACACAGCCCTGCACTCAAGGGAGGTGAATGCTGCTTCTACAAGGGTGAGCAGCAACCTCATCCAGGCCAGCAAATTCGCCCAGGCTCGAAGCAAAGCAGCAGCTAAAGAAAGAGGCTTGGATGCCTCCTTTTGTCTCATCCCACCAAAGCTGTAAGATACTCTTGAAATGTCCTGCTGTTTGGGATTGCCAGGTATAAAAGGAATGAACCTGGCAAATGGAGGGATCTGGTCACACTCTCCCGCAGCTGTTCCATTCCCTCCATTTCCCAGGAACCTCCTGCCCTGGCATTGGAGGGGGGAAAATGAGCAAAAAGAAGGCTTCTGACCACTTTCCCTTTTTTTCAGATCAAGTTTAATGCAGAAAACCCATCTGAATAAACACCATGGCATAGGATGAACTAATACTAATGCCTATTTATTACATTCATGTCTCTCCTCCCTTTTTGATAAGTCCATAAACCTGATAATCAATATGCTCATTAAATAGCTGTACATCTGACCCAAATACAATATACAAATACAATATATATGCAATAAAATCTAAATCATTATATAGTTCTGATAGATGATGAAGACCTAGGCTGTAAAATGATTCCACCCCTCTCCATCTCCCAGAATCCTACGTATCGATATCCATTAGCCTTTGGGAACATTACCAGACAAGAGCAGAGTGGAAAGTTGTATAACAAAAAAACCAGCATCTTGCTCAATATTTCCAATGAAAATCATTGGTAGAAAATAACAAAATGTATAACTGTAGTGTGAATTTACAGACCTGGATATGTTCTTTTATAGAAAATGATAGTTACAGATGAAAAGACAAATCTCTCCAGATCCAAAAACAAAAGCCTTGTTAGTTTTATTCCCACAAGATCAATACCAATCATGCACTGTAGCCAACCAGGAACAGTTGATAACAATCAGGAGGTACTAGATTCAAGTCTGCTTTAGTAACAGGCTGGTAAGTCAATAACTTCAAAAGGCAGTTTTTTAAAAAAAATCTAATTTTTAGAGAGGCATATAATAGGAACCCATTTGTAAGTCAAGATTTTAAGCAGATATAAAAATATAGCATGGCCCCAGTTACTCTTTAAAGTATAGTTTTGCTTCGGCTTAGCTCAAAGCCAGGAGAGAAAACCTGTGTCTATGCCAGCATCATAGGCATCTTCTCACCATTTGCTGACAGCCAAAATTTCTCCAAAACCAGGAATATCCCAAACATTAAAATGAAAATTGTACAAGGCAGGGACATGTCTGCAGATATGCCATGGACCGCTGTGGGCAACCCTATCCTCAAATGAGCACCCTAGAGCCTGCCATGGACTGGTTTGTTGGGCAATGGGCACAGTCCCATTGTGCTCACTGCAGCTCCACCCGTCTGCACTTGCTGCAGGGTCCCTGTGGAACACTCCAAGCCTCAAAGCTACAGTATTTCTTATGTAGTGCTTCAGAGGTCTGCATTAGAAATTTCACATGAGCACAGCATGAAATGGCCCTTGCACACCAACGCCTGCATCCACTATTCCTTGGTTGAAGATTCCCTGAAGTTGCAAGGAAGCCTTTGCTGCTGGTGCCCGTCTGCTTGCCAAAACCGTTTTTTGCAGAACTTGCTGAGAAATGTCTCTGTGTACCCTGACTCTTTTGCCAATTCAGTTTACACTCACAAAATCTGGCTACTGTTTCTGCACACTAGCTACGATAGGAAGCATACCAGGAGGGCTACAAGCTGTTGCGGTACCAGACTCCTCAATATTGAGTATTTTGGCATGCCCCAGTTAAAAAAAAAAAAAAAAGTCAATGAGGAGGCAGTGGAAAGCTGAGAATTTTGTGGTTGCTGTTCCTGCACTACACTTCTACAAATGTACATGTCTACGTTGAGCATAGAAAAGACCTGGCCCCAGGTCACATGCAAATCAAGATGGAATGAATGAGGTTAATGTCAGGAGAGCGGCAGAACTAAAGACACCAGGATGCCCTAATGTGTATTTCCACATGCTCATATTTCTGGATGTCTTTGACCTGTTACCCTCCCTCTGTATCTCTGGATTCTAATGCTCAGAAATTATCAAAAATAAGACAACTAAAGTATTCAAAAGGCTTTTTTTGAAAGGTTCAAGTAACTAAAAAGTATTCCAATTTTTGACCCCACACAACTGTAAGCAATTTTCACCAATTACTACTGCTCCTCTAAATCTTCCCACTATATGATCATGGCCTGGTTTGGTTATTAGCTGTGTCAGACTACCCCATTCAGACTGAAGTCTTCTCTGAGAGGTGTTGTACAAGGCAGCCTTTTTGTTTGGAGGAAGAAAGGGGATTTCAGTTTTAATGGTTTAGCTGTTTTCAAAACTGTCTTGGGGGTAAGAGGGGACACTGTTTTAAGGATTAAAAAAAGAATAATTACCATTCTGGAGTTGGTTCTTGTCCCTGCAGAAAATTCTGTCATCGCCATACCAAAGAACATGGATTCGATATCCTGCAAACAGCTACTGTGGTGCACACAGCTTACTGCCCACCTAATTTTGTCAAAGATATAGGAAGTCTTTGAAATAAAGCACAGTTATTTAAGAGCTACCTAACTTCTAATTCCTGACCAACAAAAACATGAGACCCATGTCCAACAGAAATTTTTAAAATAATTTGATGCTACCAATACTGTAACATGAATGATGGTTTTGCTAATTAATCTCATCAGGAAGATTTGATGTACAGCTTAATTTGTCAAAGCTTCTGTACCCTGGGGCACCAAAGCCAGGAACCCAGACTGTCTGTGTTCCCTCAAGCAGTTTTCACACTGTTGCAGTATGTAGTCACAAGCATGTGAAACCTGCCTTGCTGTACAATCAGGAGAACTAAATTCAGACCAAACTATTATATCTGAGTTTATGTCTGACTGCCTTCTGGATTTTGAACCATTCGTTGGCTTTCAGGCTTTTGTTCGCAGCCCAGAGATTTAGTCTCCTTTTGATCCCAACCTGAGGTTTGCACATGGATCACTTGTCTCTGGGAGCTGGGATGCACAGATAACCCTCAAACCTAACTTTGCATGTATGAATGTACAACACCACTCCAAAAATATATTAGAAATCAAGAAAACTATTGAAGCCTCAAAACCAGAAAGTTTGCCATACATGCTGCAGATGAAACTTCTCAACGTAAAAGCCAGCTCAGTCAAGTTTGTCAGCAGCACAGACACAAAACTTCCCTTTCAAATAGTCCAAGTGAAGCCTGCTAACAGAGCCCAAGGAGACTGGGCATTTCAAACATCCATTCCACGGCAGGCAGCTAGACACAAAAACCCTCGGCATATGCAGGCAGCAGCTCTCCACCTGCCATCACAAAATGGAGTTCCCTACAAATGCTGCAGGGCCATCATCCTGAAAGCAGCTTGTCTAGAACTGCTGGCGTGCATACGTGATTAGTCATATTAGCAATGAAGCAAAGCAGAATTCAAGTGTTTCCATATAGAAGAAATATAAGAGGTGGAATCGGAGATTTGATATGTCTGGGCAGCATTACTTCCCAGTTGCTCGACAAAGCGAACCACTTATGAGGCATGAAATACCTGATTGACCTTGAAGCAAGGTAGCTGAGGATTTATGTACAGGGAGCAACTGAGAACATCTCGCCATGGCTGAATTTTATTTTGACTCTTGGGAAATATGGCAGATCCCTCACATATGATAGCTGCTGCCTCTGTTAAACACTGTAACAGCAAACAAATCGTTTTGCCCACCATGAAATCCCAGAGAGAGCAATCATAGAAAATAGACCTCCATTTGCTTGTCAGCAATTTGCAATATCAGCAGGTTTTGAACAAGTCACGGACTCTCTGTGTTGCAGCCAGTGTAGGACGAGACAACATAAAAATGGGCTGGAAGATGTAAAAATGGGCTGGAAGACCTGGGATAAGAGTCCCAGAAGCTGCGTGATCGCCTCTGGAGAACCAGCCACTGCTGGCTACAGGCAACGGCTGTGCAGACACCTCAGAAAACAAACATCTGACATCAGTCGCAGTGTGCTGGGCCCGGTGCAGCTGTGGGGTGACTGGGCAGCTGCAAGCATGAGATCAGCAGTGCTCTGTCGTTGCACAATAAGCAAGATATGGCCCCAACATCTCGCAAGCCTTCAGGAAAAGCTGTGGGAACCAAACAGTACGTGCACACAAAGTGACGGCAGCTTCAGGAAAGAGGCAACAACAACGTGAGATGCATCACTATGGCTATGTCCTTGATGCTGCCATTTCTTTACAAGGAGGGCATATTGGCCCTGAGAGGGGGGAATCTTCCAGGAAACACTGATGGCAAAAAAAACCCCTCCCTCCCCTGATCCCTGCTAGCAGGGTTCTCCTAGGAAGAGGCAGTAACTCTGCAGCCAATTTCGTTCTTAACTGGCACAGGGAAATGCAGGGGGAGAAAAAATAGTTGTACAGGGAAGTTGTTGAAAACTATTTGAAGATAAACCTCAAAAAGAACAGAAGTCCAGAAAACAAAACCACCTGAAGAGGAGGAAAGGGAAAGGTATCTAGCAATTTCCATGTTATTTTTCATTGTTAACTAAAAACATCCCACAGCCAGAGCTTTTGAACTGTTTACTCCAGCTGCAAGAAGAGCCTTTTTGACTGAAGATTACACAGAGCCCACCACAGGGAGATGCAACGGGCACTCAAATAGCCCAATAAGGCAGTGCCATCTGCAGGTCTCTGAAAACACTTGAGCCTGTTATTTTTTGAAAGCCAGTAAAGCTGTTGCTGCAGCGGAGGAACACTCCCTCCATACAGAATGAAGACTATCCAACAAATAAACCAGGTCACAGCTTCTGAAGGAAATTAGGACAAATAATAAAAGATCTTTCAGCAACCAAAACAAGAGACATGTCGCTACACAAGGAGCGTGAGACCTTTCAAAGCATCGAAGGGAGGGTAATGAGTTCGTTTTGATCTCAGACCATCTTGTAAGTCACACCACCACATTTAAGGAAAGGAGGACATAGCACCTGCATGGGAAAAAGGGGAAAACATCTCTGACCGTTGGAGCAATGAGGATCTGGAACAGCCTCCCCAGGGAGGGTCACGAAAACTACCTCACTGCCAGGAAAAGGGACTGCAGAACACAGAGATTATTAACAAAAAGCTTTACTTGTTGACCCAAAACATTTTACTGAGTCCTCTATTCATATATATGCAATGTTTGCACTGCAGAACAGATTTGGGAGAAAGTGGCATTTCCTGGAAGGTGGAGACTTACTAATCATGCCGTGTTAGTCTTGGAAAACAACTGGCACTGAGGATAGACTGCTACCACACCACCCAGATGAGTGAAATGGTCCATGGAAAAGGAAACATTTACTGATGCTTTTATTTTCCTGCAGTAATACACAGCTTTAAACTGTTTGTCTTCTACCAGGCTTTTGTACTAACTTAATTACCAAACAGTTGTTCAGCCTGCAGTGTGTTTAGAGCCTAACCCCAAAGAACAGGTTTTCTGTTCCTTTCCCAACTTAATAGAAAAATAGAAAAAATGGAGAGAAAGCTATCTGCTGCCATGTTGCTACTAGGAAAAAAATTATTCTCGTTCTGTATTCTCCAGTCCACTCTCCTGTTAAATTTTGCATTTCAGTGTTTCGTTCCTCTTCAGGGAATGTCTGAGATTCAGAGATCTTGGAATAGTGAATCAGGGCAGGGAATGATTTCAGTACACGAATTCACCCAGCTGAGAGTGGTGCCGAGATTGCAGACTGAGCCAGGATGCTGGAACAATCAGCGTTCTCCAACTGCAAGGACTTGAAAAGATCTCTCTATTAATTGCAGATAAGTACATTATGCTACACTGGGCTGTCCACCAGCCAGATTACTAAATAACTGATAAGATAATGCACCTCAAACCTCTTGTCATTCAGAGTTCTGCCCATTTATAAAAGCCAGTACAACATGGCTTTTTTAAACTACCTTTGTGGAAAGCAGTTTACCATTAACCGAAGTGAAGAACAGGGGCTAAGCTGAAAGCCAGCAATGGAACAGGTCTATTGCTGTGCTGCGCAGCAACAACCCACACTAACACCAGCTTATTTATTCTGGCCTGCAAAGCTCTTTGAAGTTGCAGAAAACCATTGCCTGAAAATGCTATTATTTTATTGAAATCAGCATCTGTTGTTTTCAATGTGATCTATTAATTGTCACAAAACAGCATCCAAGCTTCCCTGCTGCCTGTTTATGAGAGAATCACCGCCCCCACGTTAACATTTGTTTACTCCCAATGCCAGAGCAACTGTGGCAGTGAGAGGTCAATACCCTGCCATAACATTTCATCCCATTACCGCTGAATCCTGCTAGGAGGTGCAAATTACAGCTCTGAGTCCTTGCTGGCCCCACGCATAGGCTTCACTAAAGGCAGCCTTCTGGAAGCAAGTTTCGGTGGGCTGGGAGCAGCAAGCTCGACACGCCTTGCTGCACATGCCTCTTGCTTATCTCAACGGGCAATTAATAGGATCTCTCTTGAGTGATGGGTTTTTGATGGGCTGGGAGGACGGGCTCTTCAACACTGCACAGTTGCTGGGATTTAATTACAGGGCCAGACTGCCACTTTCACAGCACTGGCACTCAGGTGGAGGATTGGGGGCAGGAGGAAGGTGGGTGCCAGACAGCTGCCTGGATTCCTGCTGCCCGTTCCCACCACCCCACTGAAATGTGTGCTTGCCCTCCCACATCACAGTCCCGCTCGCCTGCGCTACAGGAAAGAAAACAAGACGTAGGTCATCCACCCCTCTGTTGACTCTTTCTGAAAGGCTGCTATAGCAATGAAAGCACCCAGGGAGGCTGATGGGAACCTTTGCATTCAGCATCTTTGGGACTCAGACCCAGGCAGACATACTTGCAACTGCAGTGCCTCTGCACACAGCGGTACTGGACTCCTGCTCTTTCCATGAGAGCTGAGAGGAACTGCAATATTTTGGGGCAGGAGTGGTCTCAGCCGTGCCTCTCTCCAAGCAGAGGTCCATGACTCCTGTGTCCTACCACCTCTTCCTCTGTCTCAGCAGAGAGCAAGGAGGTGACCTTTGCTGACGATCTCGGGATTCAGCAATACACACTGAGCTTAAGATAAGCTTGTGCACATTCAATCCAGCGAGAAGTCTAACACGGTAGTGGTGGTTGTTTTCCCATGTGACTGAGAACCAGCCATAGCCCTCTTTACCAGTTCTTGTTTTTAATTACCTTTCCAGCAGCAAAGAGTACATGCTGCCTGAGGTCACTCCAGCCCAGCATCCCCAGAGAAACATGTGAAATATGAATGACTTATGCCTTCTAGTGAGAGAAAAAAAAAATCTAGGCCATCCGTAAGTAATGGCTGTTCATTACAAATTTGAGCATGTTGATGCCTAAGACCTCATGCCACAGAGGTCCATGAACAAGCACGACAGACAGAAACAACCTGGCTGGAATTCAGTTTCCATGGGTTGAGTACGGAAGGCAATATCAAGTTAAAGGTACTGCAAGTTTTCTAGTGGCTCTTTCTGTATTTCTTAAAAATGCAATTAAAAAAAAAAAGAAAGAAAGAAAAAAGTGTAATGGAAAAAACAAACACTCAGAGCTCTATGTTAATTGCAAATATTTACCAGCAGCAAGAGACTTCTTCATTCTGATCACACTAGCTGTGGCCATCACATTATTACAGCAAAACATCAGAATTATTATTATTATTACTTTATTTAATTACATTATTGCTGCAGATGCAGAGGGAAATCTTAATACTCTACTGACCAAAATGAAGAAATTGGTTTTGTGATGAGATCACGCACATTCTGCTGTGTAAGGAGAATACTGGGGATAGATAATAAAAAGAGGGCAGGTGGGTGGGAAGGCAAAGAGGAAGAAGAAGGTGGAACTAAATTATAATGAGGTTATAATATATTAATTAATGTCAGAAAATAATTTGGTAGCTACAATATCTCCTCTTCTTAAGAGTCCTCAGTGTTACTATTTCATCCAACCTCAGATAGTCCTTCTGAAAGGAAAAATGGCTAGTAAATTTTAAAAAGGCAAAGAAACCCCACCCAACACTAGATGCAAATGTGATGCAAGTTAAGGAAAACAGTGGGAAACGTCTTTGGAGTCATGCACAGCAATGAGGGAGCTGGAAGGAAAGCAGACATGGCATCACATGAACACTGAGGCATCTACTCTACTCAGTCATGTTTCATAACCCTGCTATGAGTGTGCTCCATAAGCATGACACTTCTGTAGGCATGTGAATGCATCACATGAGAAATGACAGATGAAACAGTACATGTAATAAAACTACACATACTTCCACGCAACTGGGAATATAAGAAACAGAAACTAAGACAACCCCATATGAAACTGTTCTTCCCATTCTGATACGTGAAACTCTGGGCATATATGTTTCTAGCACTTGCAGGCTGGCTGGTCCCAAGCATTGTGCACACACATGTGCATGCAGGCATCAGTCAATATAAAGGATACCACATGCCGACAATAAATGATGCAGCATTTTCAACTGGTCAATAAATTCAGAAAAATTGCTGTTGTGGTCAGTAGTTCCCCAAAGCCTGGTGGCTGTGCAAATGCACTCACCTGGGCACTGCCCCAGGTAGCAGAGCTTTGGAGAGGCAGAAAAATCACTGTGTATAAGGAGGGGTATTGCTGAGTGCCCTCCATGCAGATGGCAGGAGCCATTCACCCTACACTACTGTTTCAAGAAGCTCTGCACAGTCCGTACCTTCTGTCCCTAGGGCTGACAAGACAGAAAGGAGCAAAAAAATTCCCAGAATTCAGCCCTAAACAGTGACATTTAAAAAAAATAAATAGTTTATTTTGGCAGAAGTCCCATAACCCAGCTATAGCTAAAAGGCTTGATTCTGTTCCCAGTTGCACAAGGGTGAACCACAGTAAGACTACAGGCATCCATGGATTAAGAAAAATGTGAAGCTCACAAACGTGAATGCAGGATGCAACCCAGAATCCACAGTAGTTTTATCAAAGGAAGAAGCAGGGAGGGGAGGAAAAACAAAACCAAAACCACAACAAATAAGAAGTGGTATACACACTTTGAAAATGCCATGTGAAAGTCAAAGAAAATTTATGAGACAAAGTCATACTGAAGACAGAGAGAGGGTTGACTGCCGTATTATAATACCCCCTTGCATCAAAATGCCTCCTATGCACTTCAAGAAAGTAGTTTGCCTGAAATCCCCTTAGCTTTTCTTCCCCTTCGGAAGAAAATCACCAGATCTGTAGAAGGTATGGACCAGGTGCCAGGATCTCCTCCTTCACAGGCCATGCTGAAGAGCTGTATCCTCTCTGATGAGTAAGTCCTTCCATTGCTTGTTACTTCTTTAAGCCGCTGGCTTGATTGGTACCTGATACTCTTGGCATAGCAAAACAGGCAAGACCAGCACAAACAAGGACACCAGCCATGCAGAGAAACAAAACAAAGATAAAGAAAGGCCAACAGTAACAGTTGACCTGAAAAGTGATGTTTTCTCCTGTTAAATGGAGGACTGGAGATGCCTGTCACAAGCGCTCTTGCTGCCCACAGCACACATCCTCACCAGAAAGCCATGTTGAGTTCAAAACATGTATTGTCACCGAAGGGTCCAAGTCAGACCTCAGCTGTTGTCTTCCCCAGCAGCTCAACTGTCATCTTAAGCGACTGAATTTTACCTGTACTGAGTTCCCAAACAGTAGGTTAGGCCTCCTGTAACCAGCTCAGAGTGGTTTCTCTTACACGAAGCCACATTATTATTACATGGATGGCTGAACCAGCTGGGTTGCATGAAGTGCCACAAACTTCTGCCTATTCCTCAAAACAGACCTGTGAACCTGCCACAAGCAGTTGCTTCTTCCTTAAAACAAATCCAACCTGAGCTTTTCACCTCCTCTCCCTACTGCCTAAACAGAGCAGTCTTGAGATTGCTGAGCTGCTCAACACCCAGCATAAGACAAATGAACCCTTTCCCTCAAACTTTAAAACAACCTTCACTGATCCTCAGAGCTGGCCTTCCCCCTTGCTTGTGCTCTTTGGGTCCCCCAGCTGGCTGGCAGAGCTTGTAGCTAGCTTTTCCTCCCTGGAGACATACCACACTTGCAAAAATCTGGAGATGAGTCCTCAGTCCTGCCTCCTTTCAGGGCAGGAAGAGCTCAAGAGACTAACGATATCAACACCCATTACTTTGAAATTACCTGTGTATTTCCTAGGAAGCTTTAAATGAATGATGTAAAAAACCTTTAAAAATACCCTGCTTTAAAATTCTGCACGCTTCCTGGCTTTAGAGGGACACAAAGGCATTGCAGGAGACTTCTGTGAAGCCCTTCTGGCCTTGTCCCATACAAAACCACCCTTACTGCCCTGAAGTTTGCATTGGCTTTGAAGTAACATCTGCGTTTCAGAGGTCCTCTCTACCCGAGTTGCCTGGCTGCCTGATGCCAGCTGGTTTGCTGCTGCGTGCTCCAGCAGTTACCAGCCTTCCCACACCCTCTTGCGAGCCCCTGGCAACACCCAGGATACAATCTTGTCCTGGCAGTTGTAGAGAGCAGCTATTATTTTGCAAACGGAGCTGTGGGATTCAACCCTCTGCTTATTTGGCCAACTCTCCCATTCATGGTTTTGTTGAGCTTATTGATTTCATTGTATTCATAGACTAAAGCTGACATTTCCTTATCAAAATGGACTAAACACCTGCTTTATTTCAGCCCACATATAACTCCCAAGAAATAACACAGTGACCCAGAAGAATCAGAAGTATCTTAGTCATCAACTACCCTGTTTTTGCTATGCTTCACACTTTAGAATCGCTTAGGACCATGCCTTCATCATCCAGGGTTGGTTTTTTTTTTTTTTAAATAAATTATGTATGTTGAAATGTTTGGCATACCAAACTAAAAGTGAAAAATAAAATCCTGACATGAAAAAATTAAGCAACGTGACTCATGACAGACACCAGATGTGGCCCTGTCATGCTGGTTTTGCACTGGGGTAAATGCACTGACAGCTATAGAGACTCTCATCATCCATATTTATGTCAGCAATATCCAGACTGAATGAGGTATACGCAGTATTTGAGCCGACATTTTCAGCCACCTCCTACCAGCTGCATTTAACTGGATCCTGAGTTAAGTGTTGTCAGACACGGTGCATGGGAAGCTCACTCTTCTGAAGGTGTGCTAACACTAAAGCAAGATTACAAGCTTCTAAATGACTTAGAGGTGCACTTGTTATGGGCTCATTCCTATCTCTCAAAACGCTTGGGAAGCCCTCGCCCCCTGCATGACAGTTTATGGGATCAAAAACTCCCTTCGCAAACACTAACACACCTAAGTAAATTTACTTTCAGGACTAGCTCTAATAAAGCCAATGATGCACACAAATTCCCAGCAGTGCTCTCATTTGCAGGATCAGAAGCTTCAAGTGCCTTTTAATTTTATAACGGAGGGGGGAGAAAATCAAGAACAGTGATTTCCCTGGAGCTGCGTACCTTAGCACCAGGCCTGGAATTTAACACTGAAACAGAGAAAAACCAGTACAAGATGCAAGGTCGAAAGCTGACCCTCACTGCTTGTCTATCACTTGCTGAAATCACCAGGCACCCAAGCATGCAAGGGTTGAAAGTTCGTGCCAAGAAGCATTCATGTACGAGGAGAAGACAACTTGTATCTTTCCACCTTTTGTCTGGATGACTGACCAGGTCCCGAAGGAGGGTCTCCAAAGCATGGTCAACACTGGTAACAGAGGCATAACACACAAACCTTACTTGTCCTCTGTAGAGCCCTGTCATTAACTCAGCAGTGCTGAGGGTTAACAGTCTCACCACCAGCACATACTGCATCCAGTGCAGAGGAATATACAGCAACATCTAACTTTTCAGAAATAAAAGGTTTTGAAGCCTCTGGTGACCACAGCATAACAATGATGAACCAGTGTCAGCCCAGTCCATCCAGTCTACTCCAACTGGAGCATTTCTGAGCTTAGAAGGACAAGTGGTGGGGAAGAACTTTGCTACCTGTCATCTCCATGAAGCAACATTTCCAGAAAGACCCGCTTTATCTGACCCTATCAGAGAGCTTTTTATTTTTGCAGGATCTGAATATCACAGGAGAATCAACAAGTAATAAAACAGCACTTGCCAGATCCTCAACTGGTGGACATTAGCTGAGAGGGGAGGTGGTCTGATTTACATCAGGAATGTCAAGCCCAGTATGCTAAGGCAATTCAGACTATGCTCCCCCACAAGTAAATGGGCATCATTTACCAAAATTAATAGAAGTTAAATTTAAAATAAACAGAACTGAATGCCATCAGGGTTTTCCACACCTCTTCAATTGCAAACAAGGAACCAAAATTTATTCCAAGGTCTGAGTCATTCCAGCCAGCATCTGCTAATCAGAAACTCTCCAACAAATTGGCAACGCTGTTTTGCTCACAGAAAAGAGGACATACGAATATGCTTTGCTTTGCCTTGCTATCAGCTTACTGCTGCTGCATCCAGCAAAGGCAGGAAAAAAGGAATTACAAATCCACAACACCGCTTTGCTAGCACGCTCTTGGCAAAAGTCATCAGAGCTGTTTGGGCTACTAATCAGCTTGCCATCTGGCCAAGCAGCAGGAGCTATGAAACTATGCAAAGATAAGGTAGTAGTAGACGTTTTTAAATGCATACCTGGATTTTTGAAGTTTGGATCCTCTTGTTTGGATAACCAGCTACTTTTCTCACTTTCTTCCCACTCCTGTTAGTAAATTGGGCCCTTGCATTTTTGTAGAACCTCCATGGATATCTTTATAAATCCTCCAAGGCATGAGGCCAGGGCAGGGCCATGTCCGTACCCAATGTGGCGTACCTAGGCCACCTTTCCCTTTGCATGAACATCATGGGAAAATCAGGAAATCTGAAAGTTATGGACTTAATAAGCATTAAAGGTCAACACAGATGTTAGAGGCCACTAATCTTGGCCACACAACAGGAATACTCTCCAGCCATGAAGCCCTGGCACAGGAAACTTACTAGTGGTGGTGATCCCTGAGGTGGTGGGGACTGACGATACAGTCCACAGGAAATGCAAAGAATTATGCATGGCTCCTAAATCACTTAATCTACTTGAAACCCCACCTTATGATCCAACATCACTTATTTAAAAGTCAAACTGTCTAGGATCTAAATGAGTTACCTCTTCTGTGCCTACAGGCAGTTCGTGCTAAAGACAGGGAAGCAGCACATGGCAGACCCAACAGCAACATGGCAGCTACAGCAGCCCCACGCTGTATATGCAGATGGGCAATTCAGTGGGTGCTTTCTCACCCTCAACTGCATGGCATATACATGTCCTACAAATGACTTGCAGACCCACTTTCTTTTTTTTGCTGGGAAGTTTATCTATTTCACCTTCAGAGCTTGCAGCTAATGAGTAGCGCCACTCCATCATTTTTATAGAGGCACTCTCCTGTGGGCCATTAAAATCACCCAGTGGCAGTCTCAACAGCTTCCAGTCAGGTATGAAACCACTGCAGATGTCTGAAAACATGAGACTTGATTCCAGACTCATTCACACTGGATTTACTTTATTTAAATTAAATCTACTGACTTTGATGAAGTGTTGCTCCAGATTCACATGGAGCACCAAGTGAGGCGGGCTCTGTGTGGCTTTTCACACAGTGATTCACACTGAGTGAGTCCACTTAACTATGAAAACATCTATTTTAAATGACTAATTTCCATGACAAATTAAAAGCTGTTCCTCTTAACACATACTGGCTGAAAAATCATCAACTGTCTTAGCCATAACAGCAGAAGCCTCTTTCTAAGAACCACATTTTCTTAAGCACTGAAATAGCAGGAGACTAGGAAAAAGACTCACCAGTGATAGACTGTTTCCATTATAAAGTATTAAACATGAGAGTGATTGAAATTAAGGACTTTTCCCCTGGAAAGCTTTGGACTCTATGACAGACCATAAGCAGTGTCCCTTGTCTTCTGCAGCTGCAGAGCATCCCCTCAGAATTAAGGTGCTGCCAAGGAAGGAATTCAGCAGGTTGGGCTGCAAAGGTCAGATGCTCAGCTGGCATAAATCAGCACAGCTCTCCTGACTTTCATGGAGGAGCAGGGATTTACCCCAGGTGAAAATCCTGCTGGAAGATATGTTTTTATGCATTGCAAAGGAAGGTGCCCAGGAAGCAGACCATCAGCTAGCTAAAAGCAATTTTGCTGCACTGAAGTCACTGCCATATGCCTCAGAAGTTGATGGCAAAAATGAGAGTGATTGGCATGGATGTGCTCTGACCCCAGCATGCTCTGCTTTCCAAAATGAGTTTTGTTTGTGACCGTCTATTGTTGAGTGGCAGTTTGTAATTTACTTCCTCCACCAAGCTTCTGGGGATGGTAAAACAGCAGCAACAGAGCAGTAAATAAACACATATGCAAGGTTATCTGATTGGTATGCTTGAGAAGCGAGCAAATGTACTGAAATGACAAGACAAAAGCTGCATTTACCCAAGTTTGTCCCTAGCGGCTTTGCTGAAGGGAGCAGCCCTCAGTTTCTGCAGGGTACCTTCAGCTTGCCTTTCTCAGTATGGGCCACCATGTAGTGCCACCAACAGCCATGGGACCTCATCCCGGTCCCTAGGTCACCCTCTTCTCACCTGCATCTGGTAACAAGGAGCAGAAGCAGAGGATATGCACTTGAGCTCCCATATTGTTTTACAGCCCCAAAGGTAAATTCAAAATGATGGCATCATTTCCAGAAGGTATGGTCTTTCTCGTTAAAGACTCTTGCTTTAAAATATCACTATAAAGTACTGGTGTTTGGCTAGGAATTTTGTGCAGCCAGGTAGCAGAACCTGATATTTTAATGGTGAGTGGCTCAGGACTTTCTGAAAATCAGCCCTTTGAACATATCAAACTGAGCACCCAAAATTTAAATCACTTAATGTATCAGCCACTTTAAAACACTGGCCCTTGATTATGAAGGAGTAGAGCTGTATGAGAAAAGATAGAAGCTCCTCATGGGAATGACTTGATCTTCAGATTAAAAAGGCAAGAGCATAGCAATATTTACTTATTTGGCTTTTAAACAAAGTTTAAAAAAAAAAATGAAAAAAAGAGGCCGTGGCTAGCAGCAGCAAGGAACGAACTTCTCATTAGTGGGCTGTGCCAGATTCTTTATCTAAAAATACTCTGTTCAGCAGCTTTTGAAAAAAACACCATAATGTTTAATTGAGACACCACAGTATATGCAAAAGAACAAACAGGAATATTACATCTCTCTTCTGCAATAGCTGTGTTTCACTTGCTAATTGCTGAATCTGATCTAGGTGTAAAAAGAACTTTGCAATATTAGAACTAATGGGCTAAGTTAAGCACAGATTATGAGGACGTGAAGGGCTTTCTGCCCTCTCCCTCTTTTCTGGGAAGATCTCAGTAAAAAAAAAACCAGACTCAACATCAGTTAATATTAATTTACACAGTTAAAGAGGGAATCAGGTAGCAGGCACAAAAGATTACCAAAACAAGAATCTTAATGGGAGTGTATGGCAAAGCTTTAGTAAATCTAGGTCTTTACCAATAAAACCCAAATAAACAAACTTCCCATTTTTCTTCCCAGTGCTACTCCAGTGGAAATACGACAGATCTTCCCCAACTTTAAGAGGTGAAAATTGCTGCAGGAGCTGGTTATTTCTGTGTTAGAGCCATTTGTAAATGATGACTTAATTTGTGGGCACATGGGCACTGAGTTAGCACAGAGGTTGATGTTGTAAAGTACATAAAAATGCTCTTTAACTGCATTTTTCTGAAGGCATCAATACTTTGCAACATCAATGTCTCTTTCATTCAAGAAAAACTGCAGGTCATGTTTCAGCTGAGCAGTCCTTCGCTGACATTTCCCAGCTGAAGGCTCTAATGGTCAGGAAGTGGAGGGAATTTTCATATATTTGTTGTTGGAGTGAACTTTTGTATAGAGGACTTCAAGATGTCACATAAATATTGCAAGGTCTTATTGATTTGTAGAATAGGAACTATACAAGCAAAGAGCAAGGAAAATCCCTTTACACCAATAAAGCCTGGTATTGTTTCTCAGCTGGATTAGAGTCACTTAAAAGAGGAGAAGCAATTTTATTCTTTATGACCTTACTGCTAAAAACAGCTTAAGGAAATTATCTATTTTGTTGTGCATCCACACCACCTTGAATCTCTAGCAAATATGCTTGTCAACGTGCACTCAGTATTACACTGTACACCCCAGTTAGTGGGGTGTCTGCCAGGCACATCTCTGGCTCTGAAGAGAGGCACTGGTTAACGCACCCCATTAGAGTTAGGAGATTCTCTGTGCTCATTTCTGGTACCTAACCTTTATTTTCCCACTAGCCCAGTGACTTCCTAACTAAGAGTCTTCCATGGACACTTACTGTTTTCTATCAGGTTGGGCTAGCAAACAAGGGACATAATTAGTTGATAGGCTAGCAGCTTTACTAGAGGCATTTCCTAAAAGAATCGCTCTACTGTATCCCTGGCCCATGAGGTTTCCCGTAAGAAATGGCAGTATGGCCTGTTACAAGCATACTTCAGCTGTGGCAGCATTTCCCAGCTCTGCTAATTGAATTAATCTCCTGTTACAAACATCTAAAACAGCTTTACCAGAGTATTTGCATTCTCAGTAAAACCTGCAGCATCTTCAGATGTCTGGAGCTTATGTGATTTCACAGGCTTCCCTTGGGTGACTTGGATTTTCATGCTTTATCATAAATAGGGAAAAATCTATCTTCTTTTGTCACAGCCATCCCTGTTGTTAGAAGTTACAAGTAGGTAGTGAGATGAGATGGGGGCAGGGGATATATAAGAATATTAAATATTTGATAAACATCCCCAATACATTTGTGCTATTACTGAGCTTCCGGAATGTCATCTGTGTAAATGTTTTTATAACACTGCTAAAGAAACCTGATTTATCATTTTCTGCAGCAATACAGCTGCACTAAAATTATCCCACTATACACCATAGCAGGTGAAGTAATGCCTACAGAGGAGCAGATAGGAATGTACCAAAGGCAAGGACAAGTAACATCCCACAACAAGAAAGCATTTCGTAAACACATGTAGAAGTGCTTTGTTGAGTGGAAAAGAATGATCGAAATGGGGTTTAAAATGCCAGGCTAATTTCTGGCACAGCACTGAGCTGGCACATCTCCCAATTCTATTCAATCTGGTTCTTTATTAGGCTGTGGATATATTGTAATTAGTGATTATACAAGATACTATCTGGTTAAATCCCTCAGCCCCTCTTTTGTGTATTTGCTACATCTTGATGTTTCTTTTGCCCAAATGAACATCCTTTCAGGGACACCTGAATAGGGCTGAAAACATGCTGATGGCTCAGAGACCTCGGATCAAGCCTCTGCACCATCCCTGATCTCCTGCATGTGCTCAGACTCCCCTTGCTCAGTTGCCTCCACTGCACAAGAGTTAACAGTACTGTAGCACCAGCCTTGACTTTGGTGGGGAAGACCAGCGAAGAAGTACATTGAGTTTCCTTGCCAAATTGGATGCAAAGAAAAAAAGAAACCAAATCTTTTCTCCCTGATCCTACAAAGATTTTACCATGGAGAAAGAAATACAAATGGAAATCTGAAGACCTCTAGACAGTATCACCATCCATATAGCAAGGGATAGTTGGAGGCTAAAATAAATTATGGTCTAGAAGTCACGCAATTTTTCAAAAAAATCTCCTAGATTAAGATGTGCTAAAACAAATTATTTGGAGGACTACAGAGCCTTGCATATCAGCAACTTCACCATTTACTGATATAACATCCCCCAGTAGGTAACGTACACTATAAGATTCACCAGTCAGGTAACGTCTGAGAGGACAAAGCTTCAAACCATGTTGCTGACACCCTCTAGCTGCTGGTACCTAAAGTAGAGCTATTAGCACTCGGCTTGGGACAGGAACCACTTTGCTGTGGTTTTGCTTGCAAGGAAGGGATGCCAATGCCTGAGCTTACANGCTCACCTAACTGGGCAAGTTGTAGATCAAATGCATTTTTTGGATGCTGGCAGAATTTCAGGGTCAAGGTGTTCAGTGTTTCAATACAATTGACATCTAATGAACTTACACATGACCTTCACGGGTAGCACTCCAGAAATGCCGTTTGGTCTCATTCACCTCATATACCACATTTAAATATGAACATGCCAAAAAAAATTATAATTACAATATTGCAGTAAATTGTTTTCAAAAATAGCCAGATTTACTATTCTGTTCTGAGGACACGTGCAAAGAAATGAGCTAACTATACACCCGCCCATCTGAACGCTGACTACGGAGTTTATTCATCCTGGCTGCAAAAATCATAAATAGAACAGGAAGGTGAATCAGAGGGTACGGTTTTACGGCTATAATTTTGCTTCCCTCTTCAGATCAGATGGCTGAGCTGAAAGAATTAAAGCCCATCAGACATCACACTGCATGTGTGTGCTCAAAATGCTCAGCAAGGATAATACACAATATATGGCGAACCACATATTGAAAGGAAGATTTTGTAGGCTACTGTTTCTTATGCATATAACCACACTACAGAGCAGGTTTGAAGAACAAATCTTAGTTTAAAGAATTCCTAAATTAAGTGCTTAACTGTATAGCTTTAAAATTTTATCTCCCTAGAGTTGCTTTTAACTAGCTGGGGCATTTGACTTAACAGCTCCAGGTTCTCTTTCACCTGAATTTCCAAAAATTTGTTGAGAGTATGAGAAAGAATCACTAGTTTTGCTCTGTGTGTGATTCACTCAAGAAATGGCACACAACAAAATCAGATTCACCAGTAGGCCACGATTGCCAGTTACTTGACAGGTGGGTTTATTACCAGACATGGCAATTTACAGACACAATCTGACATTTTGAAAAGCCTGGTCTCATACTGCCGTAAATTTCTCACTGCAACTTACATTACATTTAGGAAACAATTCAGAAAGGTCTAAAATCAACCTGACTCCAGCTGCTTCAATGTCCCTTAAATCAAGACTATTTCATTTTAAGCAAAGAGCCAATGAATCTGAAGAGCTGGTGTTTTGAGAAGGAGCTGTTTCACTTAAGCCCCACAGAAAGGCATGAGAGAAGCAGGTTGCAGGCCTTTCAGCTCTCAGTTCCTTCAGTTCTCTGCCTGGAAACCAAACACAAATCTTGGTCACCCTGAAAGTATCAGGGGTGAAATCCCAGCATCAGTGCTAACAGCAGCAGAGCAGAATTTCACACCAAGCAACGTGAGCAGAGTACAAGTCTAATGATGAGGCAGTGAAGTCCTCCCTCCCTCAATTCTCGTATGTTGGGATAAAGCACCAGTAACAAACAGCTATCACTCTCCCAGCTCTTGTCAAAGCACAAGGAGCCTCCTTATTTGTCACAGAAAGACTAGTCCCTGGTCTGGAAGCACTGCTGCATTGACATAGTGCTTCTGGACCCAGCTTAAGGATTTCTGAAAACTTACCTCATTGGGCATAAGGAAATAAAGCACTAAACATAAAAGGAACTGCACTCAGTTCCTGCCTTGGCTCATTGCAAGGCACCTCCTGGCTGTCTCTGGGAAAGGGGGAGGCAGAGGAGCTCCCCAGGCTCGAGGAGAGGCTGAAGGACTCCTCTGAGCCTTGGGCAATCTTAGACCTGCAGTTCTGACTACTGCAGGCTCCCGTCAAGCTCGAGGTGATCATTATATATCTCTGCGTCTGTCTTTCCCCTCTATAAAACCACAAGAGCATTTCCCACCTCCCATACGCTTTCTGCCTCACCTACTTTACAACTCTGGTTCCTCAGAAAAAGGGCACCCCCCTTTCTGCAGCATTTGTAGCACCATTGAATCCAAATTGTGCCTGGTCCCCTAGGTGATACTTTCAAACAAATACCAATAGAAATCTTTCATAAACAATTGACTGACCCTCCCCACCCCCCAGGTACCGGGAATGTGCTGCAGTCATCCCCCAGAGCTCCCCAGACTTCCCCAGCAAATCCAGAGAAGATGAAGGACTCAGAGCAGAAGGCAACAATTGTTATTTCAAGGTAAGAGCAAAGAAGCCAAAATTTGCCTTCCTGACAAACAAAGAAGAGATACATTTGCACATTTTTCTAAAAGAACCTGTATGAAGATCTGCAGTGCAAAAATCCCATGTGCAAAGTCCCAGGACTGCAAATTATAAAGCACTTTTTTTCTTTTCTTTTTTTGCCTTCATCCTAAAAAAGGGATTTGAACACAAGTTCTTTGCAACTGAGGTCAGTGCGTAAAACACTGCTTTCTGCCGCAGACCCAAGAGTCCCCTGCAAGAGGATCCTAGAAATAAATATGCCTCTGCAAAACCCTCCAGCTTTGATAAAATAACATTTTGACTGAATTGTTATTTTACCCACAGTGTTCTCACTAACTCCATTCCAGCTACAATTAAGTTAAAAAACATTACATCTCCAATCCTTTCTCCTGTTCTGTAACCATCACAAAGAATTTTTAAAAAAAGACACAGCCTTTTTTGTTCAAGTCTTTTGTAAAACATATTAAATCTGCATTCTCACTTTATAGTACAGTTAGAAGCAATTTTATTAAAGTATTTATGATTATGAAGGGCATAATACGAAAATGATCCATCTCTCCTTTTTCTACTGATTCATAATACGAGAACAGGAGTTCAAGCAATGAAATTACCAGCATGCCAGCGTCAAACAAATGAAAGATGCCACTTTACACAGCATGTGGGCACCTTATGGAATTTCCTATTGCAAGATGTCTAAATGTCAGATGGGGCTGAATTGAAATGCAGTTGGACAGCACAGTTATGAATGGTATGAACGCTGCACAAGCATGGAGATGCCATTGCTGCAGTGAGATACTCATGATGTTTTTTCCTGACCATGAAGGCAGAAGATGGACCTGCACCCTCCATCCATTTCTACAGCAGAAGGTCCATCATGCTGTAATTAGAAAATTGCCCGAGCCTAAGATGACATTATTTCATGCATGCACAATTTTCCTGTTTATCATTTCTAAGATGCAAAATTGGACTTGGTTGGCCTGATTCCAGAGTTCCTATCTTCAAATGCTAATTACACTAGATATTACTGATAGCATTACTGCTACTCTGTACGGCAAACTGCATGCTACTAAGTAATGAGTAATGAATGTGCAATCAAATTTCGAAGAGAGGGTGTTTTGCAAGCCTTTAAACCTCAATATATTCCACAAACATAGAAGCAAATTCACAATCACAAATGCAAGACATAATCTAAGGCACCGTTCCCTCAACTTTCACATGAAAGTAGATGTTCTCATTCCCTAGGTACACATGTGGGGCCTCAGATAAGAAAGGTGAGGCCAGGCTGGTATCTGAATACAGCCCCACTGTATTGCAGTGGGGCTCACAGGCAGAAGCTGGACACAGCAGAAAGTGGCATGCTGCTTCAGTGGTTAACGCACCTGACTTAGCCGGTATTCTTGGAGTACTTTGCTTTCCCTGAAATGCAGAAATGAGAAACGATCTAGTTGATTTCCTCTTGTACATTTGATTCCAAAGGATGTAATTTACTTCCTTCTGAAACAGCTATGAGACTATTAAAGAGGCTCAAAACTTCAGGACAGAAGCCACAGCACCATCTGGTCTGTGAAATGAGGGACGGCAGCCCCTCCAGATGGCAGCTGCAATGAAATGAAGAATCATCATGGTTGCTACACAGCTCTTTACATTTCCTTCTCTACTGCTGATTGCTAAGAACCCCCCTGAAGACAAGGTGACAAGCTCTGATGAAAGTTTTCATCATGCCCTCTAAAATGGGGGATGCATTTCATTATGGGGTGGGGAGCTTTATGGTATACATTGACTACAAGACTCACAAGGACAAACACAGCCAAACAACAGAGGTGGAACTCCAAAAGTGAGAATCCCTCCAGTTTGCTCCCATTTGATTAGTATCCAACAGAAACCAGGAGAACAAATGCAACTAGATCGGGTGAAAAATCATCATCGACCACACAAAGCTTTCTTCATTCGTTTAAACTAATAATATGTGTTCAGCTTCCATACCACATTAGATTTTCTACGAATCCGCACTCTGGAGAAAGAACGTAATGAATTCCTGCAGTATCCAAGCCAATGGGCTTACCTTCCACGGAGAGGGAACGAAAAAACAAATCACAAGCATGGTATTATGACGTTTGCACGATAATGCTTTGCTTTCGATGCTTGCCATTTTGCTTTCATTGCATCATTTTTTGTTAACATGTATTTATGCACACTAAAGATTACATAAAAGTCATTCAGCAAAGATAACACACAGTAGGATTTGGAAGGGTGAAATCAAATAATCCCATCAGCTTTGCATTTAGTATCCAGCTAGAAAAAGGGACAGGATCTACAACACCCTTTCTTGTTTACCTAGTGTAATTGCTTTTCAGCTTTCTTGCAAGTGGATTTGCTGAGAAACATTGCTTTCACTCCGGTAAGGTCAGCTTTCATCCCAATACACAAAGTTCTGTGACCAGAGACAATAAGGGAGATAGAACGAGGTAACCTTTAAGGCCAATGCCTCTGCTGTTTCTTTCCCTATACAAAACAAAACCCAAGTTTCTGATCATCTTTATAAATCATGTGACCAACATTTTGTGGAATAAATGCAAAACTGTGGATTACAGGCTCACAAAGCTCATAATTACAGTAAACAGTAAAATTGATTGAAGTGTTATCACTGAAAGTAATTGTCAAAATGTAAATTGTCAAAATGTAAAACTTAACAAGCAGCAGAAAGCAAATTATTGTGAATAACTCATTTCAAACTACTTTTCTAAACAACAAAAAAAGAAATATTTTCACTGAACATTTTGGAAGAGAGAGAAGTGGTGTTACTGGTGTTTGCAAACACCCAGCTTCCTACTTGCCCTAGTGCCACTGCTGGATCAGAGTGCCATTTGAGGATCAGAGTGAAACTGGAACATGTGAGATTTGTTTAGTTTTTTGATGCAGGCAGCGGGGGGAATGAGAATACCAAGAGTTCACGTTTCCCCAGAAATCACAAATCCTGATCCAAAGCTCCTAGAAGCCTGCAGGATACTTTTCACTGACTTCAGCAGGGTTGGACCAAATCCTTATGCATGCTGTGGCTTCTGAGGTTGAAAGTGCTTAAAGCTTACCCTGTTCACGTTTACCAATTTGCTCTGCAGGGAGATGATTTATTTATTGCCTCAAAATTCTTCTTCTGTTGTTTAATACAAGTAGTTTATCATCGTATTGAGGAGTTCACTGCAGGCAAGAGAGAAGGCAACAATGCCTTGCACTGGCTCATGAAACTCCTCTTTCTGATGCATAGAAGGTGAGCTGGAAGAAGCCTTGCGCTGATGACCTGCAATTACGCCTCAGGAGAGGGAGGAAAGAGAGAGACAGAGAGCGAGAGAAAGAGAGAGAGCGAGAGAAAGAGAGAGAGCGAGAGAAAGAGAGAGAGCGAGAGAAAGAGAGAGAGCGAGAGAAAGAGAGAGAGCGAGAGAAAGAGAGAGAGAGAGAGAAAGAGAGAGAGAGAGAGAAAGAGAGAGAGAGAGAGAAAGAGAGAGAGAGAGAGAAAGAGAGAGAGAGAGAAAGAGAAAAAAGAAGGATGGGTGTCTTAAGAAGAAAATGACAGAGAGAAACAGAGGAAAAAGGTAGAAACAGATACTGAAGTAAATTCTATGTTAAATCATCCTTTCGAGAGTACTGAGTCTGGCAAAAATTTTGAGGTGATCACGATCACAGGAACAAGGAGCTTCTGACCATTTATGCTAGGGCTGGCACAGAGACTGTCCTTCTTTTTTTATGTGACTGGCCCATTCCCGCTGGGGTGGTACGACCAGGTTTGGCACCACAAAGCCTCTTTGGCAAGATTCAGCTTCTGGCAATGAATCGTACTGATGTTCAGCAGCGTAACAAGTGATCCCCTCTCCTCCAGCTAACTGCAGGGATTCCTCCATGGATTACATCCCACGTCTACTAGATTACAGGTTTGGCTCAGGTACAGATACTCTTTATCTACATTGTTAAAGCAAGCAAGGAAGTCCACAGTAGTAGCAGTTGAAAACACACTAGGTGCATTTTAGGGCTCTTCTGTCTGGAGAACAGCCAACTGAAACTGAATCACACGGGTATTTTCCAATAAAGCCACATCAGAAACCCACATATAAGCTACATCTGGCTATATTTTCCCAGAGAAATAAATTGCATTTGTTCCTCAGGCTATTGCCCCTCAGGATTGTTTGCAGGGTTTTCAAATTACACGAGTAACTACGTTCTTCTAAGTCTTTGCATCCTCTTGCTAATTAAAACATCTCTCAGACTTATCAAAGCAGAGATATTAGCATTCTGGGCCAGCTACCTTTCATTCCTAGCAATTCCCTGTGTACTCAGAGAGAAAGCCAGGGAAAGAGAAAGAAAAAAAAAAAAAAAAAAAGACAGACAGGCTCCATCTCTTATATCCAAATCAAATCTGTTTTAGCGGGTCTTTTCTAAGCTCCCCCTATCCTTACTGGCCGTCACACTATTTTACAAAGCTGTCACCATATGCGAGATATTTGGCTTCAGGGAGAAAATGATCAAGATGAAAGAATTACTTACTCCACTTCTACCAACCTCGTGAATCATTCATGTTCCTTACCTGAATCACAGCCAGCTGCAGTATCTGTCACATACTGGATTTAAGCCATGTACAATGTAACATTTTCCAATGATAATTCAAAATATTCTATTAACCCCTTTCCAAATACACACATTGTGTGTTGGCACACAGCAGAGGAAAAAACAATTTATTGTACAGTTCAGCATCTTGCTAAAGTGCCATAGTTTTAGCTGAAAGCTATAAAGCCTTCTCTACAGGCAAGGAGTGACTTTATTTTTCAAAAACTGTATCTAAGGATAAGACACCATTTTCTCCTGGACTTTAGTAACAGCAGGTTTTAGATTCTCAAATGAAAATTGCCATAGGTGGAAACCAGGAGCAAAGAAGCTGGTACCTATGATCAGACTAGCAGAATACGCCTTACCAAGGATGCTTCTGTACCAACAAGCAGTTGTCATCTATGCAAAATCTCATCTAAAGCTCACTGAAGTTGCTGGGAATGCTCCAGGTTCACCTTGCAAGCTATTTAAACTCAGTTCAGCAGAATCTGGATGAAGCTTTATGCTGTGTAACAGGAAAACCAGCACTCTGGAGTATGCCATGCATACCTCAGTGTCCCCCTTTAAAAACCAGGTGTATATCCTCAGACCCATGAAATTCTCTCTCCAAGCAAAAATCACCACCCAAAACCAAACAGATACTGCTTTGAGGCTAATTAAAATGTTTTATAACTAAGCTGCTGCCACATTTCCATGCCCCAGCAGGTCAATTCTGCCCTGAGGCTTCTGCGAGCACACGTCTCACCAAGACAGAGCGAGGCCAGCACACATTCAGCTACCCAAACTTTTATTGCAGTAATGGGATTACAGTGAGGATTGGTTCAAAGATGAAATAAAGTGTTCGTTTAAAGCCATTAAAAATAGTTACTTTGCTGTCAGGTTATTAATCGTCTGTCATAATATTCTTAGAGGTGATTATAAAAAGTATATTTCTGTGTAGTCAGAACGCCCTTCTGTCAGACACCGTGGTAAATGAAGAGCCAGCAATAGAAACACTGCCACCGCACAGAAACACTGCCACCTCTTGTTGATCACCAGGCAGACAGCTGCCAGGCGTACACTCAAAACATGGCAAACACCAGCTTACCTGTTTTAAACCTTAATGACAGAGACCTTCTCTAATGTGGCTTTATCTCAAGTTTTGGGTAAAGGTATACATTGGTCAGCATACGCAGGATAATTCATTAAGCCATGGTAGCCTGCTTTTGAGCCCAAGTTCTATTAAACCTAATCTCTTCTCTTTCAGATGCACAATTTTGGTATTTAATTGCTGTAACACCAGAGACGTCAGCAGTTACTCCCGCTGCCAGCAACACAAAAGCAGATTTAGTCCTGGGAGACCACAGAAGGATGCAGCACGAAAAGCCTAACACGTTTTCTTCACATAGAAGATGATGCTAAACCTCCCATAAAACCATAGAGCAAAGCAGCACGTCCTGAGGCGGTGCTGGTGCCCCAGCACCACTGAGCACCAAGACCTTGTGCCCAGGCCTGCCTAAATCTGTACCCCCAGGTCCCCATGGCCATGGGCAGGCAGAGGCTGCGCCGCAGCACCCACTGCAACTCTTTGCAGACTATAAAAACACAGATTTCTAGTGAGAAATCCAGCATCTCACTCACTGGAAATGAATAATGTCTTTCATACTCTTTGTGAGTCAGTTAATAGCTTCTTTTCCCCCTGATTAATACCAATACGATCGTGGTAAGGGCAAGAGTACATTTTATGCCTGGGCTGGTTAATTTTCATGATTATTTTGCAAGGAATCTGGGTCTGCTACTGAGGCATCCATGTATTCACTACACTTCAGCAGCACGTAATGAAGGCATAAATGAATACTGCAAATTTGGGGATTCTAGTTCAGTGGGAATAAGAAATTGTGTCAATGGAACAAGTGACCTGTTCCAAATTTCTGGTTATGATATGTGGTAGAAAATGAAAAAAAAAAAAAAAAAAAAAGGGAATATTAAAGACAACAGTTATCTTAAAATAGTATGTCCTTGAAATAAAGAATAAGAGAAAAATGTTCATTCTCTTTGGGTAAGACGTCCACTCTATCGATCGAAGACTATGTTAATCCCCATCTCCCAAAAGTAAATCCAAATAAACACCACAGATCCAGCTCCTGAAATCTGGGTATTTTTGATGTACTTCACCATGCCCCATCTATGCTGGAAGCAGCTATCAACAAATGTCCATAACACTTTGTTAAAGGCCACAAATTTACTGAGATTCTGGTCTCCAAACATTTCTGAACTTGAAAACCTGGCTGTTTGGCAAAATAGCTAGGTCAAAATGTTGATTTTTTGGGAGAAGTACCTTGCCCCTCCACTTACAAGCAGTGTTAGCAGACTGATTCAAATAGGGCTCGGAAGGAAAATAAAGCTTGCTGATAGCAACAATCCAACGTCACACTTTGCTACTTGAGGAAGGAAACCACCAGAAACAGAGAAAATTTTACCTCCTCCAACAGTGTATTTTTTGTGCCCTCACTGGGCAGCTGGCTCACAGACCTCCGCAAGCTCTGGCCTCTAACACACCACAGGAGAGAAGCCCGCCATTTCTCACTTCCTCACAGCAGCCCTCAGATAACCATGGAGTGGCCCCATCATGGCACAGGTTGCCAGGGTGCCCATTTAACTTTGAAAGAAAGTTTTTCCCCATCTTTTTCTCCTCAGAAAAGCCCCAAGCACTGTCTCACCCCATGGCCCCCCACAACCTTGGGATCAGGTGCTGCTTTATACCCTTTTCCACCAGGAAAGGGGGACCCATTTCCCCAGCCTCGCGCCACATGATGAGGAGATGGCCACTGTCCTCGAGCCTGACTGACCTGCACACTTGCACCTTTCTGAGCCCAAATCCTGTGTAGATGCGATGAGCCAGGTCAGGAGAGGCGGGAGAAGGCGAAGGTCCTCAGGGTCTCAACTTGCAGTCCTGCACGAGGCTCCCCTCAGGCACCCGCAGAGGGGACGGTGCTCCCCAGGTTGTGAGTGTGCCAGGCCCACGCTGGGGACCCTTCCTGTGGCACGGCACGGCACAGCACACCACACGCCTGGGCAATGGCTGCTCTGAGGGCTGAGGGCAGAGAGGTGCACACCTGAGCCCACTTGGGCAATCAGGCAATTCAGCAAGCTGGGACAGGCTCCAAACCTGCACCTGCTCCCGCACCTGCTCCTGCACCTGCACCACCTCCTGGTGCTCATTCCCAAATCCTCGTGCATTTGCACCACTTTCTGCACCTGCACCTGCACCACCTCCTGGTGCTCGTGCCTCACCTCATGCATTTGCACCACTTTCTGCTCCTGCACTTCCTCCTGCTCTTGCATCACCTCCAGCTGCTCCTGCACGGCCCCTCCTGCTCTGCACCACCTTCTGCTTCTGCTCACGCTCCTGCATGTGCATCCGGAAATCCTGACTCCATACAATGAAACTCATCCTCAAGCTAGACAGCTAGAGACCACCGGTGCCGTAGGCCCGTGAGGTGCCTCTGCCCGTGGAGAAAGCCACTCGCCAGCTGGCTGTCCCAAAACATGTCCACTCGGCGGCCCTCTCACAGCAGCTGGGGAGCACCGCTGGCAAAGCGCCTCACTCGTTCGTACAAAGGAAACACGGGGTCTCGAAATATGTGAAATTACTACATTTCTCTTTTGTGTTTCATTCAGATTTTACCTTGAGAAGCACACTGTACTTTTTGTTACTCTAAACTGCAATTAACTATGAAAAATGACATATTTTTAGTCATCTTTGCTGATATGTCTTAACCTCCTTAATACGTATGTAATTCTTATCTTCCTCTTGCACTTCATTAACTTGACTGGCATTCCAGCAGCCACGGGGAATCCCCAGCCTTTCTCCAGTCCCGTGAGTGAGGTTGTAACACAATCAGAGCTGCCACGCTGCAAAGCGGGTCCAACAGCCCCTCAAAACCACCCCAGCGTGGGGGGCCCTTGCAGAGGGACTGACTACGATGCCATCACAAAATGGCGTGGCTCATTCCCTGCCTTAGAACAAAGAAAAGTAAATGCGAATGACCAGAAGCGGTGCCACTATTCCAGGTCTATGATATTAGTCAAACTGGTAATTAAATACCTCAGGGAGGTCTGCTTACCTTGTTTTTGAACAAACAAACTCAACAAACAGGAGTTTGAGTCTCTTCTGCACATCCATGATTTGAGGGATCAAGAAATGATCTTGCAGGTTGAAGCTGACAGCAGTCAAACCACTTATCTAACTGAAAAAGAATATTAAGATCCGTAAGCAGAAGGAGTTTTGGTTACTGAAAAAATCTTTGGGCTGGTGGGAAGGGGCACGACAACTTCCAGTGAAGTTGTTCTCAAAGCTAAATTCAATTTAAGAATAATTTGCCTTTTTTTTTTTTTTTTTTTTCTTTTCATACCAGGGTAATCAACACTGGGAGAAACAGTCCACAAAAGCAACAGGTTATTTGTGACTTCAAGTAAAAAATAAACACTTTTATGGATTTATGTAGTTAAGCACAAGTTATCAGGCTCCACACAGGCCTCAGTGGATGAAATTCTGTAACTGCAGCGTGCGGAGGGTAAGAGCAATGATCGCTGGTGGCTGCAGGAGCCATGCACTGATATCCCAGCAAGGTGGCCCTCCGGCACCCCTCTAGAAAGCAGCTCCTGATCAGATTAAACACCTTTCCCATCAGCTGGGGCGGGTGAAACAGGGCAGTGTTCTTGCACAAAGCCCATGTTGCTGTCATTTCACATTTCACTCCTCCTTCCCCTATCCCACACCACGACGGAGCACCAGGACCTCAGCCTTCCTACAGGACCTGGCCGTGGTGTTTGGGCTCCCCACAGGCTACACCCCAGTTAAGCCGCAGCCTGGCACCACAGAAACAGATCCGCAGGGAGAAGCAGCCAGCACCGAGGACGTGGCAGACCCATCACACGTGTTTTGCAAGGTGGTCGCTCCGGCATGGAGGAGGATTGACCTTTGCACGCCATGGAGGGAGCACATTAGCGGCTCTCCTGGAGCACACCTCCCAGTCCGGCTTCCCCCAAATCCCAGTTGCGTGTTGCGAGGCGGCACAGCGATGAGAGCTGAAGCCGTGCGAGTGCCGGGAACCGGGAGATTCGCTTCAAAAGTGCACTTGTAACCCCAGCTGAAATGCTCATGTGGATGTACCCAGAAACACTTTGAAAGTGGAAATGAATTAGAACTGGTTGAATTAGTCTCTCTGAATAATTTAGCCGCTACATTTTGCATTAATTGTTGAATAATTTATTCACAAATACATTTTCTCCATTATTTGACCTTTGCTGCAAAGTAATGAATGCTATTTGGCAAATAATTTACTGTACAATATTTATATGAATACATTAATTCTGAATATGTTTCCCTATTACCCCATTACTTCCAAATTCACTGTTTGAGTGATCTCAGCATAGACAGCAGTCAGCCATCTTTTATAAGTCATTCCTATTGCCTGGTCTGGTTCATCCTAATTCAAATAAAACCTGGGACCTCTTGGAATAAACGTAGTGATGTGCAGACAGGTGCAGGACCAGGGGGGAACAGCAAACATTGGAAATATTCAGACAGAGGTTTTGGGGGGGGTTTTGAAGGTCTCTCTGGGTATCCAAAATCTCACTGAGATTTCACAGGGACTAAACACATAATTCCAAGGCTCTTAAGAAAACCAGGGCCTTTGGTGAAATCCTTTTATCTCTGTAGTACAATGATACAACCTACTCTTTATTTAAGCACCAGGGCAGCAGATTTGGTACAGTTAGAGTCATGGTCTAGAAGATGGACAAAACCTGTGCTGCTTTACAAACATCTTGTTACTTAGGTATTTAGGATAAGCAGGTGGGAAACTGGCTGCAAGTATCTGCTTGAAATACATGTAATCAACACACACCTCGGAAATCTCTCTGAAAACAACCTTTGCTCTCTCCTCTTGGACATGAGCAACACATCAAGAAATGCAATCATGAAATTGTGCTGGATTCAGCTCTACCTTCAGGACAGGTACGCCCATAGAGAAGCAGCAAGGTACTGCTCTGCACATCCAAAGAAAGATGAAAGAGCATTAAAATACCTCGACAATACATGCTTGAAAATATATTTTTGGTTCACTGATTTATGACAAACATACCCAACTTATTTTCTTCTAACCATGCTCTCGTGCCTTTCAGTCCTGCGGTTCTCCTAGACAAAAGCAACAAGTGAACATGAGCTACACGAGCCCTGTGGCCGGAGGGCTCCACATGACTCATTTGCTGCAATTCTCAGAACCAAGTAATGCAGCAGCAAAGTCAGGGAGAAGTTCTGCAGCATCTCATCACCCTTTACTTGCCACTTTTTAATAAAAAGCTGAAATATTAGAAAATCTTTACTGCTAAATTTGCTTAACTGAATTGACAGTTAAAGGCAAGAGTCCCCTGCTATTTTCAATCACACTGACAGCTGAATTTTTTTCTGGGGGAGGACAGCATATTTGACATAAATATTTAACAAAAATCATCCCTGTAAACATGAAGACTGGTAATTTTGAGCCTCTTCTACATTTAACCAAACAAACTGCTTGTTGGGCTGGCATTGGTGGACTTGTGATTTTCCATGTCCATAGATCAATCAACCATTTGGGAGAAGGAACATAATCAAAGAGATTCACACTCTTCTAAGCCCCTTTTCAGCAGCGCTACATGTGGATACTATGGAGTTTATCCATGCTGCAACAACCTACTTGATGGCCCGCTGTTCTCTGCTAGGGAAGGAAGCACAGGAAAATCCTCGTACTCTGTAATTTAATACCACCATTGCAGGTTGAAACACCTCAGACTGCACCTCTGGGAAAGGGTATAAAGAAGAGACAGAGCACTGTGTACATTTGGGATGATTTCATCTCCTTCATCCAGAGAGTAAATGTTGACTGAGACAAGACCTTTATCCTGCAGGGATCATATATATTCTCTGCCTTTCTTGCACCTTTTTCATGCAGTGTCCTGAGCAGAGAAAAACAATCGTTTCCTTCCCGGATTTTGAGCTTCTCTTGCCCTGAGTTTGAATAGATACCTGCTTTCACACCATAGGCTCCCCCTGCCTGCCTTTGATTTTAATTTTTATTTTTTTCCAAATGTAACTGTTTAATGATTTTTTTCCCTTTCCTGTGGGGAACAAAACTCAGTCCTTCTGGTGAATCTCCATCTGGAGAAGGCTTGCTCATATACTGCCTAGAGCCAAGCAAGAGAAAGAGAGCCATAACGCTGTAGACTGTCACTGCAGTTCATTCAAGATGCCTTTTTTTTTTTTCTGGGAATCCCTTCCTAGTCCAATAATAGTTCATATCATTTATTCAAGTTCAGATGGAAAAAAAAAATATTATCTATCCCACATAAACTTATAGATGGACTTGGTTGCAAGAGATGATGCCCAGCTTGCAGCCAGCTCTGAACATAGACACAAGGCTAAAAACTTGGAGAATCATCTCCAGTAACATCCCTTGTACCCATCACAGAGTGTGTAATTAGATGACGGATCTTGATCTTCACACAACAGGAGTCAGGTGTATTTTACATTCATTTTCCTTCCCATGCATTGCTTTTCTAGTCTTTGTTACTTCAGTTTTAATTCATTGTGTCCATTATTCCCTTCTAAACAATTTATCTTGTAACTTATTTGCAGATGGAGGAAGCTGAGGAGGGGCGGAGGGATTTGCCAATCTCATTTTTGCACCTGTTTGCTTACACTTACAGGGTGCTCCTTTCTCATGCTCATTCTCTCATGTCTCTTTCAATTATAGGCAGTTTTCTTCAAAATGTCATCTCTAAGTGGCTTCCCAAGGAGAGGTTAACCGCTTTTTCTTCCCTACATTCCTCTCTTCCAAAGATACCATTAATGGTATCCCTTGGGATACCTTAGGATTATCTTAGGATGCTCTTCCCCCAGTACAGACCATCTATCGTCATCTATTTTCTGGATTTCTTATTCCCTACATTGGGTTTGCATGACATTCCCCAGAAAATATTTTTTCTCAATTATAATATTTACATAAAGCTGCATTTGCTGGAAAACTTGAACCAGTGGCAAAGGCCACAAAAGGGGCAGTACTTATAATATATATAGATCTTGAGATACTCCAGTAAAAAGGGACAGATTCCACTGACAAGGAAATCATTTCTTACAGTTGTTCAATGTCATGGCTACAAATGATGCATTGATCTTGGTTCTGGATCTGTGGACAGCTAATGAGTAGGAAGTCCTTACCTGAGGTTCCTGGCTGCATCACAAAATAGTCTTTTTTATAAACCAGAAATGATTGCAGAGGGGTGAGCAATTTTTTGGCTGGGTTTACCTGAACTGATAGTGCTCACTCTCACAGTGGCCATGTTCACAGACAGTGTAACATCACGTAACATCTCATTCCCTCAGCAACCAGAAAATATGCTGATCACCTACTTTACCTGGTGCAAGCAAATCCTGGGTTAGGACCTTCATTTAGTAAACAGTCAGAATTACTCAGCCCTTTTTTTTTTACCAGCTAGATCTTTTTCAGCTTTGGTTTTTGAAGACACTGAGGACAAGTAGCCATTGGCCTCTCAAGCAGCTTGCTTCCTTCCTGGGAAGGTCACGATGCCCTTGGTCCCAATGCAGGAGGCTTCACAGCACTCAGCATCTATTTCTTCTTCCCACATTTGTCTACGTCCTTCCTTGTTCTCCCATAACTCTATCACCTGGGATGGTTTTGACAATTCTTTCCTACATGCTCGATCTGATTTAGTTTCCTTATATTTCCCCAGGGACTTGAATTGCTGTTCATGCCCCATTTAGTTTCCTTTTAGAGAGAACACCACTCGGTGTAAATGTAGTGTCCCCAGCCCCAGGAACAGGAAGAGGAGTATGGAGCAATTTCAAGGCTGCTCGACTTCTTTGGCTCATACTTTGTTCCCTTTTATACTGCTCTTCAAGGAGGATCCCCCACTAGACCTAAGAATTTAGATAGAGCGCCTATTTGATTTCTCTCATTTCATGCGTTCTTTGCATTGTCTGCTTGAAAACATAGCCTAGTCACAGCTTTCGTCCCCTTGTGCTCAGCAATGAGATGTCACACACTTCAAGCACACAATCTCACCTTGCAAAAAGAAAAAGTAAAAAAAAAAAGAAGAAAAAAAGAGAAAAAAGTTGTCAGGAAAGTAAAGATCATCAAGCCCTATAAAAAAGCAGGATGTGTTTCTTAATTACTGACTGCTACCTGCAAGAGCAGTAGTTCCTTTTGTACTTTTATGAATGACTTGTTTTATTTCCCTTTTTTGTGCCCACCAAGTGCTCTGACAGGGTAGCAGCGGTTTCTCATTACCTTCAGGGAGACAGGTGCTACTCAAAGCAGAGGGAGCAAATGCTTTGGCCATGTCCAAAAGCACTGAGATGAGAAATGCAGGTCTTTGAAGTCCCACTTGATTTTCAGATATGAGCAGCTCACCTTGTTCTGTGGTCTGGCCTTTTCTTCTCTATTTCTGATAGTCTGCTGCGTATTTTGCTTCAGTGATACGGCAAACACCTGAAACCCCATGCAACAGGTGGCATTAAAGAGGCTTATTTACAAATGCTCACATTTTCCCAGGTGAAATTTCCTGATCCAAGATGGAAAATAGGGTGGAGCCTTGTAACAAATACCAAACCAGTAACACTGAAGTGTTCTCAATTAAGGCCAGTCCCCCACTGCTCCTCTGGGCTGCTCTGACAAATCCGTTGACCGTCGGTGTGCACAAGCTGGACTGGAGCAGTTTGGAGAAGTACATGCTTTTCTCACAGGCAGGCTTTAGAAATGTAAAGGCATGTAGGAGGATCTATGCTTCAGGGTGGCTCCTCTAAACAGAACAACTTTTAATTAATTTTTTTTTTAAATACTGCCACAGGCTCCTCTTAAATTGATGAGAACTGCATTCTACTTTCCTTTACAAAAAAGGCATTATATATTACACTCAATCTGATTAGGTAGGAAAAAAAAAAGCCAGCTGTGCTTCTAAGGGCTTTAAATATGTCCTTTTAAACAGTGTTTAAACAGAACATTGTTTATATCAACCCACTTTAATATGAGCTAAAGCACATTTAAACAGTCATTTTAAAATACCACGCAATTATTACATTATTGCAGCCCCCTTGTTATGAAGACACCTTACAGAGGAAAATATTTCTGAGCAAAAACTGCTGTCACCAAATTGTAATTTACTGACTCTGAAAGTGTTAAAGAATTAGAGCAATAGAGATTTAAGATTATCCACCAAGGAAATGAGCCTTAAAATCTGTATCACAATGTATTTGGTTACAATTTCTTTCTGAGGGGAATTATATTAAAGAAAAAAAAAAAATCACACAAATCTTTTTAAATAAGGAAAGATATACTGGGGAATCAGGATGGGATTATGTCTCCTGGCCATTACTTCCATCCAGAGGATTTTATTTTGCAAAGCAGATGAATAACCTTACCCACATGAGCAATGAAAAGCCAATTCGTCACTTTAAATCAATGGTCCCAGTTGACTTAACTGAGCCTTGAAAAAGGCCCCTAGGGCTAAACTGTGATGGTGAAGGCTGCCCGGGTTATGGTGTTTGGGCAAAGCAAGGATCAGCACCCCAGCCTCGCTCTTTTTCCATTTTACTATATTACATGTTTGTTTGCTAATGGAAGAAGGTGTGAACATAAAGACTGACGTTCCTGAGAGAAGTGAAATTGTAACCCATCCTAGTTTGGATATTTGTCCACGTAAACAAAACCAAACTTAACATTTAACTAACGACTCTGATATGATCTCCTTAAAGAGGTCAAAACTGGAGAGGAGATGTTGAAGAGAAGGTTAAAACTGAGACAAAGCTCTAAGTAACCATGAAAGTTTAAAAGAATCCCACTATGTGGCCAAGCTGTATATGTCATAGTAGGACTGAAACTAAAAAGGGGTGAATTGTAATTTGTGTTAGGTACCACAACTAAGTGATCAATAAGGAACTGGAATAATTTGCTAAAGGATTTACAGGCATCCAAGAGAAGATGAAGCACTTACAATGTGTCATGCCAAGGAGACTCCTTCATTTTTTCACATGGCCGGATGGTGTCATTCAGGACTATTTCACCACCTCTATTATTTGTTTCTTCTTGGTGGCCTCTGTCACCTGATATAGAGAAAACCAAAGCAAGGTTACATTTTGTTGCTGCTTTCATATTTTTTCTTTACCGTCAGCTTCTGAGCCACAAGACCTAAGGCACTTTGGGGTATCAGGTGTCAGCTGGGGAACTCTTAAGATTACTGTTGCTGCTAAGTGCAGAAAATCCGGACCCTCTTCTACACTCTCAGTCCCACCCAAGCTCTTACTAATTTCTTCAAAGCGAACTTAGGCCAAGACTCTGAAAGCTACGCACAGCACAGTTGACAGGTTAATTCCATGAAGGCTATCAGATCATCTTATAAAGGATAATACCCGTAGTTCACAAAGACATCCATATTGCTATATACTTTATCCAGTGCAAAATGACTCATCAAACCTTATCATCTGTAGCCCAAAGATGAGTAGGAAATGAAGGTAAGAAGCAGCAGTAACAAAAGCCTACCTTCCTGGAAAAGTACAGCACTTGTTTCACACTAACCAGCATATGGTGCACAAAATCTACCTGACTCTGCTCATTTGGTCCGATCTTCTGATCAGAGACCTACAGAACCAACTCCTACCTCTTAGAGAAGGATATTGATTAACTCATTACAGAAGCATCCCACCTTCTAACATCATGAAAATCTACAACAGTTCAAACCTCCTCACCAATGATTACAGGAGTTTTAATCACTTCCATTTTGAAATTCAAATTGGGCTTAACACTTGAGCACCTATAATTATCTTTATGGAAGTGAAGATTTCCATTCGGTAAGGGCATGTTTCATGTATCAGGCAGAGAAATTACAAGATTCAGGGACCAAAAACTGAAAATGCACAGGCTCTGATTCAAAATAAGATTTCCAGTGATGATGACAATTAACTACAGGAACACAGGAATGTGATGGATTCACCTCTGCTGTAAGTGAAGACTGGATGGCTTTCCCAAGGGTCTGTTGCAGCTCCCACACAAGACAGGAGAAAAATAGGATTTATTAAATGACATTTTTCACTTTGTGTTACACATGATGTCCGAACACTTGCAATGACTCCTCCTGCCTTTACTGTTAACAAAATTTGCAATTATCATAAGCAGTCCATGTTTAGATGTCTCATCATAGAATAAACTTCAAAGGAGGTAGTGATATTGTTAAACTCTAGAGCTCAGCTGAAAACACCAGTGCATGGCATACAGCTAGTTTTAGGATTAAGTTGTAAAACTGGTATGTAAATATCGTACTATCATTCATGATTCAAAAAGCAGCCAGGAGGACAGGAACCAAAATAACAAGAGGTATGAGCTGTAATTGTATCACTAGGCATCCTTTACGTCTCCAATAAAGTACTGGAGTTTAGTTTCTGCTGAGAGGAGGAAAAGCTGATACTACTCTGGTTGATGTTGCAGTACAAAGGAAGTAGAGAATCCTCATCTGCAGATAAAAGAGACATTAGCTCTAATGAAGACATGCTTAAAAAAAAAGAACCCCCTCCCAGTCTAATAGCCTGAAGGCATCTTAACTAAAATGTCTGAGAATGAAAACCGATCTGTTTAATTAATGCTGAACTCTAATCGTTAACAGCAATTACATAACAAAAACTATCTCAAGACAGAGATTCATGCACTAGGAAATTAGATACAGTAGACAAAACAATAATTAAAGAGTTGAACATATTTGCTTCTGGAACAGCGTCTAGTACTTTTATGCTTGTGTAAATGCAGGATTGTATCCTTCAGCTGTGGCACAGATAAACCATCTGGGCTGGTGATCTATATGATGTTGGACTTCAAACACAATCTGTGATGCTCACTGCTATGATTTGCTCCTGTGCCCATGATGAAGCTAGAAGCTACTATTTCCCATGCTTTTCTTATAACTGGTTTGAGTTAACTGGTCACTGAGTCAGCATTTTGTGAGTAGCATGAGCCACAGCACAAGGAGCAGCTGCTCACGGTCTCTTCTGAAGCAGCAATGAGGAGGCATCAAATGAAGTCAGGAAGTAAAAAGTTCGGAATACATGAAGGGAGATACGTACTTCAAATATAGGAGAAGGCTACAGATACTGTAATATACGGAGATTGCAAAAGTGATTATCAGCGTTGTGGATGCAAAAAGAAAAATACTTCTGAGATGGAAGTTGGAGCTGCAAATGCCAGAAAACAGCACGAAGACTGAGGAAGTAGGGAATGATTGCTTTACTCCTGAGGTCTTACCCATTCCTGATGCCCAATGATGGCTATGGCTGCACGCAAGACACAGAGTCCTTTCAAGGCCATCCTTTTACTTGGAGATTTTGAGATTGGGCCTCTCTCTTTTTCTTTTTCCTCTTTTTCGGTCACACCCCATTAGGATTCACTATAAGCATAGAATCATAGAACAGTTTGGGTTGGAAGGGCCCTCAAAGCCCGTCTAGTTCCACCCCCCTGCCATGGGCAGGGACACCCTTCACTAGCCCAGGTTGCCCAAAGCCCCATCCAACCTGGCCTTGAGCACTGCCAGGGAGCCAGGGGCAGCCACAGCTTCTCTGGGCACCCTGTGCCAGGGCCTCACCACCCTCATAATGTTTTCAAACAGCTGAGTAACATGGTGACTTGGCAGATTTCTGTAATTTCATGGCAAATGGCAAACACTGGGGCCATTTGCCTTGTCAGCGGCACACTTCCATCTTAATCACACCTTTGCCTTCTGCTGGTGCAAAGCTGAGAGCTGCTCTTCAGATGGAAAAAGCGACCTCTGCCTCGACAGCTGCAGTGAGCTCCGCTCTCCTGGTAGGGCTGGAACTGCTGACTGCCTGCAGCTAAAACGATCACATCTCTCCCTTGCACCATAACAGATTATGCATGATTACTGGGCTCCTGCAATCTTGGCTCCCTGAGCTCTTCTTAAAAGAGCATGTCTATCTGCTGGTACAGCAATCTTCACTTCCAAATATGTGCACTGCTTGCCTTTGCTCCCAGCACCTTTGTTCCCAGACACCGTTCCCCCTCCTTTAAATCCAAGTCTAACAGAAAAGACTGAGCCGGCCACAAGCAAACAAACCAAATGGATCATTTTCTTGTCTGACTCAGATCTCTGCAATGTGCAAAGCTTAAACCTCCTGCTGACTGGTGGTCCCCCAGGCATCAAACTTCAGCAGTGACTCCGAGAGATATAATATTTGATGTTATCAAGGAACCGCTGAGCTGCTGTGGCTGATACAGTACCCACAAAGCAGTCACTCCCAGCCTAACGCACCACCCTGGATTAGCTCGCTCGCTCCCTTCACAGCCCTTAAAGACGCTTGCTCAATTTAGGTCATTTGGCCAGAATTGTTTCTCTCAGCTCACTATGCAAGGCAGAAGCCCTTCCTCTCACTCCCTCTCTGGGAGGGAGTCACACACACCCCCTTCCCCCCTCCCCCCCCAAAAAAAATAAAAAAACCCAGAGCAGAATTTTGCTCAGTCCATCTTCTCCCTTCTGTCTCCTGCTCCCCCTTTGCAGCACAAAAGCTTTCCTTTGTCAGATTTGTTGGCCTGTGACTGACAAGCAATTACAATAAGTAATTTCATTTCAGTGGAAGATAATAAAACGTGATACCATAACTACCCACAGAGCCTCCAAAGTATTCATGTTCACTCTAATAACCTGGTGAGATGCTGTTAATCTTGACAGAGGCTGCCCAGCAGGTGCTGGGGAGCTGAATCTTCATATTCTTTCACTGTTTGCTGATCCTTCCACAGGGAAAGCTCCAAGCTGTTAAAATGCAATGGCCCTGCTCTATTTTTTAATTACATTTAGTTTATTAGAGGCACAATCAGATGCGTAACTAATCCTGGAGCCTGCCCTACCTTACCGAAGAGGGAAAGGGAGGTCTGACTCATTTAGGCTCTCGCAATCTCAGATGTGTGGAGCGGTTTCCCTCTGGGAGACAGAGGCGTTGAAGAGGAATGTGCGGCAGAGAGGGAACTCTATTGTTTTCAAAAACCGATGACTTTTACCAATACTTCTCTCCCCTGCCCAGGGACCCCTTCGATGGAAGTTGCCTTTCTTTTCAGATATTCCTCCTAAAGCCAAGATGTGCCAAGGGAAGATCGGTGCTGATTTGCCATTTAAAATTCAGTCTGTCCCCTCAGGACCAGAGGGCAAATAAGCTGTGTATGGGTGAGGGGACAGATGCACGTGGTGCCAAAGAATTACAGGCCTCCCCCTTAGAAAAACTGCATTTACCAACACTGCCAAAACATTAACTTTCCCAGAGATGCCACCTTGGGGTGCACATCAGCACAAGAGGAGGAATAGGGAGAGATGAGATGACAGTAGGGAGAAAGGAAACAGCAGCAGCTGCCTAGAAATGGAGGCTGCTTTTGCACATCTCAGCTAGGAAATTAATTTTGCTCCCCCTTGGAAGCTCAGTGGGGGAACCTCAGAGGAATTAGGCCCTTTTGGCCAAGCATCAGGTCTATACAGTCCCTCTGCTCCAAAACGCCTCACTGGCTCTTCAGCGTGCCAGACCCTAGGTCCTTAATCTGAGAAAGCAGAATTTGCACCAGAAGCACATCAGTGTCCCAACAGTAAACTGGTGATGCTCGGACCTCTTTGAGAGCCTGGGTTATTTCTCAGGACATACATCACCCCGGTGCACAAGTGACCCATGGCCTTCGGTTCCTGAGCAAGCAGAATCCTGCCCTGCTGCCAGAGCAAAGACAAAACCACCCCCTCAGCATCCTGCCAGCGCTGCGGAGGGGATGATTAAGCACACACGACTTGCTGAGTCCGGAGAGGAGCTCGTAACTGGGGCACGGCAAGCTAAACTGTGGACTGCACAGAGATGAACCTGACCTCCCTGAAAGCAGTGCTGTGCAGAGAGGGCAGCAGGGAGACAGGGAGCAGGGTTTGGTCAGACAAGTTTTCACAGCATCAATGATACTTTTTTTTGACAATCCTATTTTCAAAATTTCTGTAACCACAAACACATCGTAATAGAGGTGAGAGGGCAGAGATCTCTCTCAGAGAGGGCTAGTTCAGGGACTAAAGTGTGAGGATGCTCCTATTAAAGATGGAAAGCTGGAGGACCAGCTCCCAGCCAAGGGCAAAAGAGCTAAAAGGCTGCTGCTAAAAATTCCATGTCCACTTGGGAAGCAAGACCCAGCTACAAGATAAACTGAAGGGCTAGCACATTCCTCATTACAATCCACCTGGCTGCCGTTCGATCCATAACTGCAATTACATTGTTTTCCAAGCTCTTGAGAAGTAAATGAAACACTTGCAAATGCTCTAAAGGAAATGACCACAGTAACTGTGACATGGCTGTCTCCATCTTCCAAAGATAACATGCAGATCTCTGTCCAGCAGTAGGTGAGCTCCAGGCTAAAATCTATGATATTAGCTCTTTAGAAAGGAAGCTGTATGTGGCACACATCTCACTCCTTCCCAAACCAAGAGGTGGGAAAGGCACAAGCATCATTTCAGTTTTCTATTCTTCAACCAACATACCTCCAGACCCTGTTGAATTTCAAAGGAACTCAGTATTCACGGTGGAGAACAATCCTCTGAAACACATTGCGTGGACCTTTCAGGGAGTTAATTCCTCCACCCTCCTGTCATTTCCTTACAGCTAAATAAAGCTTTAGAAGAGAGAAGTAATAAAAATGTTGAAGATAGCTGAGCTGTGTTTTCCTCCAAACATTGTTCAAAACAAAACTACAAGATGTTCCTAGTATTGTCTAGAAATTTACTTATGTTACATCCTTAAACCATACTTCTCTTTATTCCAGAGGGCCTTCTTGAGTTTGCATAGTGAAAATGGAAAAAAATGAAATTGTGCATTTCTTCAATATTGAGAACACGTGCAATAAATAACCTTGGGCTTTCTCTCCTCCAAGAAAAGAGGTGATGTAAGAGCGAGCTAAGTGCAGCTGACTTACCTTGGTTTAGAAATATGGTCCAAACCAATAAGAGAGGATCTTGCATAAAATAAAAAGGTCAAGAGTATAAAGATGTGATCTCGATGGGGAAGAGAGCCAAGAAAACAGTTCGCTATTTAAATAGCTGATTAAACAAAATATAATTAGGGCTAACTTGGCCCCTTTCCCAGAGTTCATAAACCCACACAAGGAGTCTCCTCTGGGGGCAGTACAGCCTGACGCGTGCCTTACTTAAATCAGGCCATTTAAATAGCTGACCTTTTTTAGTGTCAGCTTCTGCTTGTTCATACATCCACATCTCTTTCTGTAGCTAACCTTTTCTATTGCTGCCTGCCGTGTCGTGTCTTCCCCATCTTTAGACATAGCAGAAGCCAAATTAAATAAATCAGAACTACAATAGACTGAGAAGAAGCAGGAAACCCTTTGCTGCATTTTTATTTCCCGGGTCCCATTTGCTGAGCAACGGCCTACCTTGCATGGCCCTGAAGGGCTGGGTGAGCCCAGCTCCCTACAAATTGAAAATCCCAAACTGTAAAAGATAAAGCCATGCACAGAGCTAATCCAGGAAGTTTTTTGCCCTGTTCTCATCAAGCTCTCAAGTACACCAAAGTCTCATTTTGTGCAACTTCAGCAGCCTGATGTGCTTTCTGCTGGACTGGTACCAGTACCCCATTGCTCTGCTAAGCCTGAGGAACGGATTTTTAGCAGCAAATTAAATCACTTGGGCACAAGCCCACCCTAACCTGTTTCACAGCTTCCAGACAGGTGGCTTATATTAATATTAGCCCATTGCTCAGGTAGAGTTGGCTTTCCATGTCAGTACTGACCATATGGATGTGTCATCCGTACGGTATGGAGTACAGGGAATCTCTCTTTTAAAAAAGAAAAATTCACACCAGAAAAGAACCTGCAGACTCATAACCACATACGCCAAGAAAAAGAATGGGGGAAGAGTGGGATGGAGAGGCTATAACTGCATTTCTGCCTAAAAACCCCACTAAGGTCTGATTCAAAAACCTTGAAGTCAACAAGAGTCTTTGCATTGCCTATGGGAGGCTTTGGATCAGAATTTGATTTGGGAAGAAGGGGGAGAACTGCAGCTATCGAGAGCTTTCATTAAAGGGAAACAATGACTCGAGCACAAGAGCTACATTTAATGAAAGGACAAATTATGATGCACTGCTCAGGGAGACATGCACACTTATCCGGTACAACGTGCTGCGCAGGAGGCATCTCCCTTCCACGCTGTTTGGATGCTTTTGCTTTATTCTGATACCTGTCAAAGTTTATTAGCAGGAAAATAATATAAATTCAGAAAGTGACCTCCCAGCTATACATGTGGAAAATACATCCACCCGGTAAGTCCAAAAGCTAGTCAAATATCACCTCTTAGTTATTTACAATGCTGCAAATATTGATTAAAATGTATATAATGACGCTGATTTTAGTCTGAATTGATACTCCACGTACCCCGTGCACATGGCTGTTTTTACACTTTTCAGAGGAACACCAATGCCAAACACTTTCAGAGGAACAGAGTGAGCACAGTCCTAAACAGACCAATTCCAACAGGGTCGAATGATGTTGATGGACAGGAGTTTGTGGCTTTTGTATCGGAGACCCTGGGAAATGTCTCAGGAGTCTTTATTATCCCCATTACAGTAGGCAGCACAGATGGATCTGTGAGATGGAAGGCCATGAACAAAATGCACATAAATATTGTGGAGCTGCCCAAGGTCAAGGAATAACTCACAGCATCCTTACCAAGCCTGCTGGATTTACCATTTGCTTCTCCATCCCTCCTGTATGAAATTTCTTTAAATTCTATCTGTTCCATGTCAGGACCAGAATACCCACATGAAAACTGACCCTCCTGGCTGGCAGTTTCACATTCACTTGGTCTTTCTTTCAGAGAATTACAGCACCAAAATGGAAAAAGCAGAAGAAAGCTACTTGGAATTTCAACCCATTAGTTTAAAGGTAAAGAGTAAGATGAATGGAAACTATTTCAGTGGCTAGCCTGGGAAACCTAGGGTTGCCTTAGGACCTGTGAGCAGGCAACTTCATTTGCAACTTTACCCTTCTGCAATAAAAAGGTGGATTTCGCCCTTCAACACCAAGAGCATGGAGAATAGCATGACTGCCTCTCAGCTACAACCTTTTAGCTGCCTGCCCTGCTTCTCACCTTTCACAGCTCTCTTCTACTAACGCCCCAGCAAAGCCTGCCCTTGTGCACTGCGTAGTTCTAGAGCTGAGTCTTAGTCACAGCACTCAAGGCTGCTGGATGGAGATTATGTGATTCAGAAAGAAACTGTGCTCAGAAAAATATGTGGACTCACCGTTGTGTGAGGGCATGGAAGGCACATCCTCGTGTCTGAGTAGCTCAACACACCCTGCTGTGAAATAAAACTGCTTGCTCACCACCACCCAAGATCACAGACTCTGGACATGAGCACCTGGCAGAAAAGGAATTCAGTAGCATATAGAAACCAATTGATCAACTATTTAGAAGGCTTTATCTTTTAAGGGATAAAAACATAAGTACTTTCATTGACATCAAGATGCAGGTACTGTATCATGTCTGCAACACGCTGAGTCTGCATCTGCACAGGCCCAGACATACATTTTTGCTGCACTGATGTCTGGCACAATCAGGAGGTTTGGCCAAGTCATGCTGAAGGCTTTGTTTTTTTCCATCCTGCTGAATTAGAGAGCTCATGGGTTAAGAAGAGATCCTCCAGTTGTCCAAACACAATAAAGACACAGACCACAGCAGCGTAAAAAAGCAAAACAACAAACACCCACCTTGTCCTGTGCTTTAGCCACCAGCCAGCCTGTTTTCTAACACATGAAGTGATTCTTTTGAATGACCAGCTGTGCCAGATATGAATTAATGACCACAAGGCTATTTTTCTGCTAATTCCCATACTCATTCAGACTCTTTCTCCTTTCCTTTTCTTCCACCTGGTCATTCTAACGTGTTTTTCAAATGCATCATAATTAATAACGTTTTCTCAATGATCGAACTCTCCCATGTTCCTACCAAATTATTTTTGCTCTCTTCTCTCTCATTATACTTAATGAGGGAAGGATTTTCTTAAACCCATTATCCAGAGTTCATAACTTAGAGACTCAAATGGTCTTAGGAACACTTACCTCCTCCAGGGTTGCAGGAGACTGTGATTTCACTGAGGGACAGGGGCTATCCTGAACACAAACAGACCCAAATAGTGCATTCAGGACCATCCCGATTTTCCTGAATTTTCATGGACCTCTTCTCCAACAAGTTTAATTTGTCCTGGTACTCTCTGGCACTGGAAGGAGGGAAGCTGGTATCAGAATCATGACAGAATCAAACAGTATTACCCACTTCCAGTTCAAGCCAAACCTTTGCCAGGCTCCTGCTCGCACTGCAGGGCAGTGACAGCTCCACAATTCGCCCATCTCGGGGAGGACTGGCAGGTTACAAACCCGCTCAAAATATCGGATATCAGTCTCAGCCAGTTTTCAATGTCTGACACTGAAAGAAATACACATTGCTTCCACCTTCCTTCCTTGAGATGGAGGTAACCCCATCTCCATTTCTCTCCCCACCCCGAGAAACAACCACAGATCCAAACCCAGGCAATGACAAAATGCAGATTCAGCATATTTTGCAAAACAGCTTGACTTAGACATCAGCATAATGGTATTCCTCCTCTCAGGAAAAGATTCTGATAGCCCAGATCAATCTGTTCACAAATGTGGAGAGAATTTCCTTTTAGCCCTTTAACAAAATTATCTCGGTCATCAGAAGATCAGCAGTAGGAATTGGCTTATGCCTAGCAAATTTGCAGAGTCTGCTTTTTTTTGCATGTGCGGTTTGCTTTAAACCTCACTTATATAACACTTATTTATCACAGCCACATGGGCTAATTCATGTATATGTATTTAATATAAAAGCATTTGAATTAATGTTCCCAGCTTGTTTACTTTGAAGGACTGAATGCCCCCTCAGGAAGACATATTGATCTTAAAGGAGGCCGTTCTCTGATGAACACTGGTTCCTGCAATATTTATGGCATCTGAAGCCTTTTCTCTAGTCTTGATCTTTTGAAAAGAGATCCCGGAGGAGGGTGACAAAGCTGGGAGAGTGGAGGAGGGAGAAGAAGTACAAAAGGGGTCCCTTTGCTGCAAGTGCAACGTCAAAATGTAAACAGGAAGGTGATCAAGGACTGTGGTTGTTTCTAAATTAAGCCTTTAAAATTTATATTAATGAATATGAGAGGAAAAAACCCATTAAGCCAACTTTATAGAAATGCTAGGATGGAAAAAAAAAAAAGATATGCATCTTTTCTCAGTTTTGCAGCTCAATTTGCTAATTTAGGCCATATCAACTGTGATTTTGAGGCCAGCCAAAAGAACTGATGTCAGTGGAAACATCAGAAAGTAACCCCTTCACGGTCTAGCACTTGCCATCTTTCTAACTACTCCACATGGCCATATTTATTATTAAAAATAAAATATTAAATACTTTTCTGGCTCCTTCTTCAGAACTGAGTTTGCACTCCATATGGGCTGAAAGAATGAGGAGTGCACACTTGCTATCCATGTGATGTTCTCCCTCCTCCTCTACCCTGAAGGGAAATCGCCGTTCCTTGGTTGGATTTTGTTTTCATGGTGTAGTAAGGAACAGAGAAGGCAAAACATGAGCAGAAGGATCTTAGGATTAGAGCCAGTGCTCCGAAGCCTGAGTTGAAATACATCACTGACCCACTATTTCGTCCGTACTCAGTTGCTCTCTCTAGCAGTCTGCTTCCTCACCATAAACAGGTAATTTCTTTTCCCTTCTATCCCTGGGCTAGTTGCAAATCACCAGGTGCAGGACCAGTCTTTTGGTACATGTTTAGAGCATACCTAGCAAGTGGGATCCTTGTTCTCAGCTAAAGCCATTTTACTGCACTGCAGAGGATGGACAATACACGCAGATCCTGCCCAAACTCCACCAAGAAGACATTATTCCTATCCCTACGGATCCCTCAGTGTCTTGTGGGTCAGGTTTCTACAGCAGGAGAAACTGCTGCTGCCAACTGTGGCTATATCCCAAATTCATTTCACACTTTTTGTGGTGATAAACAAGCCATAGAGCAGTGGTGGTTTGGAACAGCAGGCAGGAGAGACCACCACTCTCAGCACATGTGGACAAAGGCTGAGATGGGGAGAAAACAGTTTTGCTGCTGGGGTGGTCCCCGCTACCTGGGCGACCTGCCTCCACGCTTTTAAATTGCTTTATCACGTGCTGGATACAATCTTAGGGCCAAACCACCTCATATATCTGTTGTCTGTGGATACCCATATGTATTTATATATGCAGGGAAAGGACAGGTGGGCAAGGTGTGCTGTACTGTTACCAGCCATTCCCTTCACATTCTGCTCCCACACGGGAAGTGGGAGTACCGGTAATGAGAAGAAAAACATCTGTTTCTCCCATTTCTGGAGGATGTGCTATGATAGTCTGCAAAACAGGTAATGAGCAGAGTCGTTTGCACCGCTCTGTTAAATGGATGAGGTCTGAGAAGCTGCCAGCTTTGAGCTGTGCCCCCTACTCCTCCTTCCCTTAATTGAGAATTTATTTTGTCAGGAAAATCCATGCTAACGTCAGGAACCAAGGCTGAGCCATGACTGGGAAAAGCAGAGGCCAGAGGCCAGGGTTACATTGTAAAAGATGCAGTTTTCAATCAAAGGGCTTTGTTGCACCTGGTTAAAAAAAGAATTTGATGGAAGACTTGACCAAAACAAATTATTCATAGGTGTAATGTGATGGAAAAAGCAAAGATTCAGGAAAAAAAGAAAAAGGATTTAAAAAGCATTAGTTTCCAAACAGGTCTGGAAAGTTTTATTTCTCAAAAGTGACCTGCATCTGACTCTTCCTTGCAGGAGGAGAGGATGCAGAAGGGATGCCCAAAGAAGACAATCAGGGGGTGATAGAGGTTTTGAAGATTAAGTGCAGGAGAAAGAAGCTGATGATGGCACATTCGCTCTTGTTTGTACCTTTCCCACAGAATACCATGGAGACGTATCTGCCTGCTCTATTAAGGTGAGCTACCAAAAGAAAATGTCTCCCCATAGACTTACCCAGTGGAACCGATTGCCCCAAGGTATTTTTGGTGGCCAAGAACAAAAACTTTTAAAAGAAACTGTTACAAAACCTGTTAGTCATTTCTCTGGGTGACTGGAACCTGTATGCAATATATATCCTCAGTGACAAACCTCCTGGTGAGTCTTATTAAGGAAATCCCTCTAATTAGGCAACTAGAGCTGTCTCGGGCATCCTGCACTGACCCGAACTCTGCATTTCCCCAGCTCCCCCCACCATCACCCCCACCGGGAGGGGGCTGTAACACGCGTCCAAGACCTCTACCTGAAAGGTCCCTCTCGGCTGGGCAGAACGATCTAGATCTCTGTGGCTCCAGATCAAGGGTGAGCAGGAAAGACTAGAAGCTGCAGGGGCAAAGCCTGATGCCTGTCAAAGCCAGCACCGGCACTTCCCCTGATTTCAGCAGAGCTGGGATTTCTGCATTCATCTTGTTTCGATGTCAAGATGAGGGGGAGGGTTGAGATGTGCTGTCAAGATTTCTACCTGAAAAATTAAAATAACCAATTTCAGGTCAGCTTTTTGTTTAGTTATTTGTTGCAACTTGTCACCAAAGGGCCTCTTTTGGCTGCATAAAGCACTTCCCTGGCTTAGTCATGTGGGAGATAGAAGGCGGAGCACTTCTCTCATCAAAATATTTGTTTTAAAGGGAGATCAGAAAACTGAACCACAGCAGAGGCTCAAACAGGAGAGGTGGGAAAAGTAGTGTTTACCAAGTAGTTCAGGGTTGGAGAAATAAACGCACATCTGAGCTCATTTCACTACATAATGTTATTAGTTATATGAAATTAGACTGTCAAATACAGCTCTATAAAATGCAAGGGGAATGCAAGAGGGCAAGAAGGAGAACAAACACACAGGGGACAAATCACTGTCACTCACAAAGGAGTGCCTGGCAGACTAAGAATTAAGTTCGCTCCTCAGGGCAAGTCATCCCCAGCTGTTATAAATACATTTTAATGCCCCTGTCAATGTGTGGAAAGAGCGAGCCAGCCTTCCCCAACACAGCGTGTCAGGTGTTTTCTGTCATTCAGAGAGCTTGAAAGAGCCACATTTAGATTGCGGTTTTGTCACTTCTCCCTCTAGCACTGCTAAGACAGCTTCTCTACCGGCTGGACGAAGCAGGCAGTGATTTTGGAGCAAAGCCAGGCACAGGCTGCTCCCTGCTCCGGCTCTCGGAGAGCAGCAATAGCTGGAGAGCGCGGCTGCTGTCCGCTGCTCCCACGCTCCACCTCGCACCGCTAATGCAAACAGGGGGTTTGTTGGACTCCTTCAATCCCCCTCTGGGCTGTGTTGCAAAATCATTACTTAACAGGCTGCTTGGCTTTTCCTCGGGGGAGTGACGTGGCGGGAGGACTCTGGCCATGCTTGGGTGGGAGGGGAGAGCGAGCCCCTCCAGCTGACAGCCGGCCCGCAGGACACCTCGCTCAAGCTCACGCCCGGAGCTGTTGCTTCCTGGTAGAGCCGTTCCCAGAGGGATGAGGTGAGGTCAAACCTCAAGCCCCGAGCAAAAAGCAACGATGTCCCCAGTCCCCAGACTATGGCGTTCCCTCCTTTTGCCTATTAGTTCAGGCCCTACTGCCTTCCCTAAGCGGCAGCTCGGCTACAAACAACTTTGAGGTGACTGGAGCCACCTCTCTTTGCTATTGCTTTATTTTTCCGTTCTCAAGAGCCCTGCAGCACTTTCTTCAGAAACAAATGCCAGGAGGGGACTTCTCCCCTTGCTGTCGGACAGCTGTGCAGTGTTACAGCTGCCAGCCCGAAACATCATCTCTAGCAAAATCAGAGCCAGTGTGGAGGCTCCTGCCAGGCTCCAGAATGGAGATTGGCTCTGTTTGAGGTGAGCAGCTCTCAGATACGGTCCCATCAACGCAAGAGGAGTGAAATCACATCCTCGTAAATGCACTTTTGGATTTCTGCTGCCTTTCACTTCCCTCTGAAACATGAGTTTGGTCCCAGCTAGACTGTGCTCTCTGAGCAGGTAGGAAATCTGCAGTGTTTAGCACACAGGAGACCAAGCACAGGGACAAAACAAATGGGAGACTCTGGAAGAGGAGCTCATTTCAAAGAGAGAGCAATTCCATGAGACAAATGGGCTGTTGCAAGGCAGCCTGCAGCCAGCTGCCCAACCGAGGAGCCAGGCTTACAGGGTGAGATGAGGCTCCTGCCTTCCCTCTGGGCTCGTCAGTATGTTGTTCTCTTCCTGGCATCAGGCCCGTGGATGACATGGCACAGCCCTCCCTGCCCCCCCCTTTGGACCAGTACAACAGCTTGTTTTGGGACACTGAAACAAAACAAAACCACAAAACCAACAAGCCTTTAAAAGTCACTGAAATCCTTTTCGCTGCACTGTTATGACTTGGGAGTGTAGCCCCACAATTACTTGGATGACAACGCTGGGCGGTATCAAACATCACTTTTACCAACAGAGAAAGCCAGCAGGCAGCACAAGGCACAGATTCAGAGCCACAGCCTATTCCTGGGCAAGGAGATGTTGCTGAGGTCCCACCAAGTCACTGCTGAGGATGATAAAAATGAGCTTGCTGCTCTTGCATTGCTACTTCTGTTACTCTGCTGATGTGAGTATCTGACCTTGGGTCTTGACTGGTACAAACTGGCATCACCTCCCTGAAGCCAACAAAAAAGATGAACAACCACACCAGCTACTGACCCGATCCACAGCGACGCCCAGGGCTGCAGGACAGAGGCATTCTTTTGCAATGGAAAGGCTTTGTTTCTATGATTTGTTTCATTCTCATTTTATTTCTAAACGTCTCTTGTTTGCCTGCAATCGCCTCAGCAATAGTTCACGTACAGTAACATGCCAACCTACCTCAAAACATCTCGGGAAGAGATATTTCACTCAGCTCAGCAGCCCTTAAAGGGAAGCGTCTGCTGTCAGACGCTCGTGCTCATCGCCCAGTGATGCATGGGCCTGTCTGAGAGCAGACTTTGGTTCAGCGTGTACCCCCTGCGAGAGGGAGATTTTATCACCATTACTGTTGCGGCACTTCTTTAAAAACCGATGTGGGATCTCATATTTCTGGAAGCACATGCATGCGATTTACAACCTTACAGCCAGCAGCACCACAACACAGATTACTTAATCCATCATTTCCTGGGAGGGGAAGGTGGTTGCTAAGGCACAGAGAGGTTTCATTTGGGTGAGACCTGGTCATTATCTATACAGGTAGCTGCTTCAGAGAACACACTCTGCTTTCTACACTTCAGCGGGAAGTAAAACTGCATCCCCAAAACTGGAGCTCCCATCCCGTCCCACTCTTAGCAATATACGACCAAAGACTTTCATCAGAAACGCCATACCAGTAGTTCCACTTATAAATGTTCACGAGACACACAGAGATAAGCAGCCGGTCTCAACAGTTGGCCTTATCCTCCCAAAATTAGGGACACAGCACTGGGACCAAACTACTGTGCTACAAAAGACTCTCCTGTCCTCTACCACATGCCATTTTACTGTCCTTATAACCAAGGGGTTTTTTCCAGTAGATATAAAAAAGCCACCACTGATGACAGCATAACAGCCTAAATAATTTCAAATTGCTTCTCCATTTGCTATGATTATTAACCAGCAGCACAATGAGAAGAAGAAAAGTGTTTTCTAGGTACATACTCTCCCTGAGAGACCTTGGCCACAAGGCTGTATTAGGTCTTTCACAGGAACCCACTGAGCTGATCAGAGATGGTTGATAACTAGATTGAAAAGGGAGTGTCTGCTCTTTATTGGTGAGGGTTAAGGATGCTTATACTTGATTTCACTGAGTCCCAGTCTTCTGTCTAAGCTAAACTTGAGATGGGACCACTTCTAGATCATCAACTCGACACTAAGCTCCATGCGAAGAATACCACATAAAAATTAAAATCAGGTTATGCAAAGTTACTGTTTTCCAGCTTCTGCACCCTGCGTTGATTTTATTCTCCAACTCCCAATCCACAGACATCCAGTTTTCTCCAGGGGTTTCCATGGGGGCCTGCATGCAGAGGGTGCTGGGAGCACAAACACGGCTCTTTGAACAACCATCAGTACAAAATGTTATGCATGTTCTTGCTCAGCACTTCAAAAATCCTGCCCTTTCCTTCTAAGAGCTGGTTGCCCAGGGCTTCCACAACCTCCTTAATCACATGCAAAGTGACATCATCTCCATGACATCCAGCACTCTGATTTTCTAATATATAACTTACCTCTTTCATATACAGCTGAAGAAAACTATCACACACCTCTCCCAGGGCTTGTAACCACAAGGTGGAGGCTTGTGCTAACACAGTCCCAATCCCAGCACCACAGAGCACCCAGTTCAAAGCGGCTAAGTGAACTCTGGAAAGAAATGAGGGGGGAATTAAAAACGCTTCATTGCATTTGCAGTTCAGTAGATTGCATGAGAGAGATGTAGGGTTAATTAGGTTACATGTCCTTAGAGATGGTGATTCCCCACCTCCCCCAAAACTATTATCAAAATCTCAATATTATCAAATCACTGAAGTAATCTGGTATCAGTGAAAGCATGCTCATTTACATTAGATGCTCAGCAGCTCCCATTGAGGGGGGGGAAGGTGTTTTTTTTTCCTCTTGGACACAGGATCATTTGCTCTACCACATTTTCTGCCTTAAAAAAGTTCACTGGGCTGGTGGAGACCAGGAACTCCAGGTTTCACTGTGGAAATGCAGGAGTAAGGGGAGAAAGGGAGAGAAATTATGACTAGCCTGACTCTGTCCTTATCTTTCAGCATATCAACACAGAGCTTAATGGAGTCATAACGAACATGTTCCTGGGGACATGTGCTTTTCCAGCAGGCTTTGCAGCTCTTGTATAAGACAGACAGCTCCATCTCCTGGGATATAGCTCCGTCCCTGGGCCATTAACAGAGTCCTTGAAAGGGTTCGTTCTTTTTATTCTATTTTTTTCTCAGTGTTGAAGAATCCCCTGTAAAAGTATTTGGTGACTGTGTGGGAGTGGGGGGAAGGAGAACGTCTTGTTTTGCTTATTTTGAGACATCAGCCCTTCAGAGATGGTTAACACAGTGTTGCAAACAACCAGCTTGCAGGCTTGGGGCTTAGAAAGACCATAACCCGCTGATTCCTTTCAATGGAGGGAAATGTTTGTCCCTGGATTTCCCGCTTTTGAGGGCACTGTTAGGCAGCCAAATCACTGTCTTTGCCCAGGAGCAAGTCAGCGTTCCTGGGGAGCTGACATTCCTGCTCCCAGGGAAGGGCATCCTTTGGTCTCTGCTCAGATTGGGGCTCCTGGGGGGGTTTCCCACATGAAATCAGAAAAAAAGGGAGCTGGGCTTCCGAACTGGAAGCCTCTGGGGCTTTAGGGCTTTAGCACTTATGCTGCAACACTCGACTCCTGAAGCTGGGGACTGATGCACCAGACTCATGATAAAAACACAGGGTTTGGCAAGAAGTGTTGACTGAAATCACACTAATAATACAAAGGTGTAGGGCATATAACTGTGAAAAGCAAAATAATTTAAGAAAATACATTACAAGCATTAATACCCCAAATTAATAACATACTCTTGAAAATAAAGCAGAATATGATCTAAAAATACTTGCTGCAAGTGCTTGTAATGAAATGACAAAATAAAACTGCAGCTATTTTTATTAGAAAATATTACTGAGTTCTTACGAGGACAGTGTCTAGCAGCTTCAGCTAGGGCAGGACTCACTTACAAAGGAACACACGTTACTCCTCAGGGTGTATAAATTCCCAGTCCAGTCAATATCTCTGAAGATAGGGCCTGAGGAAAACCCCTTGTTCAGTCCTGCTGACCAGGGCTGTACACTGTCTGTCATGCAAGCGTGACAGTTTACATCAGCTCTGAAACTAAGCTCCTGACTCCTGAAGCATCGACTGGTACCGCCTTTCAATATTAACAGAGCTGGGCTGCAGTGTGTCAGAGCAGGCTGGTGGTTAATGGATGAGCAAAGGCATAACGCTGGAGGACATTAAAAGGCAAATCATAAAAAAAAAATTACTTTATAGCTTTACAATAAAAATGGGCATATAAAAGAGGTTCAGAAGAGATTGCTGCTTCGTTCTAACCCAAGTCTGGAAATTAGCTAGAATTTATCAGATAGCTTTTGGATCCGAGATGCAATAAATGCTGATGTAGTTGTTACTGCAGGTCTCTGATCTATTGTTCAGAATAGAAAATACAAACTTATCTACAGTTTATCTTTTCCCTTGTTTGGTTGGTTTTTTTATTGCTTTTCTCTTTGCTTTGAACAATTAAATGATGCTGTAGATAGCGCCCGCTTGACACAGGTACCCCACAACCGGCGTGGTGTTACTCTGAACTCTGCAAAAATAAGCCATTGCATTACATTACGCAGAGTGCTCATCAGCTCATGCCAACATGGGTTAGTGACGTACTTGGGTCACAGGAATTGCCCTTACACAGTCTTAACTACCTGGGGATGGAGGGCAGGAGGTAAGAGGAAAGTGTGCAAATGCGCAAGAAAACAAATCTATCGCTTTCCCCAGCAAGTAACGTCACATCTCTAACATCTAACAATCTGCTTGCTGTTTTCTTATGCTGAAGTTCCATCTTTTGTGGGATAGGAATTAATCTCTACTGATTTACTAAGCAATATTTTTAAAACGTGAGCTCCTCTCTCTCATTTCAGAGCCAAAGCAGACAGAAAACAGAAGCTCCAGGGTGAGATTTTTCCACAAGTTCTCATCACTGTCATCTCTCTGCTCTTGGTAGTAAAGGGCCACCCGATCCCTGATCTACGCATGGCTGCTTCTGGTGCATGTCAGTGCCTATATGTCTGTGCAGCCCAGCAAGTGCAGGATGAGGAAAGGAAGGAGCATATCCCACTGCATAGCAAGGTATCTGAGAGGAACATTAATTTTGGCCAAGAAGACTGCTTCAGCTAATTGAGATGCCATAATGACGTTTAATGTTCACATGGGAAGAGTCACCCTTTAATTTCAAGGGCCTGTCCTAGATGCTTCTTGGCAGTAAAGCATGTGGGACTCGCTCCAGGTAGGAGCATCTCCTTGCCAGGACTCAGACTCAGAGTTCAGGGCACCGAGGTCTGCTGAGACACCCAGACCTTCACTCATGAAGTCTGGAACGCTGGGACAGATCACAGGTATATATTAGCCCCTGTTAACCCTAGTCTTTCTCATAAAGCTCACTGCTCCGGAGAAAGGTGACATTCCCCCACACACTGGCCCCAGGCATCTGTGCGTGGCCACATTGGCCAGGGAGAGTGGAGGTGGGGAGGGAATAAAGCCATCCTGAGTCTGGTGCCAATCATCTTATATCCTGAAGTGTGAGGTTTAATTACCCGTGTCATTAGCTTAGCTTGCTTCAAAAGTAGTGTTTAACAGACACCATAAAAGACTATGATATAAGCTCATTATCTCCTGGCTAGATGGAAAAAGAAGAGGTTAATTTGGCAGAAATTAATAAACAAAACAGAAAAAACACAATACAACCATGACCTAGAAGCAAGGAGGTAAAGCCAAATGCAGTCCTATGTTGGAAAAGGTGGAACAAATGTTTAAAGGTAGATAGTGAATTTCCTTTACCCCACTCTTAAGTAAGGGAAATTGCAAGAGTTTTGACAAACAAGGAGCCATGAATATTCACAATATAGATAAGCATGTCCCCAACAAGAAACCTCTGTGGGTGTGTTCATACCAGGCAGTGTGTTTTGTGATACCTTTAAATAGGAAGAGAACGGGTCTTTTACTCTCTTGACTCGCACAATCCATCAGTGCCTGCGCAGGCCCAGGTCCCCGCGGGCTTCTACCACAGCTCATTTCCTGTGGAACCAGTTAGCGCTTCAAATGCACCGCCAAGAATGAAAAATGAAAAAACAAATTGGATTTGCCAGGGCTCCTTGTGCCAGACAAAAGGAACAGGAAAGAGGAAAGGAAAGGAAAACCATTACTGACCTTCCTGCATTGCCAGGATGCTTGCTGGGAAAGAAAGGAGCCAAGATGTCTCTTTTTATTTCCTTGGGAAGGAGGGAGTCAAGGGGGAGACTGAGAGCCAGTGCTGGTGCCAGGCACCGTGTGGACAGGAGCTCCCTGCTACCGCTGGGTGGGATTCACTTCTGCGCTGCCTTGCCAATGTCACCGACGTTTCCTTCCTGCAGAGACAGAGCCAAACCACGTGAGGTGGAGTCAAATTAAATTACCAGGTGATTACTGTGGTTTGCACAGACGGCCTGGAGGACGGGGGTGAAACAGTCCCACGGAGTCCTCCAGACCTCAAACTGGTTCGGAGCCCCACGGCAGCACAGACCCAGCAGCCGTGATGCGGTGCCTGTGGTGAGAGCCCGAGCCCTGGGAGCCGCGGGGCAATGGGAAGGTTGGGGAACGCAAGGAGAAGAGGGGCAGACGCTCAGCAGGGCAAACCTGCTTTGTTCCACTCCTTCCAAGGCCGTTTGTGTCAGCTGACCACCCATCTTGTAATCCACAGAATCACTTCCAAATGCATCAAAGAATCCTCTTTGCTTTCTAAAGCTGCTTCATCCCACTCCATAAAGGCACATATCCATTTCCACTCCCTCTGCCTCTCCAACCTCACCTCATAAAATGTTTTTTAAACGCCTCCCAGAGTGCCAAAACCCCCCCCCATCCCCCCAGAAAAGCCCTATCTCTCCTCTTCTCCAAAGAGCAATTAAATCCCATTACCCTTCAGCTGGCTCACTCAGGCACAACGGTCACTGACAGCCTGTGAAGCTGTCATCGAGCTATCGTCGGCACGGTGGCTCCGAGCTGCTGTCGCTGAGCCACCAGCACTGCTCAGGGAAGCCTCCGTCACGCGTTTGCTTAATGTTCACTCCCTACTTGCACAGAGCCGTCTGCAGGGACGGGCATGGTTGTTTTCTCTCTGCAGAGGGGAGCAAAGCACATACGTGGAAGCACCTAACGCCCAGGGGGATCCATGGGCTCGTAATTATGTACCTAGCTCTGGAAGCAAAAAGTCCACCACAGCAAACAGCGAAACACAAAGGTGGGGCTGCGAGCTGCCAGCAGCAGGCTGCACGCGTGGCAATGCCATCAAATGTCCTGCTTTCCTTCTGCTTGAATTTGCAAAGCAGTTTTACCCCACTTATTTTGCAGCTAGGTTTTGGGAAACATGTTGAATTCTCTTTGACTCCTGTGGCCTTTTGAAGGCTTTCCAGTGAGCCCTGCAGCCATGTCATCTTTATTAGCCCCTAAAACTCTGGCTGTTTCCATCTGCCAGTCACATGAATGCATCCTGAGACTTTAGCAGCACATCACCACGTCTCAGTCTTCCTAGTGGGAGCAAAGACAGCCTCACAATAAAGACAAAACCCACCAGCATAAAACACGTGACGGAAAAAAATGATAACTGGATCTGGATCAGCCAGGAAATTACCCAAAGGAAAGGGAGAGGTAAAGGTTTGAAGAAGAGTCCCCAGAAGACAAATCTCAGCCCATCTATTCTTGCTGTAGGCTCAAAGGTGGCTTTGCTCTGAACCACAAGCAAAAAGAACTCAAAAAAATACCTCACTTGAGGACTATTTGAGAGGGAAGCAAAAAAGCCACCTGGACCATCAAGCCTGTCTCACCTTGTTTCAGGCAACTCCAGACATGATATAGGGCTATCGTACAGGGTCAGGTCAGCTCACCCATGGGCATGTTAGAGGGTCATACCTGGAATAGACTTCATCCCTTCCCAGCTCAGCCTTTATAATAAGAAGCCGAAGTATATTCCCTCTGCACTGTTCATCGGTCCCTACACACCACTCGGTAAATAGCACAGTGAAGACAGACATCACTTCTCTAAAACCTGCAGCCCTTAACATGTACCAAGTCATGTATCAAACAACAGTGACACCTTAAAATCACAAGTGACTTCTGAAAGCGTTGGCTTCTATTTTTGGCAGGCAATTCCTTCCCTTGAAGTATCTTGTTTAAAAAAATAACAGTTTTTTCTCCCTCCTGTTGATACTTGTGACAGAATGATTGCAAGGTCTCAATTACTCTGTATTCGGTGTGCTAATCCTCTCAGAGATAACGTGTTGCAGTCACTGTGAAACCACACACTTAATGAAGTGATTGAAAATAGTAATCAGGCACTAGGTGAAGCTCCTAACCTCTGGCTATTTGGGATTACTGACTCTAAAGCACAAGCCGAATTATTTTTCTATTGCATTTATTCACAAATCCATACAAGCTTTTTAGCCTTACTTCAAAAACGTATAAGCAACGTGCTTCACTTCACAGAACTACACTTATTGTCACAGCTGAGACAACAGGTCAATGTGGCTGACGTTGTAGATATCAAAACTCTGAAGAAGAGGGTGGATGGACTTGTGAATGCAGACAAGGGCAACTTACCTGGCAGATCTGTGCCTCCTAGTAAGGGACCTTTCCTTCCTTTAGTTCCTCCTTTGCAGTCAGTTCATGTGGTGACGGTGGGGGAGTTCAAAGAGAAATGCCTGTTAGTGAACAAGTGCCTATCTCCCCATATTTTCCACACTGACGTTTTCCATGCTGATGTTTTCCCTGGTGGGAGCAACTGTGACCACAGCTACAGGGGAACGGCCAGTTTCTCCACAATCCCATAGGTACTTCGTGCCCATCAGTAGAAGAGCTGTTAGCACTGGTGGAAGCAGCTAGGAACTGAGTCTAACACCAGGGCAACAGCCCCGGTCCTGCAAGACAAGGACTCTCATCCAGAAGCTTTCACAGTGTTGTCGGCGAGAAAGAAAGGGAAAATCTAAAGAAATGCCTAAAACTGGTCTGCATGGTGGAAGATGTTTCTCCTGTCTCCTTCCATAGCTGAGGGGAAGTGAAGAGTGAGAGGCAAATACCTGCCTTAATGTTTTCATCTCTTTATGTCTACAAGACCTTCTGGGGATGCTGTTTTCCTGGGAAGACTCCACTTCTCAGACTAATAGCGTAACAGCCCTCACTGCAATTCCTCACATCCTCCACAAAGCAGGGCATTGCCTGTTCACAGGTAGGACATGTACCACAGCTCCTGCACCTGAAGGGCCTGCACCCTCCACACAGTTTTTCTTTTGCAGAAGCAAGAACCACCACCAAGTACATAAGCACTGCATTTCAAGACGTAAATAAGAACCTAAAGCAACCGGACCAATTTCCCCATTAAATGCATATTGCCACCATGAGACTGAAATGAAGGCCTAGATCTGAATGTATTGTTGACAGGAATCCATTTCCAGAGGCATCAATTATTTACAACTCCAATAAATCATTTACAAAGTGCTGTAAATTCCAAACAGGGTTGAACAAACACAAGGCTTCATCATCACCCATTTCTCTTACAGCCAGAGCTGGGCTGGGAAGAGGTGCCTATCTTAAACAGGATTGATTGGAGCTATTGTACTCAGGGTATTGTTCTCTGAATAAGGGGTAAACTTTATAAAATAAAGGGTAAATCAAGGTTAAATATCACTCAGGCAGTTCCAAGCCTGCAGCGTTAACTGGGAGCAACACTTGAAGTTGGTGATTTACAGCCAGCTTGGGGATGCCTGGAGGAGGTCCAGACCTACCTCTTCTGCCATGGAGACTTGTGTGTACAGAAGATGTTCTGACACTTCTTGAGATGATCGGGAAATGCTCCACGGCATCTTCTGCCTGACCCTGACCTCGGAGGGTCACTGCGCTGACCTGCGGCTATGCTCGAATCACCTGGGTAAGGATAGCCCTGACCAGTGGGAGTCTGTCCACCAATATCAGGACTCAGAATTTCTCACTACATCTTTTTATAAACAAAACTTGGGACAGATCCTGTGAACAATGCCATGTGGAGGTTTCACAAGGCATGCATTAAGTAATCAGCTAAACAGGAGCGAGCTTCTACCCAGCGTAATGGGAACTGCAGAGTGAAATGCTGCAGCCAGCTAATGAGATCGGATTCTGCTCATACTATTCAAACATTCCCCAGCCAAAGTCTGATCCAACTGGTGGGACCCACTGCTGTGAGCAACTTTTGCAGTAGAAAAATCAGTCTCCTGGACTTCGGGAGCTTCTACAGCTTGGCTGTTATCCTGCAAATCCTTTCCTCACAAATAAATAAATAAAGCAATAGATAGATGGCGCTGACACAATAGAGCAGCAAAATCAGTGTGCCTGTTTAAATCATTTGCTGTTCGGGATGTATTTTCTCTGCCAGACTGTTACTTTGAGCCCTGTGGTTCACTTTCCTTTTTTTTTTTTTTTTTTTTTTCCTGGACCGAAAACCTGCTACTGTTTTCTCTTAGAGTCTGAGCGCTGCTGACTCCTTTGTCTCAGCCAGCCACTATTAGTCATTTGGGGCTAATTCCTGCCAGGGTTTTATTCACTGCAAGACCCACAGAGGGATTTAAAGCTTTGCAGCAAGCCACAAAGGCCTCATTGATCATTTAGCCAAACCCAGGACTCTCTTGTCACCTACCCGCATCAGCCCAGAGTGACTCAAGCAAGATGAAGGGTGACGTGACACTGCGGTGGATGCAGCCTAGTGTCAGCAAGATCACAGCCTGGTCTCCAGGTTTGAGAGGCCATCTGGCCCAAGAAGGAGACACAGGCTTGATTTCTCTTCACAGAGGCATCGCTGGCAACATAACAAAGCAGAATCAGGCCGTTTGGAAGCAATGAAAGCTGTGATCCAATGTCACAGGACTTGGCATTGACTCTTACACCACTGAGCCAGCAGTGATTTTCCGATGCAGACTTACCTTGAAAACACCCCCAGTATACTGGCAGCGGTGTGGAGAGACATGCTGATATGTTCTGGACCACTGAGTATGCCATATATCACGTCTCTGTGCAATTTTTAAGAACTGCAGTATCAGCTAAATCTTCACAGAATATTAAAAATATCAAATAATTTATAAATATTTCATGTTAAAATTCACTGCTAGTGGTTTGCAAACTTTCTGCTGTAGTCTGATGCAGTCAATGGGTCATCCATTTTGCATGGTTTTGGTGTACATTTATCAAGCTGTGTAATTTCCAAATTGCCGTAATGGTCGTCTTTGGGGTCCATGCATGGCCCACAGCCTACCCATTAGCCTTAGTCCTTGAGATTATTACAAATAATGAACTGCTGGGAAAGAAACATGAGGAAGAGCAATGGAAGGGTGGGCTCTCATGATGAAGAAAGGCTACTGAAGACATCAAGAACTGATTCCCTTTCTCTCTCTCATTGACTAATGGGAAACCCCTGCCATGTATTATGTCCAGCCAAGCTGTCAGTCCATGCTGTAACACATGGTCCCCTGGCGAAACAGAGAGCCTTGGGCTATGCATCCAGTCTGAGTCAAGGAGCTCCACCTTGTCAATGTGCTTCCAGCTAGAACGAGCAAGCTGTGCTCTCCTAGCATGGACAACATGCATTGTCGGCAAGGGATCTGGAGTTTTCCCCACAAAGGGCAACAAATGATGTTATTCCCACCAGAAAAGGAGAGAAGGATAATTAACCTTTTGTCTGTCTGATTCACATGAAGGCATTTGAAAGACATTTTGGGTTTTCCTCCCCTTTCTGTTGATGTGAGAGCATGCCTTTGCATTTTGCCAGCAGGTTTCCTTACTAGGATATTTCTGAGCTGTGATACATAGTTATTCGTGAAGGGAAAAAAATGCACAATTTGTCTTGCTTCCCTAAAACCAAAATAAATTCTAAACACATCAGTAGTCCTCTGAGAGATACTTTACTTTCTGAATGTCCATAATTGCATGTATCTACACATGTATATGTGCATACGCCTACAGCTAGAATGCATCTATTATCACCTTTTGTAAGCAGGTACGAGGCCACCATGCCCGTCCTAAAACCAGCCAAATGCCATTTACCTGTGCAAGAATAACACTAAACTTGCATTCTCATACCCATCGCTGCCTGTGGGAAGGCACCATCCTAGCTCTGACTTTTTTGGGCCTCCTCCTTCAATTTTTCTAGCTGAGTATAAAAGTTACAGAATTAAATAGCTGCCCCTGCTTTGATATTTCGCTAATTATCACTGTCTCCTGGGTGACCTGAGATCACTTGGGTTGTAGCAGCAGCGGTCCTGGGAGTATTTCACCTCCCTTTTGAAGCAGCCAAATCTGCAGCCTAGTAATTCTGCCTCACTAAAAATTTCAGAATCTCCACTTCAAATGTATTAAGAGGAGCAACATTATTTAGAAAACACTACAAAAATATGGCCCTGTACTGAGCCTTCTGGCAGATACCTAAAGCTGCAGACACCTGAAAACCTTGGTGAAAGCCTTTTGAAATCTGTCTGTGGTTTCCCAAACTATTCAGTTTGTCATCCACCCACAAGAGGTCATTTTGTCAAAGATCTATTCTTCACTGGCCCCACCTGGCACAGGATGGGGAGGTGACCTCCTGGCTTGGAGAAGTATAGCTCTTTTGGCATCTGTGGTCTTTCTCCCCTTTCCCCGAGACTTGCAGAGCTCAGGGAAGCCTGCAGGAAAGCAGTAACAAGGACGTTCTTGCCTCTTTCCCTGCCAGGCTCAAGGACAATAGGTCAGACACACACAGTCACCCAAATTACTCACACTGCGACCTCAAGAAAGGAAGGTAGGCTTTACCACAGCATGTATATTAGCTTTGTGGGTCAATTCTCGCAGAAGATAGCCGCTAGCTGGCCCACGCTCAGTACCACTCCTCACTCCAGCTGCCCTGGTGTCAGAGGTACATTTAGGGAAGCCAGCACTTTCAAATATCACAGGAAGCAGGATTTAGCAGCATTTTGGCAATGCAACCAACCAATGTAACCAGCTGCCTGTACATCTGCCTACACAACTTGCTACTGCCTGCCAGCTGGTGGCAAAGCTACTGGCTATTCCTTGGGATAACCTCTTGCTTGTCCTCCAGTGCTCACCTGCCATGGATTCCCAGGTTGCATGCAACTCTAGCAGCTTAAATGGACTCAAATCATCTTAAAAGTGAACAATGCATACCAATGGCAAAATTCAGACCATATCCCATGCAATTATTTGCAGACAACACTCCATCAGGCAAGATTTTGGGTACGTTTCCTGTTTGCAATCCTATCCTAACACAAACCTTCTAATTTTCCACAAACCCTTTGGAGTCATGTCCCTTCAAGCTTGTGAAACAGTCTGAAAGTACAGAAAAGTTCTTCCGTCCAACTCGTTCAGTGGGAACCCCTACAGCAGAAAGAAGTAAACCAAAGCTCTTACCCAGAAATTGGGAATTTTCCAATTCAGGCTTTTGTGGCGCCCACCCATCTGCACTAGTACAATAGCGGGGCCATGTTTGGCTCTGTGGCAAACTCAAACGCAATTGGCAGAAATGAGGAAAGAGATATAATTGTGTTTCTCTGGGGAAAGTGGTCATTAGGAGGGTATTATCTGGATAGTGGTTATATAAACTGTGGCTGAATGGGCTCTATTTACAATAAGAAAAATTGCCAGAAAGTGATCAGAACACATGCGATCTGATGAAAAGGCTGCACTTGAGCAACATGAAAAGCCAATAATCTGTGAGGAAGTAGCTGTTTGATAGCTAGGAATTTTAAGCAGGGATAGTGCTGGGGGAGGGATTTCAAATCTAATCAGCCCATCAGTTTCAAAATTTCTCAGTAGTCCCAAACATCGTCTGAAATTTGGAGTAACAGACACAGAGAAGGTTGCTACAGCCCACGGGCCAGGTTCAGACCTGATTTATACTTTCTGCAAATCCACAATAGCACATCCTCTGCCCTTTGGTATGTGACCTTTCACAGAGGCAAAAAGCTGTCCTCACACATTTGCTATCGAGGAGGTCATACACATCTGAAAGAAGGAATCTGTCCCATTACGCCACAGTTCGTCCCATTAAGCCAACGTCAATTGTGACACCTCTGTAATAACTTGTAACAGCCCTAAGACTCAGCCTCTCAATATCTCTTCTACACTTAGAGCCACAAAGTGCTGGATCAGCCCCAGTCAAATCCCTCTTTCACATCTTGCTGAAAAAGATTGTGCGAATGACTACAAGATACAGACAGGATGTTTCATCTTCGATACCTGCCTTCATTGTACATATCCCAGATGGATTCAAGAGCAGCATTTTTCCTTAAGACAACACTTTGTAGAAAAAGGTGTAATAATTTTTTAGCATTTTCTTTGTGAATTTGTAAGCATCAACTGGAACATAAAAAACTTGGTCTACTAGAGGAGCTTAATTTAGCTTGACAGGTTTGAGACCTTACAGGGAGAATTCTGTAGGGATCTTAAGGAGCTCAGTGGAGTCAGGCACATACTTAGGTTTCTGCTGCTGGACCCTTCATCAACTATAAACCACCAAACCGCCACAGACGTGTGTTCCTCATACAAAAGCACAACCTTTTGTAGGCAAAGAATAAGCTCCCTATGAGTTTTTGCCATAATTTGTAATTAATGTAAGAACATTGCTGTGCATTTACAATGCAGTGGATTTCTTTTCTATGAACATGTTCCAAACACGTATAAACTTGTGGTGATCGTGATTCCCATTCAGTCTCTCTTTTCCGTGCAGGTTTTTATAGACTCCATCACAGAGAATCAGAGCTTTCCAAGTTATTCCTCCTGTGACTACTAAATTCTTTATCAGCCTTGTATGCTTTTTCTGAGCCTCTTTCCACTCTACTGTATGAGATGCAAAGACCACAACTGCCTACAGGATTCAAGGTGTGGGCCAGCCGTGGATTTGTACAGCAGCACTGAGAGATGTCCCCTACTGCTCTCCCAATCCTGCCAGTATTTTGGGGTTTCTGCTAAGCACTGGGCTGAAATTTTCATGAGACTTTCCATTGTAGTCTTAATCTCTTTCTTCATTGGTAATGGCCACCTCAAAGTCCACCATTTTACATAAGCTGTTAGGTTTATTTTTTCTTAATGCATTATGTTACATTGCATTTTAGCTCACTCGTGAAGTCTCATGTTGATGTTCACAGGCTTCATCCCCTACCCTGAGTAACTCTGTACCACCAGAATAGAGACAGGCCTCTCCAAAGAGAGATTTGTATCTTCCCAAGACAGACATTTCAGATAAGCAAGATGTGGAAGAGTTTCTTTCTCTCCACAAGAAGTGTGATTTTTAGACAGCAAAAAATAGGCAGGATGAATGCCACCATGGAGCTCTAATCCCTGAGTTCATGAAAGCAGGCCTAAGAAAGCTCCTGTGATCTCAAGCCCCTCTATACGACTAGACAGAAAAGTGGGTCTGCAATTCCTGGTAGAACAGAATTAGTTTTAGAATTAGTATTGGAGTAGGATTCAAAAGGCCTGAGTTTCAGTCCTTTATCTCTACAGACTCCCTTGCTGTCAACAGTGCTGAGAACCACAAGATGCAGCACAGCATACTCCGCAGACACAGCTATTTACCTGACACCAGCCCAGTGACTGTGGAACTTCCACTTTTCCACCAAGTGTATTTATCTTCTGGGAGTTTAGTCTCAATCTTTTCCTGCTCTTAAATTTAAAGTCTGACAAACCTCTTCTCTGCAGATCGCTAGCCATATGTCCCCTTCCCATATCATAATGGCCACCTGCAATTTTACACACAGCATATGGAGGGAGATAGAGGTGTATTTGTGAGAGTCTCATTCATTCAGCATGGTTAGTCCTAGATCTTCCAGTGCAGGTGTTAACACATATGGCCATTATCCTCATCATACTCATCAAACAAGGAAGACTAACTTGTTCATAACTTCAAGCCTTAGAGTACTTACAGACTGTCAGACCTAATCCTGATTTCCCTGCTTGTTATTTTCCTTCTCTGTTCAGCTAGACAAATGAAGGCTGCACTCCCTGAACTGGAGAAGCACAAAGATTGTTCACTAGGAAATGAGTACTCATCTGATTTGTGAGAAATGCAGACAGTTCTGATGGATTTATTTTGTTATGCATTGTTCTCAAAAAAAAAAAAAAAAATATATATATCTTCCAGCTGCCCTACAATTACATACACTTGTACTTAATATTAGATAGGTGACCTTTAAGGAAAACATGGGGTATCAATGATTCAATAAAGTGTCTCCTTTCCTCTCAGAGTTAATGGTGAGCAATATCCAGTTCTGCAGTTGGCTGGAAGATGGTTTTGGCAAGGCGACAGTGAGATGGTCCAGCTGTTCTGCCTATTTGTATTGTTTGAAGATCTGATGGTAAACCACTGGGCACAAAAGAAATAATTTTATAAAGCTGTTTGAAATTTTCTTTAATTTGTCAGCTTTCAAAATACTCCCTCTTTTTACAAACACTCCTGCAGCACTCATAGTAAGAGGATTTTTCCACTGCATTTGTAAAACCAAAACCATTTTCCAGACCACTTTTTGAAGTTTAATGAGAACAGCAATTTCTTTTCAAAATAAAAGAGCAGTCACATGCAATTTCTAAGATTTTGCCAAAACCAGACAAAAAAGAGCCCTCACAAGGTAGAACGTATTGATCAGGCATTTGAATGCTGCAGAAATGTTCTGGTGAAAGTCTGCTTAGCATAATTACACTCTATGTAAACTTCCCTACCAGCTCAAACAGAAATTGGCTGCTGCTTCTCCTTTCTTAGCTATGAGACATCTAGTAGCACGGACCACATCTTTAACTGGATGACTGCCTCGTCGGTGCTACTTGTTTCACGTACTATGCCATTCAGGAATGCATTACATTCCCATGATAGCTGGTAGCCATTGCTTCCAGCCTAAAATATTAGGATAGAGTTATTCTTGCTTCTTTTCCCAGATGCAAACAAGGAAAAGTGAGTCAGCTCAGGGAGAGAAGAAGAAAAGCTACAAATCTATTTGATTGCTTCATATCTGGGGAAGTAACCCTCTGGGATCTCCATAAATCCAAATGAATTAATGGAAAGTCTCCCAAGAGCATTGACAAGGCCTCAAGTCAGAAACTCCACCCCAATCACAGATATTCACAGATGTACTTTTACGGCACTCTAACAGTCCATGTCACATCTGTTTTTTCCTCTTTACCAGGGAGGGACTATGATCAAAGGCTAGACTTGAATGGGATTAAGACTCCTAAAGTGGCCATTGGTACAAAGTATGATTTACAAAAGCCCACAGCTATGAAACTTCCTCTGATCTGCATCTTTAGATTCCTCATTTCCTGAAAAATTTGGTCCTAGGTGACTACTGCTCTGAATGCTAGCTGCTATCCACAGTGCTTTTCCATTTTAGCCGTCGGAACTGCAGGACCACCTTGGCTACGACAGCAGCATGGAGCTGCTCCTTTGCATGCCCTGCTCATGGCTTGTACCTAGGCAGCATGTGGATGCTCCGGGGCAAATCAGCAGCCCACAAACAGGCTTGCAGAGTTACCACTGAGGATGTGGCTTGCCTGCAGAACATTTATTGCTCGACATTAGGCATAAAAAAAATAAAGAAACCAGCATGACCCTGGCAACTCAGGTTAGATTTGCAGGATTGCCAGCAAAGGGGGAGGGCAAGAAGGAAGCACAATGGGAAAACAAACAAACAAAAAAAACAGTAAAACCTTTTTGCTTGTAAGCTGAGGACATTTTTGGTTGTGTGGCTGAAAGGCAATAAACAGAAAGCCAAAGACAATAAGCACAAAGGCGTTTTCACAGAGCCTCTTCTCAGATTAAACTTAATTTCCCACTAGCTTGTCATTACTTTGATTATAGGACTGTTGCTATTAATGTAACGCTGCCAACGCGCGAGCGCATCGCAACCCCTCACCAAGCAGCATTTCTAGGAAGTGCACCACTATTACTGGCTGGAAGCACTCTAGAAAATGCCTCCAACCTGCAAGATGCCAGTTTACTAACAGGCATTAAAAAAGGGAAATTGTACCGTAACGCCACACAAGAACCATGGTAAAGCTTGGTGGTGTTAGAATAGGACTCAAAACCCCCATGTTTAAGTCTCAACTTTGCAAGGGCCTTGTCGCAGGAGGGGGTGAGGAGGCTGTCCAAGCCTTTTTGTCCTTTCCTTGTGTTCACCACAGACATCAGGGGTAGAAGACAGGGATACCATCGGCTCGCTGGTCTGCTATCAGACCTCCGGGGCTTAAGATGCTCTGAGGAGACCCATGGATAAAACACATACATTTTCCTCGCAATCACAAACATCCACAAATCAGCACTATCAATCTGCTTTGAACAAGGCACAAATAACTTGACGAGGCCAGCACTGTTACAATTCAGAGTACCTGCTGCCAAGCTAGCTACGCACTATCTGGCTATAAATCTTGACCTGACATATGCATATGCTATGTTTTCCAGCTTTCTGGCTTTCTATCCTTTGTTTTGTAATCCCAGAATGATTGCAATTAAGGAATACTATCTCATCAAAATGCCTATCAGCACACTAGCTTGTAAACACTCGTAATAACTATAGCTAATAAAATACAGATTATTAGCCAACCTTGTACAGTATTTTTACAGCTTTTTCCACTCATCATTGAGAAAAATAAATCCTTCACGTCTGTGCTGGAGCTGGCATTGCTGCCAGCCTCCCTTGGTCTCACCTGTAACGAGGTGAGTAATTAAAGCCCTTACAGGAGCAGCAGGATTTTTTATTGCCTGCCACAATCCCTTCCTTTGCTCTTCTGGCTGATTCAGAGAGGAACTGCTATGAATGTTGTTTCCAAAATAGATCAGCAATGAAACTTGCTTTTGTTGTGTTAAATGATGGAGAAATTCAGAATCTCAGCTGCTCATCACTCCTTGTTTCCTGCCCCAGGATGCCAAGGAACAATCTGGTGGCCCCTCACAAGTCTGGTGGATCAAAATCCCTGGTCAGGACTGTGGAAGAGCTGGCTGTGAATCATTGCAATATTTTAACAAGCAAATAGCTGGAAGTAAGCGAGGTAGGGGGAGCCTTCACTCCATAAAGTCCTCTGGAATCGATTAGTCTGGAGTGATGGTAGGTAAGTTGGGGTTTAAGGGAACTATAAACATTTTGCTTTTATTTATGCCATGACCTTGCTTGTTCTCAGCCACCAACTGGGCACATGAACCACGAAATAGGAACATCGTAAAAAGCTTAAACCATTGATTCAAAGGAGAATGTTTTACTTAATGGAAAAACCATGCATAGTCTTCTCTAGCACAAGATTCTGTTTTGTAGCAAAGCCTTTTTTTTTTTTTTTTTTTTTTCAAAGGTACTTGGTGAAGTCAATTATCATGATATATGGAGTTACTTTCCATGAGATAAACATAAAACCAAATGCTTGGCAGTAAACATAAACCTCCCAAGTTTTCCTCCTCCTTCTGTCCTTTTATCTCTTTTTATGACCACATTCAGAAGTATAAATTGGTAATTTATTGAAAAATGAATAGTAACATTTACCAAAGTGGCGCTATTTGCTACTCGTTTTACTGTGAAAAGAGTCTGGTTTTAGGAGCTTCTTTCTTCATGTTTTTTAACACAAACATAAACAAAAATTATCCTGAAAACATTATTAAATATTTTCCTTCTTTTCTTGGTGTTTTTTGTTTTGTTTTTTTTTTTAAAGAAATACTGGAATAAACCCATGGAAAGGAATAGGATTTCTTTGTGTGAATACTTGACCCAATGTGGCATGCCAGCGCTGCTGCCTGGAGGAGCTACCACAGACAGAGATGTGTCCAGGGCACCTGGGAACCAGCCAGCAAAAAAACCTCAGCAGCTTCAGTCTGGGATCCTTATCCAGGGCAATAAAAACTCCTGTGACCCCAGGTACGAACTTAGACTGTTGACCTGCTTAAGGCAACAAAGTCATCACAGGGATTACTCCTCAGTAGCACTCAAGCTGCTAGTTACACCTACTACCGGGTGTACATCCCCAGGAACAGCCGAACACTCCTTCAGATTATGCTAGCAGTCATTTAACCAGAGCAAGCTTTGCAGGGAAGGTGAATTGCTATTGGTGGCACAACTGACATATTGTGTGTGTGTGTGTGTGTGTGTGTGTGTGTGTGGAAAAAAACCCCAAAAAAATCCTTCCTCGTGTTATAAGGCAACCTGTGCACTTAGGGGGCATATGAGACCACCACTGGGCAGCAGCTCTGATGAGACATATCAGATGAGCTGGTTGTCCAGCTTGCCCCAAGCGTTTCCCTTCAGAGGAGGGTAACATAAATCACAGCATCCTAGAGGAGCTCAAGGTTGTAATCCCCTCCAGCTGGAATCAAAGTGATATGTGGTGCTGCTAATTATAAAATGCTGTAAATACATATTCTACCATACAACTGTTCAAGGTTCCCTATAGAGCGTAACCTCCTGGTCTTCCTGAGGCTCTTCCTCATCCAAGCACCTATAGGCAGAATAGCTGCTGAACTGAACAACTGAGGGCATTCCTTGCTGCCATTAACGCATTTTAATGAAACCTATTTTATTAATATTTTTGCCTTTGTAAAGTAATTCAGCTGGCCTGGAAACTGTCCACATAAATTCTCTGCGACTACACTACTTACACTCTAATTCTCCCATTTCTAGAGAGCAAATCACTCCTACCTTCTGCTATGTCCTGGAGCTGAATAGACAGTGGTAACTTTCCACCGGACAGATAATTAAATTAAATCCATTCAATTCCAGAAGTTATCACAATTCAGACGGAGCAAGTCTTTGTCTGCTAAACTCTCCAGGCTTGTAACAAAGGGCCTAATATTCTATATAATTTGTATAATGACAAGTGTATGAATACCGTATAGGATCTTATTATAAATGCATCATCTGAAGCACTCTAACCCTCTAAAAATACAGCCTAAGAGTGAAGTTGCACTCTATTAAGCATCGTAGTATTCTATTTTATACAGTTCTTATGCAACCCCATTCACCAGATGCCTTACACAGTGCCCCGTAAGGATTCAGGCATCCTGTAAGTCATCCTCTCACCAGTGGAGAACCACATGCGAATGCAATTGGGGGTAGAGGTGGATTAGGTTCTCTGTGTAAGTGGATTTTACACAGCTGCCCATTGCTACAGGTTAAGATACGAGATGGAAGTCCAAACACCTCCACTGTGCATGGCAGGGAGAGGCTGCAGGATTTGTGTTTCAGAGAGTGACCCACAAAAAAAAATTCTGAGGAGATGAGCCCTGCTCTTCAGTTGAGCCCCAGGAGCAGTGCTGCTGAGCACGGCCCTTAGCCTGCAGCTTTTGAAAGCTGTTAGGATGGCTTAGAGACTTTTGGACATGAGGCTTGAGACCTTGGCCCAGCCAGATCGTACCTCAGAGAATTAACATAGGATAAAAGCAAATTCCTTTTCTGAACACCTTCTGATGTAAATAGCTACTACGTGAGAAGGGAAAACAAACACAAACCCTGAGCAGTGAAAGGGAGGTCATGTAACAGGTGAAGACCAGGGGTTACACCTTGATCCCTTCCTGCTGGCTAGAAAGGCCTTTGGAGAAGACTACTGTCAAAGCGGGTATGACTCTGCAAGTCCAATGGCCAGGGGCTTTTGCTTGGGCAAATCCCAACTGGCAAGGAACGCGTATGCACAGAGAATGAGATGTGGCGGGTCTCCAGCAAGGCGTACTCTGGCTCTTTAGGAGGTCTGTAGGACTTGCAAGTCCCACCCAGTGTCCAAATAAAGCTTAATAAAAGTCACAGCTCTAATGATTGGAAGGTCAGACTCAGGCCCAGCAAATTGGTGAGAAAAGGGTCTTAAATCAGCGTTACAGTGGCTGAGGACAACTACCATTATTTATGATAACACATGAGTAAATCTGTAATACATCCTCCCCTCTACACAGGGTTAATTCTCAGATTAGCACCAGAAAACCATTTTTAAAAGAATTCATACATGGCACTCAAGTCTTAACACACGGGTTTGAAAATCTAACCAATGTGGAAGTGGCTTTCTCCATCCTCTTCTCTGACAAACAACATTTCTGTTTAAACACTGGGAGAAGCCATTCTGCTCAGCTAATCCCAATCTGTTGAAGAAAATATACTAAATCAACACCTGTCATTTTTTAGTAATTTTTTAGAGTGAACAGCCTTTGCGCTGGATTTTCTCTGGCAAGGAATGTAACAGAAAGGGATTGTGGTAAATGAAGGAATTCTGCAGAAAAGCCACTCCCAATTTAAAGGAGATAATGAGCGCTAGAGCTAGTGTGGAAGCAATTAATTCTAATCACTTATGAGACAATAAAATTTAATTATGGGTTCTTTGAAAACTAAAAACCCAACAATTATTGTTAATAGGCTTTTCTTGATGGCAGATAGTGAACAGAATTTGTTGAGGCTGTTTTTCCTGCAGTTAATTTAAAAAAAAATTAAAAAAAAAAAAATCAGCCTTTAGTTAAGGATGCCTAGGCTTACACTAATATATGAAACAGTGCTATTGTGCTAAGTTTAGATCCCACAGGACAGAAATGCAATCTTTGAGGAAACCCTTGGATATGCTTTTACATAATTGGCATGCTCCTCTCTGCTGAGGTCTCAGATCTTTATTATCTGTTCAGAGGTACTTTCATCTCAGAACAGCTGGATGTCTCCAGCTTCATTTCAGGCACATTCATGCAAGTAAGAACAGAAACTGTAAGTGGTTTCTTTGCCATGCACTCATTTAGGTGCTGTACAAGAGCTCTAGGTGGGGAGTAACAGTGGTGGTAACCCAGACCCCAGGACAACCAGGTGACTTGTGCTCTGTTGATGTGGCTGTAGCCCATATTCACTCTCTCCCTGCATCAGATGCTGCTGCAATTTCAAACCAGAAATTTCCCCTCCAGTTTAGCAGCATATCTCACCCAGCCTGAACTCCACGAGGAGAGCACGAGGATGGAGGACCATCAGTTAAACTCTGGTATTTCTCACGTTGATGCTCTGCTCATCTGTTTCTTTCCCAGCTAGCTAGAGCATGACTGCTCTTGCACTTGGAATGGCTTCCAGCCCTTTCAAAGTATAACAGCCTCTGCGGCTTTCATATCTACAAGAAACGACTTTAAAGCATTTACTAACAAAGGTAAGCTAACAAATCTGGAATTTGCCCAGTGACTTAAATGTCAATCTTTCTTCCCCTGTATTCTATCTGTGCCCTTCAGGGCCTCTGCCTCAGTGCCCTTAGGAGTCTGGAGTTTGTCTCGTTTGCACAGTGTTCAGATGGTGAATGGCATTACTATATAGTCTATGTTACTGATGTCCATGATAACATGGGCATATACCTCCTCCTCACCACCATTACCGGACTTCTTTGCTTACCTGTACCAAGCTCTAACAGCCACGTTTTGTTGTCCGTATGAAAACTGCACAGGAGAGACTCCCCACGAGATACTATTGCTGAGGCATCGTATACTTGGGTATCCACATAGCATCTCCAAATGAGATATAAATGATATAGCATTGCTGACACCTTCATTTCAGGATCAACAGCTCAGGCTAAGCTGCAAAATAGATAAATACTGGTACCTTTATAGCTGTTGGAAGAGCACTACAAAATATTTCAATGCTTATTTTAGGATATACTAAGAACTCAGATCTGCTGGCAGTAAGACTACACTATTTATTTACTTCCAGCTGGCCACATCGATGCATTCAAAATTTGACTAAAGGCTGAGGTTTGATCTTCAGCAAAGGTCACGTTTTGAAACACTTCACCTCCACCATTCTGTCTCTCATGAATCATGAAAGGCAGCAAACACTTCATCCCCTGCCCCATGATGCTTAGTCAGAACATAACCCACTTTTCTAAGAGTTCTTCCAAGTGCTTCTGTCATAAGGGGATGGATTGTAAAACCTCAAAGACAGTGAATAGCAGAGGGCTGTTTTAAGCTATAATGAGGTTTCATTACTACAAGTGATCTTGAAGGACAAGAGCTCGGCAGCATTTAGTAATGCTCAGGAAGTCAGAAAAAAGAACAAGATTGTCTAGAGCTGGAAGAGCAAATGTTTTTCCTGAAAAGGCGCCTGATTCTCTATGATGAGTATCTTGGGCAATCATTTACACCGGAGGCTAAAAGCAGGCTAAAAATCAGCACAGCAACATTATGCTGCCTTTGTGCTCGTGTAAGCAACTCTGTAGAACTGACAAAAACCGTATCCATAGAGTTTAAGAACCTTCATACTATAGGAGCAAAAATTTGACCTTTAATAACAAGAATCTTTCCCTGGGAGAAAGAATTGTACAAACTGTTGGCACTCCCTGCAAAACAGCGGCACTTGCTACTCTTGGATACTGTCTTAGATGACCTAGAGCATTCATCCAAGATTATGGAAATCCCAAAGCACTAGTATTACTCCCTAGCAATTATTCATCTTTTCCCCAAAGTACATTATCATAAAGCTTGAACATAATTTGCAACAAATGCTTTTGTCTCTCAGTTTCATCTTTACAAACTTGTCTGAATTAAAAGAGTTTATCTCGACTGCTATTATCAGTCTGCAGAATTCAATATATTTTAATTATGAGGATGAGTGAGAGTTTAGCCTACCTAGTTAATGAAAAAATGTCATGTTCTCCATTTAATTAGGATACATTAAAAGGTTCATATTTAAATTCTCTTCAATGTAAGGGTGAAACAAATGTTACAATGCAACTAAATTATTCCCTATAAATTACATTATGCAGTGTTAGACATTGAGATGCAGAAGGAAGAAAAACAGAGGCTTTGGATACTATTTGGCAGCTGACTGTTGCATCATAGCAGATTTCAATGTCCTGCAGATGGCTATAGCAGTAGCATTCATATGCTTCATATGGCATGGCAGCACCTCCTGTCCTTGCAGAGATGACAACAGCAGCACTAATTATGTCAGCTGAAAGCTTCCCAAGGTCCAGGGCTGCTCTGACGATGATTTGGTGTTATAAACACTATAAACAGAAGGAGCCAGAGGTGCTCTATCCTTTTACCACCTCATCTTGGTTGTTAAATGCCCCTCCTGCTAGTGGTTGCTTGCATCTGACTGGGATACAGGCAGTACGCGTGCGTCGAGCCACTGCTATTGCACACACACTGCAGTTGTGGGTTTTAGTATAGTGCTAACTTCCAGTCCTGTCCCTACTTTTATGGATCACTTTATCATAAAGATCCAGAGGTTCTAAGCTCCCAGCCACAGTTCTAGATGCCTACTTCCTAGGACTTTCAGAAACCTGAGTTTGACTGATTCAAGTGGTCTCAGAGCAACAAGGTTTCTCAAAGCTTTTCACTATTTTGTTTTAACTTATGTAAAACATACTCTTCCATCTCACTGTGTTTTAAGATCTCTATGAAAAAAAGCAGAAAGTGGTAGCAGCAAGCTGTCTTTACTCTCTTACATTCTTTTCTTACTGCTTTCAACATGCCAGACTATCACTGCTTTGCTACTAACCTCTGCAGGGGCTGCCCAAGCAATCTCCCAAGTGATTTAAATGGTGCAAACTTGAGAAGAGTAAATCCAGGAAGGTGATCAACTGCACAAAGAGCCCGACCTCAATATTCAGCAGTACCTCCTGGGAAATTGAGCCTCCAGAGCTTCCCAGCACTTGGCACACTTGGGGAGCTATGGATCCAGAGAGTAGCTCAGCAGACTGACTACTGAGAAAAAAACCCAACAAATCAACACATCTCTGTTACTAAAAATTAGGTCCCTTCATATTTCATCATGGCTCTTGCCACTTTTTCTTGTGCTTATCTCAAAATTTGTGCTTTGTACTGTCTCTTATACCTTCATGTGTATCTTTATCAACCTTCTTTTAAGACAGTAAAAAGAATAAAATGATTTGACTGCTCATAGATTAGCAAATTTCTTGCTCTGAACAGCATCCTCTTTCATCAGTCATTGTCACCCTCACCAAGATTAATAAGAAAAAGACATTTATAAGGCAGAATCTGTTGAAAGCAGAGATGAGCTTGGTACAAAGGATACTAATTGTAACTTTTTTTTTTTAGATCTGCATTGATCCCAACAGCTGTAGATACTTAAAAAATCTTTTCCTATAGTGTCCGTACCTTCATTACGCAAAGAAGAAAAGCATATTGAGAAACAATTCAGCCAGCATTCAGCATTTGCAGAAGGGAGGCTGGTGGATGACTTCCTGGCTCCTTCTGACCATGACAGGAGTCAAAGTTTCATCTTACATCAGTCAGAGCAAAAAGAACTTTTTTTCTTCAACAGGGGAAAGGGAGGAGACAGCAAAAGGAGATGGAGGAAAAGACAGCGCAGGGAATGGTGTCCATATAGATGGGTCTCATTAGGTGTGGAAGGACATTAGTGTCACCTTCTTCAGAGGAGTGGGGAAGGGATTGGTGTTTAGCACCAGCAGCAAAACATTAACACTACTGCATAATTATAGAGTACTCAGCATATATTCAGCCCTGGTGTGTTTTTCTACTAAATTCCACTCTAATTATATGAGAGTCTGTGGACACCAGCGAAGCTGTTGTTTAAGTACCTGCAGCTGTTGCAATAAGTAACAACAGGAATGTACAGATACTTGTATACATAGATACACATACACTCACACTGTTCGCTAATTGGCAGGAGCACTGTTTCAGAAAGTTGAATCAAAAACAGTAAAGGTTTTTCCATCTTCCAAAAATGGCAGCCCCATCTTTAAAGTTCTCATCTCTTGTTTCTTAGCCCACTGCTCTATCACCTGGCTCCTCACTTACATTTCACACGTCCCTCCTGGGCATCAGGGCTCCTCCTTTCTCTGGTGTTCATGCAGCTGAAGAGAAAGCATTTGCTCTGTCCTGTTGCTCTTTTCCCACCATCTCCTCACCTCTGAGGCATACAGCAGCTCCGCATTAAATGATACGTTCACTGTCAAACATAAGAATGATGGTTTCCTAACAGACTAGTGGTTCATAAATGCTTTAAAAAAAAAAAAGGGGGGGGGGGGGGGGGGGGGGCAGAATCCAGGCCATGCAGAATTTAAGAATGAGTGGCTGGGCCAATCTGGGGCATTTATTCCATTTTCAGCTCAAGAGAAGTGAGAAAATAGAAGAGGAAGAACAAGAGAATACGGACGTTTTATTTGTTCACTACTAGAGGTAAAAGCAGGATGCGAGGATGTGAGGTGACACCAGTCATTAATGGGATTTTTGTCACTGAAAAAAAATCGTGTAGGATGCATTTAGAGAGTGCTGCTTCATTAACCACCATTAGTCATCCATTTCATAACTGAATGGGTGAATAGTTGATGTCTCTGGCCTCTTCTGGAATTTTCGGGTTTTGGTTTGGGTTTTTGTTGTTGTTGTTTTGTTGGTTTTTTTTAATAACATCTCTACCCTAAAAGTGCAAAGCTCTCCATATGCCCAGCAGGCAGGATTGCGTTCATCACAAAAGTTAGTACTGAAGAAATACCCATGACAACAACACTTCGGATGTCAACCAGATCAGAAATAAAGTCCACACCTCGTTCAAAATTTGGTCTTGGTACTTAGCACCAATTGTTCAGAGAGTCCCATGGTACCCAAAGGTATCACAACCTCTGTCCACTGTTTTGCACTTTTGAATAACAGATCTCATCAGATTTTATATCCTTCCTGAAATGTTTTAGTGTTAATTTTAAAAATGCCAGACTATCTGACTATCTGTCTGCCCTCTACACTTGAAGCTTCTTGGGACACAAGGGAATTTGAGAGCACATGCAAGAAGCAGCCTAGGTTTCCTCATCTCTAACACAGCACCAAGTGCAGTACTTCCAGTGTTGATAGCTTCAGAAAAAGCACTGCTGGCCGGTACCCAGCTCCACCACCATATATCTACCACTAACAGGCAGCAGTAGCTCTTGGCAGTGCCTGTAGGTATTGGGGGATACATAAGAGGTAGGTAACTACAAGCTAGCAGCGCCCTGGCTCCGGCATCTCAGGTAGACAGAGCGTGGCTGGAGGAAAATGCTCCACTTTACCTTACTCTAGCAAGTATCAGAAAAGTTGTCCAATTCTGAATCTTCCCGACTCCAGGGTGTGCTGTGTACGTAGTGTAACATGGGGGAAAAAGACAGACACAGACGTTCCTTAGCTGGTAAATGTTTAAGGCAGGCACTGTATATGCTGCAGGATGCAGCGCCGTTGGCCATAGAGCTGCTGAACTCTTCTGCCATGCAGACAGCAAGTGATAACATGCAACACGTGGCACGGCGGGTGCCTGCTCCATGGACAGCATTTGCAGGCATTGCCAGAGCTGAACAAGCAGCAGAGAAGGCTGGAGCCAAAGTGAAGGGATCGCTTAATTGGGAGGGGTAAAGCACTGCAACACTTTCACCTTGTTTTGAAAGGATTCGATTTTAATGCCCACAATCATGGCACAAAATGTTGGACGGCAACACACAGAAGTCTTCGGGGAGTTCTCCACTTTTGAAGCCAGACACAAAGCTGAGAGAGAGCCTTTATGATACAGGCATAGCCACCTGAATTCACAATGACAAACCAGAATTTAAAAAATAATAATAATAGCCTGAAAGACTGAGCAGAACTTGGAAGCAATTCCAGTACACGCACATATAGCCTTCCTGTTCCGTCACATCTACAGGCTGAAGATGATGATTATTGGCCAGGGTTAAACACCAAGTAAAAGTAGCTGCATCATGCCTGGCAGCTGTTGCAGGGAATCATGGGGAATTCATGTTTTCATCTGTCTTTAAAGAGCCCCTATCACACTCATCACCATGGCAGGTGTCCATGGTATCATCAGGTGGATCAAGCAGGAGGATGTCTAGTTGTTACATAAAGTCGTAAAATCCTCAATAATCAGCAATGGAAAGAGAAAGCTACGTGGCTTTCTACAGGAGTTTGGGACCAGGCTCTAGCAGTCTGGCATGAGAATAACTGGGAGTATGGGCTCAAGGAAGGCGTTCCTAAGGAGGAGCAGGCTTGGTTATGAAAACAAGGAACAACCCCCATGTAGGATCGCTTGTATCTCCTTCTATCTCCTCTGCTGTGGTGGTGTCTGGATCTCCCCACCTAGTAACTAACTAATATTAGATCCTGTGTGGAAATGGGAAGAAGATGATGGAGAGGCTGGGGAAGAGGACGGCTTTCCAATGAGCCACCAAAAGTATTGGCTAGGAATTAGTTTGTGTGAGTTGGTAAAACAATCGGTGCAGATGCTATAAAATACACAGAAAGATGGTTAGGTGGATGATCTGAGATCCCCTCTGTTTTGTGGTGCCAGAAGCAGTAAGATTGCAGGTTGGAGATGGCTCTTCTATGCAGTGTTTCCATTGTCAAACTGTCTGTAGTGGAAGAGACTCCTGGAGTCCAATTTCCCAGAGTATTTAACAGCTTCAGCAAAAAGCTTTGTCACCTGTTAATACAAAGCAGAGGAGGACTGAGCATTGCAAAGCCTTCTGCAGAAGGCTGAGTAATAGAACAGGCTCCACACTTCTACGCTGTCACCCTGAAACTATCCTGTGCAGGTCCAGTCCTTGATTCCATCCAAATCAACAGCAATTGCAAGGTGACTGGGTGTTGCTCCAGCTCTCTGGAACCTGCCTGTCCCGCTGGAGAGACGTAGAGGTGCTGGGCTTCTTTGGCAAGACAGCTCTGTCCCATGAGAGCTGTTGTTTCCCCCTACAGCCCAAGTCTTTAAGAGAACACAGGGTTGTTTTCCTCTCTCAAACTCAAGAGATTAAAACTCTGCAATCCAAAGGGTTCAGTGAAATGCATCAAGCAGGTGTGGTAATAAATTTTGGATGGGGACCCCCATTCTGGTTGTCAGTGTGTGTTTTCCTAGAAGGCAGAGGACTTCCCATTCCTGCTAATCATGTTTGGCATTAGCCGGTCTACAAACTTGTAGCCTGGCACACTCTGCTCTCCACTCACTCCAATCACAGCAGAAGATTTTGCACAGCTGGACACCAGTTCAAGTTACTGGGTTCCATGCCAGTGCCCACTGAAATCAACAGGAATTTGGCTTCTGCGCTTAATGAGAGCCAGATGAGGCCCTTTTGTGACAGTTGAAGCCACTTGCAAAGGAAGTCAAGGTACTGCTGGCAGCAGCAGTCCCACTTTGCATTACCAAATATCTCTTCCCCTATCAGTATGTGAAAGGGGTTTGTCAGGAGCTGCAAAGACATAATGACTGGCAATTAGGGACTACAACAGGACAGGCAGCAATTCCACTTGGATTGCACTTTGGAACTGGATTGCCCCAAGGGTCATTCAAGAAAGCCCAGCTACATCCTGCTGTTTAAGGTTTAAGAACCATATGGAAAAGCATCCCACTAAAAAATTGTTCCTGTGCATAATTTAAACGTTACAGGCAATCCTGTGCAAGAAGTTTGCTCTGAAGTGAAAATGATACAGTAACAACTTCAGCTGCAGTACAGGACTCAAGATTTTCTTCTTTTTCTTTTTTTTTTTTCTTTTTTTGCTTTACTTTGAGCAATGTTGTTTTGTATAGTAGCAAAACCAAAATACTTTCAAACAATCATGATTTTCAGGCACATTATTATTTGTCAGAGATAATGAGGGTCCAAACATACTGGAATCTAAGGTCACAAGCGCTTGAAAGCTCTGAAGGCTCTTATGACTAAGAGGAGGAAAAACAACATGGGAAGTACCTGGAAATTAGTGAGCAGAGCGATCCCACCGTCAATAGCCATCCTCCGGATCACATAATTATCATGGACAAACTTGGTGTTGCTGTTAGGCAGGTTAATCACCAAATCTATTTTCCCATCCCTTACCAGCCTGAAGAGATAACGCAAAAGACAATATCACTGTGTGTCTTGCTTAATGAAAATGTATGATGAATAGCACAGGCATGCAGGTAAACAACACTGCAGATTTTCATTTGAATTTAGTCTTACATCCCAAGAAAGGAGGGTTGAGGGGTTAAGGCACTAAGCTGCGACTCAGGAATTTGGGCTTTATTTCTGTTCTATTCAGTGATGCAAAGCAATATTCAGCCTTCTTACAGCTAAGCACAACTCTGTTAAAGGCATGACTGACTGTCATTAAAGGCTAACTATTCAGATCCTACGTATCCTTGCATGAAAATGTAATATGGAGCAATAAATCCAAGCCATATTAAATAGGACCGTTCAATGAGATGTTCATTAATTAAGCTGAAACATCCCTGCTGTGGCAATTCCAGACAGAATCAGATAAAACAAAACTTTTGGATTAAATCCGAAGTCTCATTAAATCACTATCATTGATCTCGACAGGGCCAGCAATTTGCCCCTTGCTGTCCTGGATGTTAACACAAATTTAACAAGGTGAGCATTCCTCTTACCTCCTGACAGAAGGGAGACTCGGACTCTGGCTTTCCTGTGATGGCCACGCCACAGGATTTGCTGGGATACCGTTAGCATTGAGCCAGTCCGAGGTTGCTTCTGTGGCATAAAGCTGTTAAGGGAAAAAAAAATGTTACTTACTGCGTGCTTCATAATACAGAAACTTTTCATTTAACTCATGTGGGTCTGACCCAACACACAGCCTGGTTGTCAGACCTGATTTTGGAAGATATTTTTCATCACAAGGGTGTCTCTCCACACAGAGATGCACACAGAAAACAGCACGACTTTCCCAACTTTCTGTTATCTGTGATTTCCTGATGGATGATAGTCAATGAATGGTAGTAACACATCCAGAAGCAATTAAGTGGCTTAGGAAAACCTAAATCCTTCTGACTTTCAGTTGGGCTTAAGCTCAATCACTTTTTTTTTAATTTTATTTTTTTTGCCTAGCACTAAGTTTTGAAAGGCAGAACTGTAAATCTAGTAGTTACACTAACACCACTGAGGAAATAGTATTTAAATACTTAATAGCAAAAAGCTCTTGCCAATCTTCTGTGGCTGTGGTGTTAGTTACCTTTCAGTAGGGATATGGATGCAAAATGATGCAGAAGAGTTACAAGAGACATGTAAACACCACAAATTTCAGATGTCTGCAGCTTGTGAATATCACTGAAGATGAAGCACTGTAAAGCCCCTCTCCATACAAAAGGCTTCTCTCCCCTTCCTCCCCTCCTGTCATACATGGCATCCCCTTGGCATTTTTGTTTCCTGGAGAACTTTATGGAGTTTACAATGTGACATCCTGGCCACAGGCTGACAGCAGAGGCAGGGTTTTTCTCGACCTCATGACAGTCTCGTATATTCAATTAAACAATCATGAAAACTTTCAGTTAGGTGATACATACTGACTTTACAGATCCCTCAGCTGAAAATCCCTGTCGTACTTTGAAAATGCCCTTTTTTTCCCCACTATCTCCAAATAAACTCCAACATTCTCCATTCCTGTAGCAGGCTGAGTACATTTCAGGTTCTGAAAACTCTCTAGCTTTAAATAACTGAAACCACCGACCTTAAAACCTTCCTCATGCAGTAGTTCTGCTACGCTGAGGAATCTGGGGCGGAAGGACTTCTGAAAAAGAAAATTTATTAGAATCATCATCAAAGGTAGGATTTAGAAACAGTGTTTTGTTGGGCAACATGAAGCTCTTCCAGACTGTGCTACGAAGTAAATACACTTTTCTGTGCTGAGAGTTGTGTGCACACGCAGAAATGTCAGAATGTGCACGTACAGTGCCATTCCAAGAAAGCTGTCTGGATGCTGAACCCCAAGTCACTCCCCGCTAAGATATATTGTGTTACAGTACGAGGATAAGTGTCCCCATACTAAGCTTGACTGCAACTACAGATTTACTACTGCATATTAAATATCTGGGCAATTGCCAGCTTCTCAAATACACCGACTAGAGTCTCCTCTGCTCTCAATTAAGTATCTTTTCAATCATTGCTCAAACATTTGGCCTTCTCTTCTGGCAGATAACATATATGGACAGGCTTTGGGCTGCCTTTAGATGCTCTGTTTGCAAATTCACATGAAAAAGAGCCGGTGTGTGTGTGAATACATTTCTAACTCCCATGGGCATACGGAAATGGAAAACACAAAACCACTCAGAAGACTGGAACACCCTATTCCCATGAGGATCTGAATGCCCAGGTACTTAAAGCACCTTTGGAAGACTCTCTCATAATGCATACCCAGATCCAACAGAATTTAGAAGTAGTAAAGATACGATGACCTCCTGTAGACATCTGCACTTGAACAAGCCATTTCAGAGCAACAGGAGAGTGAAAATTTGATCCCGGCATAACTTTCTTCAGGATGTTGAAGGTACAGCAATGCAAAGATCAGATGCAACACATGCCCTTCTCACTGCCAAGGCAGGCCAAGCCTTGCTTTTAAGCTTAGCCTAGTCTGGCCATTTGCAAGTAAGATTATTGAAAGCTCCCTTGTCCCTGGCTGGAACTACTGATAGCTTAACCTTTACGGGTGAGAGCGCAATACTCTGAAGGATGAACGATTTCCTGTGAAGAAAAGGAGTCAATGGATTTTTTTTTTCAGGCACTCTGGAAAGAACCTCATTCTGAAAGCCATCTCGTTCTGTACACTAACTGGAAAATATAAATATACAATGTGACAGGGTTGGCAGCTTCCCAGTCAGAGAGAACGGTTCTGCCTTCTGGTCAGGGGGGTTGGCTTTCACAACAGTATTATAAGCTTCTATCAAACATGTACTGAACACTTGTGACACATAAAACAGCCTCTCCATGAAAAGAAATTACAGCTGTCAGCTTGCATCGGAGCAGCCTCAGATTTACAAGCTGGCTGAAAGAACCTGTGTAAGAAACCATTAGTTACTAAAGGTGAAAAGTACAAGCAGATTTATTTAGTGGAAGGTATTTATTGTAGGAGAATTGTACTCTTTTCCCTTTATCAGAAAAGTTCTGTTTCTTATAACCTCTTTCTCATGTTTGCTAGCATGCCTTGCTATTTGTAAAGGGCTACAGCCTCAGTTAATTCAATACAGCTACACCAGTTCTCACTAAGATCCAGCTCAAAACGAAGCCAGCTCATCTCCTGTGATAATCTCGAATTCTATATGCAAATCCACTGTGGAGCATGCAAAAATTCTGGTATGTTAGGAATCAAGGCAGAAGGTTACCTTGAAACAACAGACTTGGAGTGCTGGGATTTAAAAATAAAATACTCCATCAATGCTTTCCGCATCTCGTGGTCACCAGCACAGATGTAAGACAGATGCACTCCATCCCAGAGATATCACTGAATAGCCCAATCAGGAAAGAAAATAAAATGAGCTTTTCAACTCCTCTTGCATAAAATATAAATTATTTAATGGCAGACTCAGGGTTTCAGCATCATGGATTTCGCCAAAGTGTGAAAAGAAAAAGAGGTCAGATTATCAGCTTGTATAAACTGGCAGAGATTCATTTGTCTAACAAGAAAGCCACATTGCATTTGTCCTAGGAGAGGATCAAGCCTTTAAAATCCTGGGGAACCTCGACCTGTGCAATGTCAGCGAGTGCTCACAACTGAAGGTCAATCCTGCAGGCTTGGGGTCCCAGCTGGTTGCCCAGCCTGCCTTGTGCTGTCCCACAGAGGTCAGGGAGTGCTTGCCTGCTTGACCTTGAGGAGAATTACTTGGTTAGCAACATTTCTGCGTGGCCCTAGTAGGATTACCACCGGAACTGCAAGTACCTGTAAGTACACCAACATGGAAGTCCCTTAGCAAGGCCGGGTTCATTACTTGCGTGTATTGGGACTCAGATCACAGCACAGCCGTTTGACTTGATTTGCAAAATACCCCAGAGCGAAACTTTTGTGAGGAAACTAGAGTCTCCCTCGCTACTATTGCTAATTACATCTATTTGATTTTCACCTTCAAGAAGGCAACCTCCTCTCACTTCGACATAATTAATAGCAATGGCATAAAGGTGCAGTACACTGAATAACCTAAATATGACGATCCTGGATACTTTTGATGGAAGCAGAATTCACGACCATTTGGCTTCTTATTTATCTCTCTGCAAGAGCTAAAAGTGCAGTCTAAAAATCAGAGGGAGCCACTAGTCATGAAGCAACAAAGCCTCCGAAAGCAGGGTGGGTATGTTTTGAGTTCACCATTCACTGCAGATGAAAGAGAACGCCTTCCTCAGAGACAGCCAAGTGGGCTCGTGTATGTGCTCCTGACAAGAACCAGCCCCGAGTGCACCAGAACACCTTGCAGAAACCATCCTGCAATTTGAAAGCCAGGGGCCTAATCCCAGGGAGGGACCTCCACCCCGTCACCCCCTCACAGCAATGGCATTTACACGTTAAGCGACGGTGGAGAGGGGCAACCCGGTATCTGTCCTTCTGAGCCTGTACCTCTCCTCTGAGGATGCACTGACAACTTTGCCAGTTTGAGGTAGATGACTTCAGGCTTGTGATTAAAATGAGAACAAAGCCGCTGGTGTTCACAGACTGCCTTATGCCTCATTCCCTGTGCCTCTTGTTTCTGCAGTGAGGGGCTCCCCTTTCCTCCAGCCTGTAATACTCAGGGAAGACCACTCGTAATCTGCACATCAGGTCTAGGTCAGCATTTCAACCTTCCCTTCTTACGAGGTTTTATTTCCCCTCTGTTTCAAAACGGACCATTGAAACGTAGGTAGGTGACGAACTCCAGAGCGGTGAGGGAGCAATACAAGGTTCTCAGCATTAATTTACACTTCTTGGTTTGGAGTTTAATTATGTAAGAAATATGCTGAGATGAAGAGAGACTTTTAAGCGATTGATCTGTTGTTTTCAAATTTCTTTTGCAAGAAAATGAACTGTAAACCACTCATTAAAAAGGACAGAATCTTGTTACTTTTAAATGGTTTGGGGCGTTGAGCTTTTGGGGTTGTTTTATCTTTTTTTTTTTCTTCTTCTTTTTTTCCTTAAGACCTTTCTACAAAGAACATTTGGCTCAGTTTAACAGATACTGACACAGAACCTACATAAATGCTTTCTATAGCTAAAATTACTCCTTGCTGCCTGTTCCCTTTTAGCTGATACCAGGAAAATAGGCTTAAATTTTAAGCAGTGGGGTCTCTCCTTTTTTCTTCTCCTGGCTTTTCTTTTCCTCTTTTTTAAATGCTGTTTTAAAATCTGCAGTGCTAAAGACACAGTAGACATGAAGTACCAACTGCCCAGAGTTTCATATTGAACTTTTAAACTTTATCTAGGTAGCAAGCAAAGATTTTTCTGCTAATTGGAGGTACCTTAGAGCAACAGCTTCTATCCATAGATGTGTGTATATATGTATATATTTAAGAATTAAGTGGTAATTTGTGTTAGCAGAGGTCATACTCCTTTCTGGCCACTTTTCACACACTTCCTTCACATCCTCTGCTGGCGCAGACAGCCCAACGCATTTTTCACACCCCAGTTGTCTGACAGGAAAATTAATCTATTCTATTTTTTTGTTTTATTGGCTTTATGCAATCATGTAGGGCATAAGCTTATTACAAGCACAACAGGGAAGTGGCAGGAGGCAATCAGTTGTCTTTATGGGGCCCAAGAATGTTCTAGTGGCAGTGGAAATGTCTGAATTTTTTGAGGAACACACACACATCTCAAAGTTTACTTCAGCACTCCCTGTAGTTTGTAACTATGTAATAAAGAACTGACACTTTTTGCTTTTCAGCCTAGCTACCTTTTCATCCTGAAACGCACATCCTCCTGACTGATACAGAACTGTCAATGCTGCAGGGCTGTTCTAAGGGAACTCCCTCACATAAAGGGAGAAGCATTGCAGAAGCCATCGAGCTGGAGGACATTCCCATAACGACGTCATTTATACTTTCTGTCACATACAGCAACATTGAAGGATGCTGAAAGCAAGAGATGAAACCCTAAGTCCAAGCTCTAGTATAGTATGGAATCACTGGACCCACAGAATACGTCTGAGACACAGTCCCTAAGAGGATCGAGCTCTGGGAGATACAGAAACCATAAACATTACTACACAAGTGTAGCGTTGGTTATTCCTTTCTGAGCTACTTACTCCTAGCTGATACGAGCTGCACGGAAGGGAACAACATTGGCCACGCACCATCATCAATCAGAGGAAGGAATAACGGCAGCCGTGCCGCTAGGCAGCCAGGAAAGCTGCACGGTGAAGACTGTTGTCCTTTAATCCCTCACCCCACCGCACTCAAGTATATTCCCATCGTGACTCCAATGAGGAGAGAAACGTGACAGTGCTGTACCTGGTGGAGGTCTCGTGGCCTGACAGTGTTACACCAGTAACCAGCCCCACAACACCCCAACAATGTCATGTTTTCTACACCGTCGGCTGACGCTACAGCTCTGCCTGGAATGAAATATATGCATCTATGGGGAAAGCTCAGCAGGTCCAGCTTTGCAGTATGTAAACTGTCTCACTGTTTTGGGGGGAGTGGAGGGGAACTGGCTTCAAAAGGGCAAGAGACAAGGTACAGATGAAGGGAGTTTGCATGTCAGGATTGGAAAGAGGCATCCCCTGGGCTCCCATCTGGCTCTGAGTTCTAGCTGGGACGTTTCTCCGAACTGATGGTCTACTGGCTTTGTTCCCCACTTCTAACTTCTTAGGTGGCTTCTGACTCTGATCCTAGGCCTCTGCTTGCAGCAATCCCAGGGGTCTGACCCCAGCAAATTTCTGCAGCTCCCCATAGAAACTATCAGGAGCCAGATTGAAAAAAACCAAAACAGGCCAGCCCCAGGGAATCCAGTAAATATCTCTCCGTGGTGTTTGGTCCTCACTGTCTTACTGCACTTCAAGACGGACTGCAGCGAAACATGTTTAAGCCATAAAGACACATGAATGAAAACAAGGCGACAGTTACTGAGTTCCTCTGTGTCAGTCCTTTCTTAGCTTTGATTTTTAGGACTTACCTGGATTCCAATCAAAATTCCTTCCTTAGGAAACGTAAACCCAGTGGCAAGCATAGCTTTCTGGAAGGCAGAGTACACATCCTCCCCAAAGCAAGCGACCTAGGAAAAGGCACAAAGAAGGCAGCATGAGGGGAAAAAACCTGAAAACAACTGAAAAAAATTGCTTTAAAAAGAAATAGGAATGACATTTTTAAACAGGTTCTTTTGACGACTTCTTGCAGAATCAAACTGCTTTTGCATGGTCTCTGCAGGCGGGGGGCGGGGAAATAAATCAGAAAATCATTGCAGACAAATCTCATAATTTTAATGAAGCAATAACGAAGGAATAAGCAACGCTTTAGTTTCAAACAGCACACCAAGGAGTAACAACAATTGATTCTGCTGAGTTATGGGAATGCTGTACACAGCCTCTGCTCCAATGTTTGTGAGTGCACTGCAAATTGTTTAACATTATATAATGCTTAGATACCAGCAAGTGTCCTGCATGCAGGCACGTTTCCCTGTGTGCACGCCGCAAACTGGGGTAACGCAGCGCTTGTGCTGTCATGTACTTCTGGTATTTCTTGTGAAGATAAACCACGGTATATAAAGACACTCTTCCATTAAAAGTCCACAGATGTACAAAATGCAAGTAAAATGTCAGTATGTACTTAGGAAAACAACAAACCACTCACGGCAATTCATAATAATTTATTTTATGTAAACAAAAACTTAATAAAAAAAATCAATAAAAATCATTTAGCAGTTCTCTATCATTCAGAACTGCCTGTGGAACTCAGTTGCTTACAGACTGTCATACAGTAATAGTCTTTAGTTCTGAAAGAACTAAACTGTGTTCCTTACCAAAAGTTGAAATTCTGATGACAAAAAGAAGAATTCATGAGCTTTTGTGAAAGTTAAAAAAAGGAAAAAATAAAAAGAAAAAGAACCCTTACTTTTTCTGGCCAGCTCCACACTTGTTGAAAAACAGTCAGAAGCAGAAACTGTCACAGATTTTCCTCTTTGAAATAACAAATCTACACACAGATACAGATGGGATAAAGGGGCTGATTGAGAATTGCTCTCCCATTTTCCTCTTATGGTCCTTCCCATCACAGAGTGAGCCCTCACATTCATGGTCTCACTGTTACCATGGTGAGCAGAAAACAGTATTTCATGTAGGAAGAACAAATGATTTGCCAGATCTTTTGGAGTAAAAAAGGAACAACCAACCAAACAAAAATCCCACAAGGGAAGGGATTAAAAAATCATGACAACTAGTATCTCAGCTTTTCTCTAAAAACTCATCCTTGAATGTTCAGTCTGTTCTACAGCTGAGGGGTTACATATGTCCTGGACTTTCTAGGGTGGTGGACAGCCCCCTGCCTTGTAGGCTTGGGCCAGGGGTTTCCAGCCTGCCAGGAGAGGGTTATCATTACGCTGTGGTCAAAACAGCCACAATACGCAAAGGGACTCTCAGCACGGTGTCTTCTACTGTTGTGGGAACCACGACTTCTAGCAAAATACATCTCTGCCAGACAGATGGGAGAAATTCAAGCCCAAATCAAGTCATGTGTGTGAAAAATGTCTTTGAGGAATAATTGAGCATTTTACCCAAAGCAAGTTATTATCCTTACTTCACTTATGAAAAAGACTTTCATAACTGTCACATTTTATGGCATTTGTGAATATGGATCTTTCCAACTCATAAAAGTTAATAATCCCTCCTTTATGACCAAGGTAATCTCTAACTCCATATAAAGCTCAGAAAAATAATTCTTGCCCTTAGTTACATTTTTATTCTTTTTTTGGGGGGTGGGGGATGGGATGGGAGGGGACGGCACGTCAGTGTAGTCAATTTTGTTGTGAAAATAAGGAAGTCATGGAAGTCATTTGGCTTTTTTCTGCCCATTAACTACACTGAAAGGAAATCTTCTGCAATACTGATTCCCATACATTATGAAAAGCAAAATAAAGTAATTCTGGAGAGATGCAGGAGACCTAAGGCTGCTCTTACCTTTTATCTGGGTATAGTGCTTCTTCATACTAAAATGATAAGACTTCCCTAATGAAAACAGCTCATGTAGACATACCCAAGCTCATATCAAATGGAGCATCCCAGGCCCTGCCTCCTGCCTAGCTATGGTAGAGTGAAGCCTAATCTGATCGCCTCAGAATTTAATCACTTCCCAAGTGGGCTTTCTAGCCCAGAATAAGTTTCTTGCTACCACAAGCCTTTTCTAGAAGTAACAGAGCAGCAAGTTTAAAGATCGCTTGGGTACATCAACAGAAGCTATTGACAGCTCAGCAATAACTCAAACAAACCTCTGTGTTCCAGATGAGCTAATATCTCTTCAAATGATGCAGAAGGAAACCTGTACCCTTTGAGGGGTGAGGGCTCCCGTCAGTGCTGAGCCTATGCAGGAAGATGAACAGCTTTGTGCCTTCACAGTGTGCCACGTGTACACCAGAGACACGTTTCAGAAGCACGTCACAGCCCTGCTGTAGAAAGAGTGGGTAAAGTAGCCCAGTCTCCTCCTCATCCTACTGACAGTCAATACTGCAGCCATCACATTTTATTCACTCTTTCTCGCCTTTTGCACCTTGGAACATGCCTTGATGGTTACCAGGCAACAAGAAAAATATCACCACACATATTTGTTGCCTTTAGGTAACTAGCACGTTCCAAGACCAAACGCTCATGACCTGGAGTCTCGATATTGCTATTCTGGCATGTGTCGATGGGGGGTTACGAAAGCTGTAAGCACTTGTCTGTCTAGAAGCAGGTGATTCATAAAACGGACTGACGCACCGAGAACCTCCCAGATAAACTCATTTCAGGCTGTCACACCAACCAGGTCCAACTCAGGGAGCTGACATGCAGGTAAAGAGGGACATCCAGTGGCTGAATAAACTGGGTTTTCCAGGACAATCTGTTTTTACAGCTAAGAAAGATGTTTTCAATTTTCTGAAGAAGCTACAGATGCCATCATGATTCAGGCAGTAATAAGATCACTTTCAAAGATTCATGATGTTTAAAGGCAACTTGGGTTGTTTTTTAAATTAAAAAAAAAAAGTAGCAAATCTAAACAATACCTCCCCAGTAGAGGCCATTTCACATCGGAGAACAGGGTCAGCATCTCTCAGCCGGGACCAAGAAAACATTGGGGCCTGGTGAAAGAAAGAGGTGGTAGGGAGGAAGAGAATTAAAGTTTAATGGATCATTTAAAAAAACCCAACATCCAGCTACTCTTGGAAGTGACAGAAAGAGACAGACATGAGAAAAGACAGACAAAAAAAGCACTGGTCAAGGCCGCTAAGCAAAGGAGTACTTGGCAAATGAGTTTCCCAGCACCTTGATGACAGACTGGAACAAATAGACATGTATTTCACCAATAAATCCTCCTTCTAACTCCTGCAGTCCTGTTCATGTTCCGATGGCAGATTTCTAATCTGTGGGAGCCCCTTATCACTATCATTTTTTGGACACATTTTAAGACAGGAAGGCTGTGAAGCATCTAATTCATGAAACAAGGAGAGACACTATCTGAAGCCAGTCAGTTTTTCTGAGAAAACTGTTCTCCAACAGAAATTTTTCATTCACAGGAATCAAACCATTCCACAAGAACACACTTTTCTGGTGTAAACTAGATGAAACTTTGCAAATGATTTTTATATTTTCGCTCTCCCCCCACTAAAATACACACCCATATTTTTTTTTTCCTTTTAATCTTTCAGATGAAAATATTAAAACCCTGATCATTATCTGAGGATTTAGGTCACTGCGGTCCCTGAGTTCTTTTGTCTAATTTGACCTTTAAAAAAAAGGGAGCAAAAGAAACTCTTTGTTAAAGAGTCAATGACCACATGTGGAAAATGTGGAAGAAATTTTCTGCTAAGGAATAATTTTCTGTAGGGCTTCTCTACATCTTAAACTACTAATGGCATTTGCATAGAGACAGCATCCTTGCTGCTTAAAAAAGAATCTATTTTTAAATTCAAAGATATGTTTCTGTTCTTGGAACCCTCTGAGGGTTACACTGCAGACAAGACAGCTGTTGTTTCATGACACCTAACAATGACCAACTAAAATGTGACAGCGCAAATTAATTGTGAAAGCTTTCTCAAAAATTGTCATGTGTCTTCATGACTTTTACATCAGTTTTGCTGCTTCTGTAAGTAGAGAAAATTTTTACAGTGGCCAATTCTACAGTCTCAAGCTGAGATATGGCAGTCAAGGTGGATTACTTTTAATGCAGATGCTGTCTTGAAAGGTAACAAGCAAGAAAGCCTTCCACCAGCTCCCTAACTTTTGTCTGCCATGAGCATGAAAATGCACCAGCAGGAGCAGACTCTGGTACTGCAAATAAATCCTATTTACAACTTAGTCAGTCATCCTCTATCCAGGATTTAATCTTGGTTAGGCCATGATACTTGCGTCACTCTGCAAGCAAACATGGCAAGACAGTATTTCAGTCACTTAAGGTAAAATGGTGGGACTCGGAATCCACAAAGGAACAGCTATGTTGAGAAAGAAGAAAAGAGTTTCAATATTCTCTTTTCAGAGCATTTAAGAACGGCTGGAGAAACAAAATCCCATTTCCATGCAAATATTCCTAGCAATAAAACCTGAGAGGACAGAAAATATGACGTATGAATAACGAGAACCAGGTTTAACCGGAATATTTTTCAAAGTTTAGCATTTCCAAAGGTATTAGCAGGTTTTTATATTTGACAAATCCACAGAACACAAGCAGTATAAAAGGCTTTGTAGTCAGGTTTTCAAGAATTCAGTTGGCTTTTCCACTCTGTCGCCAGCACTCCCAGGAGAGACAACTCTTGACAGTTTAGCTAACAACAGTGCAGAAGCCCCAGGTCTAAATAATAAAAATTTATTAAAATAAATAAGACTCACAAAAATAAAAAAGTCTCAGATTTGAATTTCAGATAATGCCTATCTGTGGCATCAAAATAAAATGTAAAGCTACTTCTAGACTGACTGGCTTGCCAATAGCCTGAGCTGGCTTGCGTTTTAATAGGTCCAAACATTTTATTAGTAGAAAGATATTAGATGTTTTCTGTTTCCTCAATTTTCACTTGATATGGAAGCTATTAAAGCTTAAATGTTTCTGTATAAATAATTCTCATTATCTGTTGTATTTTCTGCACTGCTGTTCTAGATTTTTATGATTAGAAACTTCAATTTTTATTTTTTCTTCCACTTAGCGTTCAAAAATATCTACACTATACTTTGGTATCTTGAGCACTATATAAGCTTAGTAATTATGAAAAATAAAATTTGGCCCTGCTGAAATCAAAGGATCCAAGACTTTCACCCTCATTTTAACTGGTGGTGCATAGAAAGGGGATTCCATGCATTCAACAGCCCATATCCCAAATCCTGAAGATAAAATCTGAGGGGCACTCAAAACACAAATTTGTACATGTCCACACATAGTATTATGAAATAGCCTGAACTTCAGTGTTTAATTCTGCAAGTGCATATTTATTATGCAGTTCATAAACATGATTCAGAGTAGGTTAGAAGTAAGAAATAAATGAAGATTGATTTTGTTAATAATCACTGGATAATTTTGCTTTGATTTTTCTCTAAAATTCCCAGCATACATTATCTTGACAGAAACTACAAAAGGTCAATTTGGCCTTTGGCCAGTGAATAAATTGTTCTCTCCAGGCATTAAAGTACCAATTGCCTATTAATGTGCTAGGTGCTGGCTCTGTTGTGGGTTTTTTGGGTGTTATTTTGGAAACTGTACCTTAATCCCAACATATTTGGAAGGAATAATGGGATGTTCCAGTGTGGGGAGGGATGACTCATTAACCTCTTTTCCAATCATCACTTTTGTGGCCACATCGATGAAGTCCACACCCAGAGTCTTCGATACAAAAGGGAAGGAGCGTGAAGCCCGCAAGTTGCATTCTATCACCTGATGGGATTAAAAAGGAGAAATACCAGGGTCAGACGCTGCGCAGTGAAGAAATAGATTGATTCATATTTCTGGAAATCAGAACTCCTCTTGGCAGAGACACTCTTCAGATTGCCAAGTAAGAGACACAGAAATTGTGTTCAGTATTACAAACAGCGATGAGGGATGGGTAGCGGCCAGCTTGAGATACAAGGAGCCTGATGTTCTGCAACTGAGTTTCATCTCTATTGTCTGATAATTACAACTGAGAGTAATCTGGAGTTCACTTCAGAAAACGCGTTGTACTATAGCTTAAGTTAATGTGCAAGAAGCATGGAAACTTATGCACAGGCGTTAGGTACCACCTTTAAAAGTCCACCTTGTTCTTTTTCCATGGTAATGGCACTTCCTGAATGACTGGGCTATCCTTACTGACTTTCCTCATCTACACATGAAAGTCATTCTGTGACCCAGGCAAGAAACAAAGAAGTTCTGCATCCTGCTGAGAATCTCACCACTGAGCTCATTAACAAAAGAGGAAGTGTTGTGAGTGAGAATGAAGGGGGAGTGAAGGGGGGAAAGAACAGCTAAGTTAAGATGGAATGGAAAAGGGGGAGTTATCCAGAGAAAAGGAAAGCACAGCTGAGTGAAAGCAAGGAAGGAAAAACTCCATTCTGTCCCTCTGCAGAGTTTCTGAATAATTATGTGTGTACGGTAAGTACATTTTTCTCAACAAAAAGGATCTTTCACCCATATCACATCTCTTCTATACCACATCAGCTTTTCTTCCCGCTCACCGCTTCCTCAGTCACACACTGCTCATGTTCCTCTGACCTTCTTCCATTAGCAACAGAAAGTCAACTGTTACCCATAAAGGGTCAGGCATCTGCTGTACTTCTGTTACTGATAACTACGCTATTTAGATAACCATCTTAATGGCTTATATTAAAGGCTTAAACACCTAAATTGTCTTGCTTTCTTTCCAATGCCTTGGAAGATTTATCTTAATGATCAAAATAGCTAAAGAAGAGAGAGAATATCAGAGATCTAAAAGCAATGATACTCAGTTCACAGGATGAGGCACAGGTCCCAGTGCTGTCCATCATATTCATAACTAATAGTTTGGGGAAGGACACCAGCCCACAGCGAAACAAAACTAGCACTGACAGACAGCACAACCAGACTCACTTCACCCTCAGTGTGAAGGCAGGGGAGGATGCTCTCTCCCCCCCAGACGGGGAGAGCTGCGTGAGTAGGGGTGGCACAGGAGAGCCACACATCGTAAGAAACCCACGGCTGCTACTGCCATGGAGTTTCCATGGCAGGGACCACAGGAACCGGTGCCTGTCCAAAGCACCAACAGGCTTTGTTCCTCCAACAGGCACAAGAGCTCTTACCAGCACATCGTTGCCTCGCACCAAGAACTGAATGTTGAACGGACCAGAGATGGCAAAGGCATTTGCAATCTTTTTTGTAGCGGCTTTCACCTATAAAAACAAATAAATGAATAAAGAAGGTAAAAATCTGTGTGTGTATATATAATAAATAAATAAATCCCAGAAAATAGACAGCATCATGGAATATATCACCTCACATGTGGATTCCTTTAAATGTTGTATCCCTCCGCCCTAGCATATGTCCTAGCATAGGTTTTGGCAGTAACATTATCTTTCAGAAGCAAAGATGTTTAATTTGCCTGGTAACCTAGAGCCTGAAGGGTCATTTGAGGGCAGAAGTAAAAATCAGAGCTGGGGGGGGCACGGGGGGTGTGAAAACAGGGAAAAGAAGGAGAAAGAGAGAGCATAAAAGCATGCCCGGTCTGTAGCGATTCCAACACCGCACACTGGAGCCTTTATACCTTTCTTGGTGAAAAAATGAATAATGATGTTTTGCCATTTGAGATTAACTACTGAGTTTGACAACTGTCCCAAAAGTCTTTCACCAACATGCCTATCCCATCACAGATCAGTGGGAGGTGTCTCAGCAGATCTACTCTGGAACAAACTGGGAGAAAACACTATGGTCTGATTTTCTAGGTTTGTCAAGAAATCACGTGCCCTTTCAGTACAAACGTTTGAATAGCTTTGCTCCAGGAGATGACTATTTTCAGGAACAAGGCCTTGGACATTCCTGTAAACAGAGGTGGAGCATAGACCATTACATTACAGCTATTGCTAGCTTCCAAGCAAACCCTTAACAGGATGACATCATGGGGGGATGGCACATTTCATTGCCAAAATGCATTTTGACAACTAACTCTGTATCACTAGGTTTATACTTGAAAGGGAAAAAAGTCAAGATTAGGTGAAGTTCGTTCACCCTGATATCCTTTCTGGAAAAACAGGCAGCTGGAAAGTCGCACACCTGATCTAATCGTTTAAGGACTGTGGGAGGAAAGGAAGTGGAAAGTGAACCGTGGCATGTATACGAATTAGACAATTCTCTACTGCTATGGAAGCTGGTTCTAAACCAATGAAACAAAAAAAATCCAATAGGTCCGAATGTGTGTATACCTACTGCTTAAATGAATGGGAGACAGTTCAGATGATCCTATGTACAGTATGGCCAATCACAGGGGCACGCTGACATTCTACACTTACACATATCACACTGGCCTTTAAAAAAAACAACGGTGATTTGATTTCTCCATTGGTGATTGAGTTCTCCCAAGCAAAGGGGGAAAGTGGATTCAAACTCTTCTTTTCTTTTCTCTTTTCAATGCTAGTGCAACACCTACCTTCTCCAAGGCTCCCTGGCTAATAGTCTGTGTCGGTAACACGAGGGTGGCATCTCCAGAGTGAACGCCTGCATCTTCCACATGCTCCGAAATAGCATGTGAAATAACCTGCATACAGTAACAAGAGAGCAGTTACTCACCTCGCCCTCTCTCATGAACTGTTCCCCCATCTCCTGCCCAGCACAGTCTCCTGAACAGAGCTGTATCCAAAAGAGGATACAGACAAGGGAAAAAAAAAGAAAAAGGGAATTTCCCAAGATTTCAGGGAGAACAGGCCTGAAGCAGACACAAGGCTTATGAACAAGGGGATTATGATAGTGTCTTTCATATCATGGTTAACCAAACTGTGCACATGATAAAACCTACAAGTCTGGAGATCCTAGAGGCTTCCTTCCTCTCACTGACACACATTGACTCAGAAGGTAAAAGCTAACTAGGCTTTAAATCAGCTCTCTAAGTTCTGCTTGCCACAAACATAAAAAAGTTGTCATTCCCCAACAGAAACAAGAATGGACTAACATAATTTGTATTTTTTTTCCCCACTCTCTTGTGGTGTTTTGATCATGGAGAAAAGCAAGCAGACACAATTCAGGTCTAAGGATTTAAATTGAATGAATTGCATCAAGGTGCACTACCTTGATACCGAAAAAGTGATCTTGTCTGCTGGTTAAAAATGTAGATTTAAAGCAGAATATTTCAGTTAAATGAAAAGTTTGTGATTTTTTTGTGAAAACTATCTTTGATTAGCAAGGAAATGCAAAGTGAATTTGTAATAATAAAACAACTGTGGTAATGTCATAGCACATGCTGATACAATTCTGATGAAAGTACTTTGTAAAGACAGTGATTTGTGAACCAGTAGAAGTTATATTTTAAAGGATTCATTCACATGGTTAAGCAATGCTTAAAAAAATAACTATTTAGATTTAAATAACTACGTATACAATATGGTAGGTTGAGCTTTTCAAGCACGATGTTTTAGAACCTAAGATGTATCAATCTTTTCTTGTTTCTCTACTCTTCTCAGCATGATTCCACGGCTGTATAGTAAATCCTTCAAACCACACATTCTTACAAATCTCTGATCCTGAAAAGTAAGTTTTTAATATTAAAGAAAAGCAAAGTTCTTACTCTTCCTGCCTTGGCTACAGCATCCATTTCCACCTCACGGGCACCTTCAATAAATTTAGTGAGTACCACAGGGTGATCCTGTCATCAAGACAAGATAAAAGAAGAATTTTTTATTTGAGAGTATTTTGGGGACCATCCAAGCGCTCCACTATTCATCACGGGAAAACCTTTGGAAGCAGAATCCCACAAGACCAATCTATTAACATCCTTATTTCCACAGATAAATGAACTTTGCAAAGAAATAATGGGGGGAAACTTGGTGTGATTTCCCTAAAGCCACTGATGCATTAGTTTGAGTCCTCCATAACATCACCATAACAGGGAAATTTGGGGCAAAACCGCAAAGAGCTTTTAAGTGAGATCATGGCCAAAAGAAGACAGTGGGATACGTGCATGGATCCAAGTGACCTCCAATCCTGTCTCCTAAAGACAGTCCTTACCTCCAAGATCTTCAGTTCGTCCTCCCTCTGAGCCTCCCCAGCCACCTCACTGGACATACTGCTTCACAAAGTAATTGTATCTTGGCATACTTAATGACTTTGTACAGTGGCTGGTTTTAAGTGTCATATATTTTAGGTGACCGATCCATTCCTGTCTCATCTTTCTGCCTGGTTTTCTAAGTCTCCTAGGGAGAAGTTGCCACTAATTATAGCTGGCCAGGAACGACCTGTCCTTGACTCTCAATACCTTCCCTAATATACATCGTTTTCCTTCCTCTTCTGCTTGCCTATCTCTGGGATGCTAGCACACACTTCCCACTCTCCTCTAATGCTTTCTCCTTCCAGCCACCTGCTCCAACAGACAGTTAAAGATCTAATCCATATTCTTCCTGGCCAGCTTTATACGTCTCAACATTTTACCTGTCCCATCCACTATTAACTGCCTGTTATTTATTAGAGAATAAAATGGAATAAATGACAGTCTGTGCATGCTCAAAAGGCTCCTCTTGAAAAAATATAAAGCAACTCCAAAAGTTACAAGACACAATTCTTACATTTATCAGTGCAAGGGTAAATTCACAGGCAAGGACAATGCTGCAGCCTACACAGTTTCATAAATTTAGTGGCTTGTGTCCTGTAACTTTCTGTATTGCTGCAGTTTTTCACCAGAAGATTTTATATGTGCATACAACCTTGTTTACTCCAATCTGTCTCAACTCGCACAAGAAGTTTTGAACATTATTGACGACATAAATGCCATAATGACACAGAACCATAACAGCAAAGTAGCTAAAACAACAGAACAATACCGGTCAGACACTTTATCTGGAGATGCTCTGTTGGATGGAGCAGAACTAGGTAAGGCTTTGCAACCGGAAAAATGAAGCCTGTGTCCCACGAAGATGCTCATGTTCAGTTGTATGCTCACAACTAATATTGCTAGCTTCTGTGGAACCACTCACAGGCTACAAAGCCTTGACGAGACTAAAGAAAACCCCCTGGTGTAGAAGCTAAATACACTACTTTTGTTCTGGTTTGCTTTTTGCTAGCTTAGCTTCAACTATACTATAGCTTTTTCAATATAAAATACCAGATGAAGAAAGAAGTCTTTCCTTAGCAGTCTGACTGCGCTAGCGAAAATTTAGAATGTAAATCTGGTATAAGTCTCTGCAGGATCAGGGCCAGAGCACCTAAAGACTCAGTGTGCAGCTGGTTGTGTCTGCAGCAAGTGTCAGTGCCTTGTTTGTGTAGCAGAACTGGACATCATAAGGTCCCACGGGAACATCCACTCTTTCCTCTAGGAATACATGACATATTGCCAAGACTCTACAACTTCAACTCCCAGCAGGGCCTCCTGTACCAGGGATGACCTCTCAGCAATGAAGAGCAACATTGCCCAACTCAAGTCCATCAAGCTGTGACAAGTTAAGCTGACCAAGGGTCACCTTCCTGGGCTTCAGCCTCCTATAGGGTCCCTATTGCCATCATAAAGCCATCCAGTGGCACGAGAAAGTGATCCGTCCCACTGAACGTTGCTTAAGGCTGCTGCCTGGTCTGCTTCTGTGCGTGTGTGGGGAAACACAAAGCAGAGTACTTAAGATGAAATACAGAGAAACTAGGATTTTTGGGAGGCTGAGCACTAAGAATCTGGTTTCTACCACAGGCTGACCTGTGAGTCTTTTGAGAATTAGTTACATAATTCCTTCTGATGGAAGTAACAGTGGTACTCTCCCTGCTTTCAAAAATCCCTTTAAAGTTGTTCAAAGATGATAATAAGTGGTCTGCTTGCCTCCACACCAACCTATCCGGTTTTGCTCTTGTTCATTATAACCACCTAAGAAATCCCCTGAGTAAGCAGTAATATGTCTGGCTTCCATAGAAAGTTGTGTTTCCAGAGAGTTCCTCTTTGACTTATTTTTAACTCCAAGACTCCCATGACAGTAGCGTTTGTGGTGCCACAGTACTGTTCTGAACAGCGACCATTAAAAAAAAAAAAAAGAAAGAAAGAAAAAAAAAAAGGTGGAAAACCCTCAGAAGAAAACAGACCAAAAGGTGAGGCCAAACTCAGAGGCTATTAATAGGTCAGACTTCGAATTTTGAATGTTCATCATTCAACCTCAATCATTTAAAATTCACCTCCTTCCATATTCTCATCTCTCCAAACATCTCTTGTACAATAACACTGATAGAAGGTATAGAAAAAAATTCAGGCTTTTAGTTGCTTACTATGTTCTGAAGCATTCATGTCTGGGAAATTGCTCATATTTTTATTTTCTAAATTTCAATGTACTAGACCAAACCCTTCCCTTTGCTAGAAAAAAAGATGCTTAACACCCTCCCCCCCCACCCCCCCAAATTGGCATTTGAAAAACATTTAAAAACAGGTAACAGAGCTTTTATCTTCTGCATTACATACTCTGCAGAACAATAATCCCACTGGATTAACAGTAAGCAGGCAGCAATCCTGTTTTTGTATTAGAGGAAAATGGAACTCAGTACATGATTTGAAGAGTTAAATGTCATAGCAAAATCTTGCAAATGTTCCTGCATGTAAAAGGGTAAAAAAAAAAACAAAAAAAAAAAAGTCATTGGTGAGAGATCCATCCCAGGATGAAGTTTTAAGTTTTTCAAAGAAGCCAGACAAAACAGTTCAAAAATTGAGTGAATGATGCTATTGGTCTATGCTGGTTGGCATAACCTGCTACTAGGAAGTTTGGATGGAGTGTGAAGGGTCCCAGCCCACCCACCTACACCTATTTATATCATTCACTAGTCAGAAATGCATGTGTGGGTTACAACAGCTAACTGCCATCCCCACTCCATGCGGGTATCCCAGTGGTATCAGTAAGGATGCTTGCACAGGCTTCCGTGGTCTGCCTGTTAGGGAACAAACTGCAGAGTCAAACTCTAATTTCACTGGCTCCTCCCCAAACAAGGAAGGGAAAGAGTGAGGAAGGCACAATACCGAAACAAAGAGATGGAAAACACAGTAGAGGTGAAACAAATCCAGCAAAGACAAAAAGAAAAAGCAGTAGCAGCAAGATGACTGGTACCTGAGAGACTCTGGTGGCTTCTGCTAAGAATTTCTTCATTTCCTCTTCAGTGAATACTACATTCATTGCAGACCCACTGTGAGAATGGCAAAGAAAAGAAAACAGGTCAGCTTCCCTTGTGTCTTCACAGGAGATATCAGAGTGTTAGACACCACAGCGCAGGATTATCAACTACTTTTGTAGCCAAGCAAGCTCCTGATTCAAGCCACTTGCTCCACTCTTGACTGAAAGAAAGGCAGAGCTGGTACCCAATGAACCTCCACTATACCGCCCAGAGAAGATACATGACCTCCAGAACCATAATGAAGAATCAAATAAAGAACTGCGGTTGCACGGCCTTAGCACTGCTGCTGAATTCCCTTTCCGACTCAAGGCTTTAAAGCCTCCCCTAAGCTGAAGAAGATGGCTACTTGGCCTGATCAGCCTCACTAAGGACCCAGACTTTTATCATACGTGCATGTTAGCGGTGAGCTCAGGACAAAACAAATGCTTTGCTCTCCTTAGCCCATCATCAGTGACAGATGAAGTGAGGAATGCACAGGCAAGTGGTGATGGTTGCTACAGTGTAAATGCAGATGAAAATAGGCTGTTCTTTGCTGGCCATTTCACCGTGCCCCTCCCCTAATGCCTTAGTCCTTAAGGGAGAGGCACAGCAGATACCCACACTATCTCTGAAAGCTATTTTGAAATGCAGCTGTTAATAGTATCAGAGAGGGGGATCTGGGAGAACATGGGTCGAGAGTCAGTAATTCAGTTCCCTTTTAAAGACAAGAATATTTAAAAAAATAATTTATATTGGTCATTTGTAACATTGATGCTCAACTTCCCCCTGTCTTTGGTGGGCAAGCCACTGAGGCTGTGGAGAGAAGCAGAGGAAGGACCTATCCCACAAAATCAGTCACTTTAGCCTGAGATAAATAGACACAAGTACCTAGGTGACTATACATACCAGACTACCTCTTTAGCTGATGTAAATCAATAGAGTTCAATTAAATCCATGGACCTATGTCAGCAGCATCACTAAAGATGTGAGCTGGTACCCACAGTACATAACTAGTGGGGAAATGCATTTAGTTTTCCAAGGCAACTGGCAAATGTTAAAGGCCGTATGTGTCTGAAGATGAAGAAGTCTAGCTGTAGATCTGCTGCTGTTCTGCAAATAGAGGCCAGGCAGTGTGCTATGCTAGGGCTTTTCACTTTCTGTTTCCCAGAGTTTGACATTCTGCAGTTTCATCTTTCTCCCTGAAGTCCCCCTAACCTGTCCAAACACCCTTTAACAAATACTTACATGGAAAACGCCTATACAGATGGAAACAACAGGCTAAAAGAAGTGTTCCCTAAAAATCTGGAGGAGAGTGACATCAGAAGTTTCTAACTTATCCTCCTGATCTGAGTGCTGATTATTAACTGCACTTTGCAACCCCTCTGCAAGCTTCAGGAACTGGATACAAAAGTCACATTCAGCAGTCTCTTCTAAAGGACGTTTCCGTGAGGGTTGAACACACAAGAAATCTTTCTTTTTCTTCTTTTTAAATAAAAAGATGGGTTTTTTTGCTTGCCTGAAAATGAATATTGTGCCTCCTCATTTTGATATGTGTGTGTCTCATATGAAAAGGATTCCATCTCAAATTTATCTTCACTTGTAATTTGTGCCTGGAAAACTGCCTCTCTGTGCCTAGTCATCCAGCTATGCAGAAACTCCTCGCAGAGAGGAGTGATCATTCAGAACGTATGAGTTTGCTGTGTGCATGCATTGGTGTAACTTCTTCAAAAAGTCTAGCTGTTGGCAATGTGTGGCTCCGTACGTCTATTTAAAGAGAAGCAGCTGCCACAGTGTAGGGACATAAAAAATGGCTGTAAGCAGAAAAGCTTAGCAAATAAGAAGCTAAATGCAAAAGGTGCACTGTCATTTTCTGAAAACAGATGCCAACTCATATAAGTGGCCTTGGCATGTTCCCTTCTGTTTTCCCTGGCTTAATTGTACAGGTAGTAGTCTCAGGAAACTTAAGGAATATTGCAGATGGTTCATGTTTTTGGCCTTGAGATATGAAAAAGGTAATGCAGCTAAACAGACATTCTTATAATTATTTTCTACCTTTGATCTCTGCCTGATGGACATAAGGTATCCATCAGCTTCCTTTATTGGTTTGAGCAGTTGTCCCAGCTGTTAAGACAGGTAGCTTTATACCGCATGCACCTAGCATAGTGTTTTCCACACATCCCCTGAAATTACTCTCCCTTGTCTCAAAGAGGCTTTTGTAGTTTATGACCTCTGATGGTTGAGCCTTACCTCAGAACATAAGAAGGCCTCAGCAAACATGGGTAACTCACAGAGCGTGCAAATTCAACGGCATCTCTCTAAAGAAAGGGAGGAAAAACAGGCTATGAACAAGAAAATATTTTGAAGTCATACCAAAATTTAATCTCTAAGTGCATTTGCTCCTTACTAGCCATTAAGACTGGAGGGGAGGGAAATGTAGGGGACTACAGCTTGGGCTGAACATAATACACAACTTCTTGGTTCCAGAGTTGTCATCTTCAGACCTTCCCGGTCCATACAGCTTCACCAGGACAAAAGAGCAGTGCCAACACATCTCTATTCTTTTGCAATCTCCACCTGCTACAATAGTTTTCAAGGCCAGTAGGATAAAACAGAGTAGCTTGACAGTGGGGCTAACTTTTCCTGGGTACATGTTGTGTAAAGACAATTTAAAGACTTCCCTTCCAGTTTCCATCCCACTCCCAGTGATGCTATAGCATCACTTTACACAGATCAAAAAGTTTTTCAACATCAGCAGTAAAAAAAAAAGAACCCACACAACTGTCAAATGTCTTTGGAATCATGAAAGGTATCAGTAAGTCAGATCCCCTTAGCAGATGCTCATAACAACCCCCAGCTGTTTCATCATTTCCCGTATGCCCATCCCAACTTACCAGTGTGCTGACTGCCTTCCAGGGCGCCTGGGCCACATGCAGCTCATCCAGAAGAGCTGAGAATATGGAGCGATCTTCTGCCTGATCAATCTGCAAAGGATTTGTGCCAAGGATCTTCATTCCACTCTGGTGCAATGGCACTGCCAAGTTATTGGGAATCTGCCCCCCTACAGAAATAATGCAACCACTGCATCCCTGTTGGCAGAGAGAAAGGAGAACAGTCATGTCCAAGTTAGATTAAGAGCTGTTATAACGAGGAGTCCAGTATTTAGGTTACATCACTTTTCAGGTTGCTATGAGCAAAGGCAGATCATAATTGTGTTGATCCAGAGACACCAAGCTGCAAAGTGTGATTCAGAGTGCGTAGCTTCTCTAAAACAGCAATATCCTCCTTGATGTCACTCAACACACAGCAGTAACTTGAGGTCAAACTCCCCAGGAAACCATAGAAATCTGCAGCGTTCACCTGCCTTTTGACATCAAACCAAGATTTTAACTTCTGCTAGAACCACAGACTGTTACCTTGTTTTCACGTCATGTTTAGGTGCTTCTGCTTTCCCAGTGAGGATAAGCACTGAGCTGACACATGCTCCCTTGCTTTGAAGAAGAAGGGCACTGCGCTATGAGAACCTCACGCCCCACAATGAAACTCAAAACCCCACTCGGTGGGGTCAGATCTCCCTCCCATGTTCTCCTACACATGTGGGCACCATCACTTCAACCAAGCCCACTCCACCCCCCTGCTGCAAACTCTGGACACAGTAGCATGAACAAACAAGATGTTTTGGGTCCCCTTTCTTTCTCAACCCAGCTCTTCAAGAAAACAGCCTCTCCCATGCTCACGGTCAGAAACTTCCAGAGTAGCAGATGTTCATGCAAACTCTTTTTTACTACAGAGTCACAAGGCAGTAACCCCCAGCAGAGAGAGACAATGGGAAACAACTGGAATTCTTTTTTATTTCTTTTTTTGTTATTTGCTAAGCAAACATCCTTTCCTAGCCCCAGATGCCAGCCTTTATGGAGCACACGCTGCTGACCCCTTGCTGGCCTGTAGAACGCAAAGCAGAGTCGAGTTGAAGAGAGCCCAATCCATCAGACAGCCTGTGATGGTGAATTAGTCTGGATACATTTAGCCCTTTATTTTAATTCATCCTCATTATTCCTGACTAGCTCCTCATTTCTGGTAGCGCATTTGATAGTACAAGTATTTCAGCCAAACTGTCATATATGCTCATTTCTATGCAGGTTATTTGCAAACGCTTCAATTCCAGAAGCAGATGAGGCAGGACAGGTGGCACAGCATCCTCCAGCCACAATGGCACATTTCATGTTTGTCACTGGGCGACAACAACATTTTAAGTGAGGAAATAATAAACAACAAATAAAAAGAGACAGGTGAGCTCACTTGCAAACACGCATCCTTCTTCAGGTGCAAATATGGGCTGGTTTTTTGTTGGGTTGTGGTTTGGGTTTTTTACTCGTTTTTTTTCTGTTTGTTTGTTTTTACATAGAACCCCTAATTCTTTCAAGTACAATCTAGTCTGGTGTGAAAATTTTCACTAGTTAAAAAAAGGCCTTAGAGTGCCTGCAACAATCATGAGGACATGAATTACATTTAGACTGTGTAATAATTGAGGGTAATTAAATAATGGGCAATTTACTTCCACATTAAAGCTGGTGAAACTTTGCCCAAAGGAGAATCAGGCCCCCAGTTCAGCTGTAGTGAAGGCTCTTTTGGACCAAATGTGTTTTAGACAGTTTTACCCACCTTTAACAAATAAGCAACATAAACCAAGTGATCCATGGTTTAGCTCTATCTTTTAGAGTATCAATGTTCTTTTAATTAACAAGTGTGCTTTTCCTGAAGAAGGTTAGCCCCACTGGCCTTCCTGGAAGAGGAACTTCTTAATGAGGGATTTAAAGGGATTCAGAGTGGCGGATCTATAAGCTGAGAACAGGATGGACTAGAAGTAACTGAGAAAAAGCAGATGATAAATGCCATGACAAACCCTGCTCAACTTTAATGTGGTTAATTTCCTACCATAATAAAAAGCCACTAAAAAAGTCTGGCATTTAAGCAGCACTTATATCTCAAGGTCTATAAGATTATTATTTGCTGCTAAGATACAGTGCTGGAGATAATTTTTTTCCTTTTTCACCATGCAGTCACTTATGGATGACATGCTGCTGCTGGCTAACAGCAACTATCTGAAAGAGCTTAGGACAGGGAGTGAAAAATGCCTCATTAATAGAGGGTGGAGCAAGGACAAAGGCTGTTTTGTGCCCACATGGGGTTGTCCCATGACATCGGAGCTTGCCTTCTCCAACTCAGAAGAAAAATCTGTTCCTTACTGCTTCCAGACCCATCCAAAATACAGTACTTATCTCTAGTCCCCAGACCTCTTACCATCCCACATGGACGAGAACCAAACAGTGAATAAAGCAAACCCCTTCTTACAGCTTGGAATGGTTCCTGTTTGATAACAAGTCAACCTAGTTTGCTGCCAAGGTCAACCAACATCTTAATCTATCCTCAACATATTCAAAACGTGAGTGTCCTGGCTTCTCTTTGGCAGACACTTGTTCCTTCCTTTAAAACAATTCGAGTTACTGAGCCTCGAAAAATCCAAATACTGCCTGCATCAAAGTTGGGGTGGCGTTAGGGACTCCAGTCTCAAGGAGACAAAGGAGATGGCTTATTCAGCAGAGAGCAAATAATCATATACTCATTTTTACACAAAAAGAACCGTAAATTGAGATTCAGCTGCTGCTCACTTCTTTCTTTAAAATTCTACTGTTATTTCCCAAAGCATGCTCTTGTCCAAAGTGCAGCCCACTGCCCTGCTAGGGAACAGGACTGCTCCACTGAGAAATGGGGGCAGACAGAAATGGACTCCACTGCATATCACTTTGTCATCAGCCATAGTTTAATTCTAAAGAAAATGAATAACATCCTTGCCATTAGATATCTTTAAAATATACTCTATACATAATCTAGTCAAAAAAGCCTAGAGAGAATTATTTTCCCCTTTATAACAAAAATCACTCTTTTTATTACTTACCTTGCTTTTATGTCATTAGTAATAGAGTTGGGTTTTCTTTTTCCCTGAGTTTGAAAACAAATTAGACCATTAAAACTGTACCTAAGAGCCTCCTTTAGTTTTATGAATTGTTTCAGAATGATCCTAGAAACTAAAAAAGAATCAGAAGAGGCCCTCAAGCAGATAGATATTAAAATAAAAAAGGAACATCTTCTCTGGAAACAAAAAGGCAATAAATCTGAGGGAAGGAGTTTTTTTTTTTTTTTTAAATTATTGTCTTCATAGACTACCACCTAACTTTGCACGTTTACAGTAAATTAAACTTCCCTCCAAAGCACGTCTCTGTTGTGCAAAGCTCAGTCTCTGGTGAGTCAGAGCAGCTGCGAACCTTGACTGGAGAGGGAGAGATAAAAGGGGACACACGGGAGAGAAAGAGGAGGGACAGCTGAGCACATCCCTGCGACAGGACTGTGCGAAGCTGTGAGCAACTCTTGGTAGGCAGGTTCCAGCTCCCTCAGCCTCACTGGTAACCTAAGTGTAGCCTACTTTGTCTAATCAGAAAAACTGGGATAAGTCAGCGCGCCTATTTATTTGAGCTTAATAGTTGCCCAAGGTTTGCTGCCAATCCTAATGCCGTTTAGGGAGTTAATGTATCATCTCTACTGAGGGTAAAGGGTTGTGTCCATTCTTTGCTGATGGTTCTACATACGGTTTGCCAATGATCCAGGACTTTTCCGAGTATTTGCCACTGTTCATCGTACACTGGAACACTAGAGGAGGCTAATGAGCAGGAAAGTTTCAAAGATCAGTCTGAAATCATGGCATTATTCACGATTTGTATATGAAGCAGGGAGAGATGGTTATCTGCAGGTGGGTGAGGGATCTCAGAATCAGATCCTGAATTTTTAACTTGATTGTTTCCTCCAGGACTGACTTCCAACTGCATTTGCCTGAGGAAGTATTCTGTTAACAGCATATTAGCATTTGGCTCACTCATTTTTTAAAAAAATGACATAGAGCAAATAGTATATTTTAGACTAGACTCTGCTGGAGGTCTGGAGTCTGTCCCCAGGTCTGCCCATGTTCTTTTGCATGACTCCGTGCAGTCCCTCCACCCCTCAGAGACTCAGTTTCCCTACTTGCAAATTAGGCATAATGATACCATTCCCATTTGTCACAATTTAAGAAGTGTTCTAAAACTGCTGAGTATTTATTATTCATCTCGGGATTTATTAGACAGCACAACCCTAACTTTGAATGTTTAGGCTCAGACTCTGATGGCTTTAATACCTCCAGCGCAAACATCAAATCATACCCAAGTCAGAGTAGCAGAATCCTCTGCAAACTCCCAGCATAGCTCTTCTCCCCCTTTTTATTTCCACCAACTCAGCTACTGCTGCCTCCTCCCTGTCCTCTCTCCTCTCACGATCACTTTTTGGTTTACTGCACAAGCAGGACAGGCTAAGAACATTCCCAGAAGCATGAGCACAGTCCAGTGGATGAGCATGGCTGGTTGAGCTAGGGAAATTGCCAACAGAGTGTCCCTCCCCTGGGTACCACAGGATGCTGCTATTAGACCTTGAGATCTGCAACACTTCCCATCAAACTCACCAAGCCCTGCTGTGACAAGCAGGATAATGCAAGTTTCAATACGTATGCATTATTCTTTTCACATATTTTTCTTACCCAACTTCCTAATTACTAGCACAACGTGTTTAAATGAGTAGCTGCTCCCTCATCACCTATCCCTACCTTCTCTTTGATCCTGCAGTAATTAGATGCTGTGTTTCATCAGTGTTATTTGTCTGACAAACCATCTCACCAGTTTTCTCCACGCCCCAAGTTCAGAAATTCAGTTTTGCTTAAGTAAACATGAGTTCAATGCTTATAGAGCTGAGCATCACAGATAATCCTAAAGCATTCAAAAATCAGCCTTTAAGACTCCAAAGAGCCAACAGTCTTTTGGCCTGTCTTAAATCTATGCTTTCCAGTAACAGTCTCTGTTTTTATGAAAATTTAAAGATGTAAACCAACATGTACAAATAAGAACGTATGTACACGCAATCTCAAAATGGTCCTAGACAGTGTTTAGCAAATGGTTTAGGAACAGAGCCCAGAGACTGAGACTTGAATTCTGATGTGCTTTGCTTGGTGCCAAATTTGGGAATGATCAAAACATAGCCAGGTTATAAAACCATTTTAGAAACTTGCACCCATTCACAAAGGAGATGAGTTCAAATCATCATATACTGGGAAAAAGAGACAAGAAAAATCATAACTTTAACGTGACCTGGGTTCTGCAAAGTTGTTTCAGCAAGTTATACAGCCAACTTACACTGAATTTCAAGGGAGATGAAGTTCCTGTAAGAAGCTTTTAAAGCCTCAGCCACAAATCCAAGATAAGTGTGTTATCAGTTAGACGTTTTCCATATTGGGATCAACAGCTTACATTGTATATCCTCCCATTACCAAATCTGTCTGGGACTCTTCTCCACCTCTTAGTATCAGCACTTCTGAACAATTGAAAACTCCTAACAGACAAGTGCAACATCTGGATCAGGAGCTGGAACATGTTTTGGTTTGATGGCAATTTCAATGCCCCTTCCTGATCTGCCTGCCCGCATGCTGGACTACATCCACCAGGTTGCCACTGTATTGCAAGGCCAAGACTGCAAGTTCTTGAGCACACGTTAGTGTTATGCACGTAACATGTTCTACTGCTTCAAGGGGAGTACTTGTGCTTAAAGTCAAGGATATGCTTAAGTGCCAAAGCTCAGAACCGCAAGGGCAGAACAATTTGTGCAATAAATGACTGTGCAGCAAATTAAATCTGCTTGTAAATATTGCACAATATGGCATCTTGCAAAATAATTTAATATTTATTTGGCATTCATTATTGAGCAGTCTGCTAGGAACATCAATGATGTGTAAAATGCAACATCAGGATCCAAACCAAACAGCTTTTGTGAGCATGTTCTCCCCTCTCACCTCCAGCTGCTCTGCCAAAGCAAGCTAGTGACATGAATTTTGAAAAATTTGGTTTGCTTCATGGCTTTTTACCGTGCTTCTGCTTTTCTTTACCTCATATTGGTAGATGTCCAGGATCCTTTCCAATGACAGCTCCTCAAAATACAGTCTGTCGCACTCATCAAAATCTGTGCTCACCGTCTCCGGGTTGCAATTCACTACGACAGTCTTGTTGCCAAGCTGACGCAGCGTGCGGATACTGGAGACAGCACACCAATCGAACTCCACGCTGCTGCCTGCCAGGAGACAGGAAAGTGGGCAAGGAAAGGAAGGATGCAGAGAAGAAAACATAAACAGACGTTCTCAGCACTCAAGCTTAAAAAAGGAAAAAAAAAAACCAAACAAAACAGCACTGCCTCCTGTCAGCTCAGAGCAAGAAATCTAATTCTCCTCCCATGGAAACTAATCATCCACAAACGTGAGCCTCCAAGCACAACAGGTAAGTTGGCTCAGCTGCTCAGGAGTGACAGGCCTCCAACACGTCTGTCATCCTGCGCTCATAAACACTCATGTCTGCTCCTGCTGCCCATCCAGCTACTACCGCCTCCCAACCAATGTGCTTTGAGATAAAGGCAGAAGCTTAGAGATAACCAAATTGAGGGCCCATTATTATAAGACAGTGCTGTTTACTCCAGGAAACGTGAAGCATTTGTACAGATGTGGTTTAAAAAACAGAAGACTGAAGTGTTTTTTACCTTCCAGAAGAGTATGGCTAACCTAACAGAAAAATTACAGCTCAGTGGGTTTGACCTTCCTCTGCGCTGACTCTAAATAAGGCAAATCGATAGAACAGCACTTTTAGAGTCACTCTCTGATCCTTTTATCTTGGTTTAAAGGCCACAGTGACTGTGGCAACACTGTGGGACAAGCACATCCTACTGTCCTGAACCCTGAGTAAGCACTGTGGCCAACTCTGAAGGAAAGAGGCACAGAGAGAGTCACCTGGTGCTTGGGTGAGCACCAGGACTTGGTGCTTGGCCTTGGGCAAGCTGTAGGACTTGGGCAAAACTGCAGGTTTCAGACCAATGCTGGAGTCCAGACTTGCCCTAACAGCTGCTGTCCCATAAATTTCTACACTTAAACATCTAAGAGGGGTACCATAAACAGAGAATGATGCATATTAAAAAACATCATTAAATGGTTATGCTTACAGTCTACAAGAAAACCTTGGCCTCATCATGATGTGTTCACAGTCATTACATGCTCATTAACCACTGTTAGAATTATTATTATATGTAATTGTGTGATGAGATACATTGGAAATTCAGGCTGTGCTTAATAGCTGCCTCCACCACCTAGTCACAAATGGATGGCTGTCTCAGGTCACTCACTGACAGGCATACTATTTTTTTCCCTACTTCTGTCAAACAGGAACCTCAAAACATGCATAGGTCTCTGCTAAAACCCCACAGAAATGAGAGGGAAATCATATCTGAAAGTGGATGTTCCCAAAAGGGTCACTAGATGCTTGTTCACTTTTTGTGTTCCACTTCCATTATTCAGGTATTCTTGTTCCCATAAAAAAACCTCAACTTTGGGACACAATGGTCATCTGGAGTCCCCATCTGACTGCTTTAGCTACAACCTGGGGAAACAGCCAAACACTTGTAAGTATATTCCAGCCACATCCAGTAACGGTCATGTCCAAACAGTGGGAAAAGGGAAGACAGCAAGTGATTAGTAATACTAGTAATGACTGTTGTAACTTAACCAGACGCTCCTGCTCAGAAGATAATTACTACATCAATACAGGCATGTTTTTGAACTCACTTTCAGGTTTTAATCATGTTAAATCTACGTACACATCTTTAAATTTACAGACCACTCTGCAGGTCCATGCAATTAATGGAGTAGCTTATTTATACTGCTTTCAGGGCTGATGTAGAATCACAGAATGGTTTGGGTTGGAAGGGAACTCAAAGCCCATCTACTTCCAACCTCCCTGCCATGGGCAGGGACACCTTCCACTAGACCAGGTTGCCCAAAGCCCCATCCCATCCCCATTCAGATGGCTTTCTGGGCTGCAAGCGCACATTGCCGGCTCACATTGAGCTTCTCATCCACCAGCACCCCCAAGTCCTTCTCCTCAGGGCTGCTCTCAACCCATTCTCTGTCCAGCCTGTAGTTGTGCTTGGGATTGCCCCACCTTGCACTTGGCCTTACTGAACTTCATGAATTTTGCACAGGCCCACCTCTCAAGCCTGGCACAGTCCCTCTGGATGACTTTCACACAAACCAATCCCCCTCCCAGGACAGGAGACACCCTCCTGGCAGCAGGTGAAAAGCAAGCATCACCTTGAATATCTGGGCAATATCGCCACAGAGCAAAGGCCACACACTGCAGCTCAGGCTCTCAGTGAGCCAGAGGCCTTTTACACATGCATGAAACGTGCGTCAAAGCAAGCTCTGAAGTTTAAGTGTACAACTGTACAGATTCACATCATGTTTCTATTTGGCATATTAGTTAACAAGAACAAGAAAACTTCAAAAAAAGGAACTCCAGTGTGGATAATTTTCTTTCCAAATACAAAATATAGCATGACTTTTGAAATGACCTCACACTTCACTTAAATAATTTTATTTCTTTGCAAAAGTGTCAACATATTAAGATTTTCCTGTAATATACTTCAAAATATTTTCAAATAAAATTCATAAGGTGGGGGGTTTTTAATCCAAAACTCAGCTATCACAAAGGAAATAAGAACCTTGGTGTTTGGGGGGTTTTTTCGTGGGTTTTTTTGTTTGTTTGTTTGTTTGTTTTTAAGAAAAATAACATCACATGTTTAACTTCCATTCAAGTAATTTAGCCCTTTCTGACCTGTTCCTCTCTTGTAAATGTAAATCCACAGGGAACACTAAGTTGATCCCACCAAATTATGATTACAATTCTGAAAGCACTGAGGAAAAGGATGCTGCTTACTTGCCTTCAAAGGATAACAAAAGAAAAAAAAAAAAAGGACTTGGTTATTGCACCTAGGGAAAAAAAAAAAAAAATCTTTTAGAGGCGCAAGTAAATGGTTTCCATTAGCAGCCTTTTAGTTGCAACCTCTGCCAAAGATTCTCTTTATCTATGCAAAGCTACAGAATGGGTAAGACCAAGATCTGTATGGCTAATCTAAGCAATTAGAAGTTTTAGGTGAACAGTGCAAAACGTATTCACATACATTCCATCTAATTATTAAACAACACTGCCATCCTTTTTATGTTCATTTTTTGTAACCACGCTACACAGCATGTTGACTGGCAGAAGCGTTCACCAAAAATAAGCATAATCATGGAGTGTTCCTCCTGATTTCACTCATCTCAGCATTCATACTGGAAACTGAGTTCACAAAGACACATCCCACAAGCAGCAACAGGAGTGTAGCACGTGACCTGTCCATCCAAGCAAAACAAATGGATGCAGTTTTAAATGTCAGCTTTCAAAAACCATCACCACTACTTGTGAGATGCAGAGCAAAAATACTTCTGAATAACAAGCAATTTTTTTCTTGTCAATAATTGCAAGCTATTTGGAAGGATCCATGAAAAGAAAAACTGAAAGTCATCATATACGGAATTCAGCAGCCTGTCTACCCAATACTCATAGCCATGAGGAAAGTCTTAGGCTGCATAATCATCTGAGTGGGTTAAAAAACCAGCATACAGAGAGCTGCTTATACAAAAGCAGCTGAAGGTATCAAAATATTTTCATAGTCACCTATACTTCCAGTAGTGAAATGCACAGTATGTAACTACATAGTCATGAGCTGGCAGTAAACATATAAGATAGGTGTGGGAGCAACAAACTTCTATATGAGGTATCAGGTTCTCAAGACCTTAACACGTGCAAAAAATAAGATTAAAAAAGGTCCCTAAAACTTTGTAGAAATCACAACTAAGTGACAAGTGAAAAGTAATAAAATTCTCCTGTTTTTTCCAGGGCGTGAAATGAAGTCTCCAAGCAAGTGTAAAAGGCAAACCTGTGCACTGTGCTCTGGAGGGTTTTGTCACCATACAAGAAGAAGAACAAATGAACCACAAGCATATCCAAAGGTGGCTCGAGGGTGCAAGGAGAACAGAGGAGTTGTAAGAAAGATTTACCTATGTGATACGGTCCACAGCCCAACACCATCACTCCACAGTCATCAAATTTTACATCATGTTCCTGAGAAGGGAGAGAGAAAAGTCATTAGGATAGGTACTCCACAGCACCTAACTCCACGCTTTTCACAATAAACAGTTTCTGGTGCTCAGCCCATATCCAGCAGTCTGATCCTTCAGGGCTCCAGTCTGATCTCGTTTACTGCAGTGTAAATCAAGTGCAACTCTACCGGAATTAGTGGTGCTGCTCCCAAACCAAAGGAGACACACTATCTCTGATTTGGCTACTCAAGCAGCCTAAGGAGCTGTTAAGTTTCACATAAAAATGAATGTTAGGATGAGATGAGTGAAACATGAGTTCTGCATTCCAGCACCTGACCTGTGCACAGAGGATGCAAGTACAGGTGATATAGGGACAGGATCATAACAACACAGGGGCATTAACACTAAATGCACTGGACTGGTATTTGAGCAGGAAAAAGTTCCAGGCCTGCTGTAAGGCATATGTAACACCATCCAAAAAAATTGCTACAGAGACCAAGAGGTCTGCAAGATCTCCAGAAATAATGCAGCATCAGGGAAAGAGATCAAACTAGACAGCAATGAGACTGTTGTTTCCAAATGCGCCTACCTGCCCGTTGTACGTGATGTAGAGGTAATTAGTTATCGCTGGGTATTCAGCTGCCAGTGTGTCAATCTGTACGGGGAAGAAGGAGGGATTATGACTTGGCCAGTGCAAGATCTTTCTTACTGCAGGTGTTTTGGGGGTTTTCTTTTCCCTCTTTCCTTTTCTATTCCTATTTCTATCCTATTATTTTCCCATCATGTCTTTCCTCAAAAGGAGGTGATCTGACCTGTCATATGCTGGCGATGTAGCATATGCCTCGGCCTTCCCCCCCCACCTTACAGTTCAGTCAACAGGAGAATCTACCATCTCTTTCTTAGCTGCAGTTTTCGCTCCGCACCTCTTTGGTAAAACGCCTTCACAGCCCAGGAACTTTCCCCATCCATCCCTTCTTGCCGAGGCCCTCATTCTCTAATTAGTTTGGCAGCATTAATTACACAGATCTCTATTCCCCCAGGCTTCCTGTCCCCTTTAGCTGTGCTGTCTGGGATCTTCACACTACAGTTCTGAGCCCATCCTAGAAATGTACACACAATATCACTTTGAGATCATGCTGGGGAGCAGCCAGCAGTGCAAGTACTACGTATTTATGTTATGATATTACTTGTGCTTTGATAATTAAATGGTACACAAAGCAAGAGTGATTTTCAACCACCCCTTATATGTAGTTTTCAACAATTTCTTATGTAATTAGTCACCAGAGAGCCCAGAAAAATAATTTGCCTACTAGGCTGTTCACAAACTATTTGTGTCAACTACTTATTGCATGTTATACATGGTAACTAGTCCATCCAGGTCACCAGTGACTGCTGAAGTTCCCTGAATGAACAGCTGAAATGTTTCTACACAGAATACTGAACAGGAAACAATATTAAAGCAGACCTGACATGAATTTTTACATGTTATACCACTTAAAAATCTGTCCAATCTTCAAGTACTTTCAGGAATCCCTACTGGCTGTCCAAATCCTAGTGAATGATGAAGAATGTGACCTTACGTCATTAGCACTATGTAAGTGTCTGCTGCTCATTACTGTTGCTAATACCGCAACTTGTACTTCATGGCTCAAGAAGAAACATATGCTTTGAAGCCACAAATGCAGGCATAAGTAGAATGACCTTATTAAGGGTACCTTGGCACACAAATCAATCCAGCACTGCAGTGCCATATGCAGCTGAAAGAACGCAGTGCAAGACCAGGCACATTTCTGTGGGCCAGGTGAGGACATAGAAGGGAAACAGCAGCTGGGGAACAGAAGGAGATTTGGCACCTGGAATTGGGCCTGAGGATACAGATGGGCTCTTTCTGAAACATTCAGTATTTTGGGTCGAGGTTGGTTTTGTTTTTTTTTTAAGGACAAAAAAACAGCTGGTGGCAGTTTAATACCAACATACCTTAAATGCAGCAGCAGAACACCTAGCAAAGCACTCGTGACACTGCCATGAATACCAGATGAGCTCATTACGCTTGTGCTATCACAATGAATAGCAAATGAACCCATAACAATAGCACACTTCAAATAAAGTATTACCCTGTAAAAAGTTACTACCAAGAGAGAAGACATATTACAATTTTCATGGTCGCACCATGGTGGGCCAGCATTCTCAGCCTTTTCCTGAAGCCAGATAGCTGTGTTTCCCCCTCAGCCACACAGAATATGAACAAGAATATTCTGAGTCTCTCTTTGGGGATGTCATGTCCTTACATTGATGCCTGCAGTGCAGAAGTAACAGTTATGTGGGTGAAATCTGTTCTCCTCTAATGTCAATGTCAAAACTCCCATGGATGTTAACAGAGCCATGGGTTCCACTTTGTTTACCTCAGCTGTTTCTAAGTACATGGAGGTCTCCTGCTCCTTCCACTCGTAGAAGCCCCCACCGTAAACAGCGACGTCTCTCACGTACCTGTTTCACCCAGGGCACTATATTCTTCCTCAGTCTCAGCTGACGGCACTGGACTTCAGTCAGCCTCAGGCATTTCCCAATCTGCTTGTCTGAGAATCCAATCTGTTTGGCTCTCCTCAGTGTCTCTTCTGGAACTGTTTCACTGGGATTAAATAAGAAAAACATCACTGCATGAGGTTTTACAGGAATACTTAGAAGATATACGAGTGCTTGTGTCTTCCATACTGCATAGAGTTGCTATAGGATCATGCACATAAAGGCAAGAAAAGGAAGAAGATTCAGCTAAGCTATGCAATCCTCATACATAAAAGATCTTTTTTGCAACAGATGCCCCTACAAACTCCTATAAGGTAAAGTCTACAGGCAGACTGCTGATGCTAGGAAGAGAAACACTTTCTTGCCTTGTGTTCTTGAGACAAGAATGAGAGACTCATGATGAGGTTCATCATGTCCCAGGCAGTATTCTCCACCCGGTTAGTACAAGGTTACTGCATGCACAACAACTGTATGGTCATTTACCATTACAGCCTCCACGGAGGACCTGCAATCACGATTCCTTTCTCAGATTCAGTATCCCCACATATCCATGCCCAACTTTAACTCAATCTCTCCCTTACATTCCTCCTCCCAGCCTAAATTTTAAAAAATAGGCCTCACCAGACTGGGCTGGATCAATAATTATATACGTACTCGCACCTCCTGCCTCTCGCTGCAGCTGCCTACTCCACACAAAGGCAGGAAATTCCTGAAGCTCTGAGACAAGCCATTCAGAGGCATAACTGTCCCCCAACCCTGCTGAGCTGGGGGATAACTTGCCTCAAAACACAACTTATCCGAAACAAGTCCTCCCTTCTGTTGTTGAGGATGCTCTGTCTACCTTCAGAAATGGCCAGTCTTTTGAAAAAGCATCTGACTTAAGAGATACACAGTAGAAACGACCTTCAGAGGCTCACACACAAGGTAGGTTTTTCCTTCTGACAGTCTTCAGTATACTTTTTTCCATATCATTTGTACTGCTTCTTTCCTTATGAAAACAGGGAGAGGGGGATAGACAGGGTAAAGCAGGGCCACCTTTTTTATTTCATATTTGCAATCAGGGTCTCTCAATACTTCCATGCGTTCTTGTTCTCCCTGTTTTGCTTTTCAGGAGTCCTAGTTTTTGCTGTTTATTTCAAATGCATTCCTTTCCCTGGCCATCTCTGTAGCTCAACAATTTCTTGTCCACTTTGCTTTTGATTTTTTAACCTTCTCCATTCCCCCTTCATTCCCTCCACTTTTTTCTCTCCCACACTACCTTTATTCCACTCTGTTTTGACTCCACCTATAGACCTTATAGTTTCTGCCTGTCTCTGTTTCTAAGCTACCTTTTCTAAGCTTAGCTTTTGCAAAGACATAAAAAAAGCCTACGTATTTTTATCAGCACTTCTGCTTTTCATCTTCATTGCCAAGAGCATCCTTGCCTGCCCAATAAATCAATATTTTATGAGCAAGCAACCTCTGAATCAGGAAAAAGGAAATGATTAACAAACAAGCAATTTTCCTAAATCAGAGCTTTTGAATTATGTCCTTTGCTTGATGGTATTTTTAAATAAATAGCATTATGTTATTTGAGTGGGAGGAGAGGGGTAAGGCCGCTTTATTGGAATGTGTCAGGAAACTGAAGCATGAAAGAGAGTCACTGGATTGGATTTTCCACTCTGGCTTAGGCACAGAGCAGCTTTGCTGCCCTCGGTGAAGTCCAGCTAGCGTAAAACAGGTACGAGTCACAGAAGTGTCAAACCAGCTGTTCTGAGAGCAGAACCAGGGACCAGAAACTTTTGGGTTTAGATCCCTGGGCAGATGGGTTTTCCTCTATGAATTACCAGAAGCCACCTCTCCCTTCCCCTGCAATATGAGAACAGAGTGCTCCACCTGCCTACAACAGCACAGCAGACAGCTAGTGAGGATTTGCAGAAAGGAAACCTTCACCGTAACTGCTATCCTCTGCAATGTGTCCCAGCCTGGCACTAACAACCAGTCTGCTCTGCCCTCAGGGGACTCCAGGCGGGAGTACCACCTACACCCTTCATCTTCTCCACAACCTTCCACCACATCACCCTTCTTACTCCAGCAGGTCCTGCTCTTTGCTGGTGTCTGAAGGAAACAGTCCTGCCTAATCCAGCAGGTTGAGCCTCCCAGGTTTTGGATTTAGTTCTGTGCGCAGAAAGACTTCCCAAAATAAGATCCACTTTGCAGCACCGCAGTACTTTAAAGCCCGTGGTTCCCATGCGCTAACGCCTCCACCACAAAACTCCTCTGCTTCTCCTCAGCCCTTTCTACTTTCCGATCTCGGCTCAGAGGCAGGACTTCTTGCATAAGCCATGAACACCAGAACTGAAGGCATAGATGGGTGGTTTACAGGAGGAAACACAGCAAGCAAAATCTGCCAGTTCTCTTACAAAACAGATGCTAGCCGTCGCCAGCTATTAAGAAGAAAGCAGCCACGTTAGATTTCTCTCCTAGATTCAGCATTCCCTAAGTACGAGTGAGCAGACCTGATGACCCCAAGAAAATGAGCCTGTTTTAGTGCAGTTTACTCCCTTGCTCTCCCTCCCTTCTGCCTCAGAAACACACATAGCTGACTGTCATTTGATTACTGACAGAGAAAGAAAATTGCCTTCATTTGCACCTTGTTTCAATTCAGTTTTTTGTATCTCATTATAACAATATCATTCATCGTCACCCCCCCAGCAGGGTGGGTAGAAAAGAAGCAGTGATTATTTGGTGACATGATTCATTTGCCCTGGGCTAGCAGCTTAAATTAGGTTAGGGCACTTACTAATCCATGCAAAAAGGTAACCAGTTTTGTACAGGACAACCACTGTGCAAGAGAAAAGCTGGGTACCTAGAGGGGAAACGAAACCATGCATTTCTCACTCTGCTACTCCCAATGCATGATAAAGAAAGGATAAGAGATGTAGCTTTCAATGTGGCTAATAAGAAAGACGTGGTGGGCACCTCTATTCAAGCAGCACCTAGAAGGAAGGGTTCTCTCATTTCTCACTGCCATGGAGGCAGCTTAATATGGAGAAAACACATCCAGCTCACCACAAGGCAGGAAAGGTTAGAACTGACAGCCCAGCCCTGGGGATGTAACAGTTTTGCCATTTAATATTGTCACAGAAAATTGGCAAGAGTCAAACACCTAGCAGTGCTGCTTTCCAAACACTTGAAACCAGAATCTGCCATGAGATAAGAAATTGCCAGAAGGCTCTGAGGCAGCTCCCAGGGATTTGGAGGCACAACTAGAAGAAGGGGAGGCAGAGTAAGCCAGCAGAATTGCTCCACCGCGTTTGAAGGGAACTAGATCAGAGAGCTGCAAACCCTTAGCACTGGTACAGAAATCAGCCTTGTCTCTCTGCATATACTGGACACATGCCTTCATACTTGGATAATTTCCATTTACTAATAAGGGTAATTTTTAGCATTTATATTTCAACTTTCATGCGAAGAATATAAAGAAACATGCAAATAGTATTGTAGGGTGATGCTTATCTTAGAGATAGCAAAACTGACGCGCAGAGGTTAAGGGGTGATGCTTTGTAAGATCCAGCATTCTCACTACCTTTGCTTAAAGACAGCCCTTTAGACTTGCTGGAGACACTAAAGCCAGCAAGAGTGGAATCAGGCTGATCTCTTAGAACACTTGAGTGCAAATAACCCTTCCAAGAGCTCACCAGAAATCCAGCACTAAAAAAGAGAAGGAAAAAAAAAAAATCTCAGTTCTGGCTCTTCCCAAATACATGACCCAGTCCTACATCACTGCCTCCCATTTTCCCCTGTAGCATCACTTACTTTTCAAACACAGAACAAAAAGTCTTCCAAATATTAAAATCCCTTGTGGGCTTATAATCAGTTCTGAGACAAGGGGAAACTAAGTGTCCATGATTCCAGACTCCTATAATGCTCCATTTTCCTAACATACACCTTTTCAAAATGACAGTCAGAACTTTTAGAGCTTCAAAACCAGACAATTAGACTTGCACGCTGCCATAATCATTTAGTGGCTGTTCATCTCCTCGGAAAGCTGAAGTTCCCTGCACATTTTGCAGTTTATAAACAATACAAGCCTTTCCCGAACATTGCTTGTGCCTGTTTCAGCTTCCAGTGTTGATTTGTTGTTGCTTTTTGTTTAAAATTCCACCCTGTCATCTTTGGAACTCCATCCACTCACTTCTTCAATAATAAACGATAAAAGGAAATGGAATAAATTCCCCTTAATAAGGAAATTTTCACCTGGCACAGAGGACCTGGGGAAATCTATTAAGCGACTGGACTAACGCTGGCAGTATTGCAATTATCGGGAGAGCCTGCTCACTTCAGCACGGCCCTCTCTTCCACTTGACTGGCTTTCATCTGATCCACCAGTTTAGGAGTAATGCTAAATAAATGTGCCGGCAGAAAGCCTCAGCTTCATATGGAAAGAAGCACTCTTCTTCTTGTCTCCTAAATCAGGATCTGCTTTGTTTTAGGTATCTTGTCTAGTTTATGCCCATCTGCACGTTACTTAGGCACACGTTAATGGGTCTGGACCAAAAGGATCAGGATTATTTTGTGAACTGAGGGCTAAAGTCTGATCTGGGAGTGTTTGGGACATGGCTATTGTGTCAGTTAACATCTGCCCTGTAAGCCCACAAGCTCACCCCTGCAGGTTCACCTCTGGTTTATCTCACCAGCCATTCATGTGGCTTGGACACACACAGGAGCTGCAAAGATGAGCACACTCTGGCTCAGCCCACCAGTCTTGAACTCAGCTCCTCCTGAATCTGGAGGGGGTGGATTTAAGCCCAGATTACGGTTTTGCTATGGCAAAGTGGATCAAAAAGCAAGAAGCACTGGAACCGAAATGCCTAACGCCCAGTCCTGAGAGAGCTGGAGGGTTTCAAAAGCCTACTTGATTTTAGGCTGGATTATGTACAAAGACATATTCTTCCTCTTTTCCTCATTGTTCTGCTCTGCTTCAAGGCTCCTAGTGGCTTCCTTGATTACTCCTGATGTTTTACAAGATTTTGAACATGCTACAATTAAAGTAATGAGATCGGTGTATAAATTCTCTCCCTGCTTCTCTTCTCAAGGAGACAGATTGTTACCATTTTTCCCCTCCTGAGAAACTCATGAGATGACTGACAAAAAGCTGTCAAAGGAGTGTTTAGGGAGGCAGGAGCTGTAAACCAACAAATCTCGCTCACTGAACAACTATCACTCCAGTGCTCTGCATCTTTAACATTCGTGTCCCTGGGCTAATAAATCTCATTGTGGACATCTTGATTTAAGTAACATGAACCTCACACTGTGCTCTAAGACCTAAATGACTCACACCTAGGATTAAGTGATGCGCTGAAGCTGCAGCTCACACCAAAACTCAGCCAAGAAATGGGTCATAGATGCGTCCTCAAAGCCCATTTTCTACCCCTGGTAAAAGACAGCTTTGAGGTCTTTGCTGGGATACCATGGTACAGACTCCCCTGCTTCTGGTATTGTACACACCAGTTACAGAGATTCCTCAGTGGCTTTTAAATGGTGATGTCTGTATATCCTCTGTATCAGGGCAAAAAAATGCATATTGAGTTTTTACAAATGTACAGGTGCTTTGAAAGAAAATACAGCTGTGAAATTACCATCAATGTCTTTATAAGACAAATAGAAAGTATCTTACGTCAGATTCACACAGAGCACAAACAAAGTAGCTGAATAGCTACTTTTATTATAGTCTCCTCATGTACTGAATTCCTAATCTGTTCCTGAGTCTTCCCTGCCCCACAGTTCACAAAGACGACAAGAGTAATCTTCCCAGTTAAAAGCGAGTACTACAAATATGTCAGGGATAGCTCCTCGAACAGTATAAATCGTGCAGCCTCATTTAGCGTCACTGGACATGCTCTGCTTTATACCCACACGAGATGTGACTTATGCTCTCTGACCTGTCCCAAAAGCACCCAAGTCAGCAGAAACACTGCTTTTGAGAAGAGCGGGTGTGCAACCACAACTGTGAAAGAGCACAGGTTATTGATGGCCTGTCTGATCTTTCCTTCCTGTATTGTTTTCCAGGTTACCTGCTGGAGTCAGGTTTTAATTCCAGCACCTGTATTTCTGTGGCTACTCCACCACAGGCAAGTTTTGAAATCAAGTCATGCTTCCAGCAAGCAGCTTTCAAAGCACACCTTTCACAGACCCAAGAACGTCAGCTTTGAAAAAGAATTGGCAATAAACAGTTTCTTCCATGGGCCACTGAGCAGATCACCTGGCTACAGATGCTGGGCTGAAGTGGGTCTGCACCTTCCTCCTTTTTTCTGCTTTCCCCTCTATGAACCTGTGTCTCTTTAGGAATGAGAAGAGCAGCAATATTCAGGCCCGCACTTACCCCTTTCAAGCAAACCACAGGCCAGGAGGTGTTTTCACTCTGCCCACAGAGCAAGGACACATTCTCCTCCAAAACAAAGCGCCAAAGTATGAAGTTATCAAAACACAACCGGTGCCATCATTTCCCACTGCTAGTAGGCTGGCTAGTTTGGTATCCACCAAAAGGAAGATCTGCTGTTTTCATCAAGGTTAATTTGAAGAGCTGGGATTTAAGGCAGCAAAGTTCAGCTCACTGCTCTGCCAGACTGTCTGTGAGACTTTGGGCAAGCTTACCATCTCTCTGCTTTGCTCCTCAACTGCAAAACGGCGGCTTATCATTCTCCTCTTTTCTCACTTGAACTCCACTTTACAACCTTTTATCAATATTGAAATATTCCTCTTTAGACAATATACTTGCACTTCTGCCTGTTGCAAGATGGCCAATCTTCCCTGGGCCTGACTTGGATTTTCCCTCACAGGGAACTTGACCCCATTAGCTCTCCTTTTCCCCCCATCCCTATGGCCACATGCAAATGGTCAAAGAACAGATGCAAATTCCAAAAGAGGCCTTCCCTTGCACCCAGGCCACCAGTGTCTTGCGTGGAACACGCCCCAGATGTTACTTCCAAGTCTGGGCTTCAGCTGTGCTCTGGGGAAAGACGGTGTTACTGGACCCTACTGCAAATCTGAGTCACTCTGGACTGGGTCCATAACCCTGACCTTAAAGTCACATCTCACTCCTCACTGCCTCAGACATCTAGACACGGTCTGTTCAAATTTCTGTCTCCTTCACGAGCTGCCAATGTGATGAACAGCCAGTGCGGTGACTGCAGGGCCTTTTCCCGCCATTTTCTCTCACAGGACAGGCGAGGCCAAATCTAGAGAAATAATTTCCTGATAACAGCATATCTTACCGCACTGCTGCTGCCATACACCACGGTCTATTCATGGACTGACAGCATGGGATGGTGCTTGCTCTTTCCCTGTGTGTATGTATATGTGATTTTGTTTTTGTGTGTGCACCTGTGTGCAGTGGGGAAGGCTGTAGTTAAGATTACATTACTGAAGGTACGAAGGTAATCGGTCAAAACCAACAAAAACCCCGCAATGTACGTTTCCACTTAAAATGAAAAATATGTAGGTCACAGGAGAAACAGCAGAGGCACATGTTTGACATGTGTATGATATTGCTGGATACTCTTGCAAGTACTCTCAAAATGGCTTTCTTTTCCCAATTCAACTCAGGCCATTTGCTTTCCTGCAGCTAAATCAAATAACCTGAAACAACTCTTTCTCCATCTTAGAGGGCCCAGGGGCAGAGTCAAATGGGAACATTGCTGAAGCATGACAAAAGCTACACAGTTTCACCAGCACCAGGTCCAATCTTGTTTAGAAAGAAGTTTGCTGGGACAAATGTAAAGAGGGCAGAGAGTGCCTGCCCTTCCCAGTCTCTACTGTCTCTGCACATGGCTGGCTTTGCCGGTACACCACTGAAAATGGACAAACATTTATAGGCCAGAAAGGTCTTTCCCCTCATAATATTATCCCATACAACCTTTCACGCATGGAAACAGATTCCCTGCCTAAATCGGTAAGGCCTTCTGCTCACCTCTGAATCGCTGCACATGGCGAGGATGCAAGGCAGCACGCTGTGGGTGAGAGCTGCTTGCTGAACTGCTCACAAAGGCCTCCACCTGCCTCTGATCCCCCTTCCCCATCTGTCTGTCACATCCACTTGTTCTAGCTCTAAATTTCCTCTTGGCAGAGACGGTCTCCTTGTTACCAGTCTCTACAACAGCTCTGCAGGGCTCAAATCAAGACTCTTGGCAGAGATGTTTCTCCAACTGCCTCCAAACCCTCACTGCAAAGAATCCCCAAACCAATCCAGAGACAAAAAGGATTTGACCAAACAGTGAGCTTGTAACCAGCAACAGTGCCTGGGAACATGGCAACTACTTCTGGTTCTGGTAACCGTACTTCAACAACAGAAAGATTTAAAGCAATGATGGTGCCACAGCTCATTTTTTTCCATTGGAAATAATCCTGTAGCACAGGTAAAACTCATGCCAGGCATGCTGGGGACTGGAAACAGCTGGCTGCAGGAAAAGCACATGTGTGCCAAGTCTCATTTGCATCACTCAATTAGCTTCTTCCCCTCGGCTACTGCAGAGATGTGTTTCCTGATGTGGCTCACTGGACTAGTCTCTTAGTTCGGGTCAGAAGTGTTTTTCCCTGGCTCTTTGCCTTTGTGCCAACGTGCCTTCAACATAACGCAGCTGGACAGTCCATTGCCTCCCTCCAATGCAGGTTGTGAGGTAAAACAGTTTCCTTAGGAAGGCCTGAGTAAGGATAGTGGAGTGAAAATCTGCCCTGATAAGTGAATGAGCCTAAATTAATTTATACCACCTGCAATCCAAGTTGAATTGCACGAATTCACTTACAAAGGACACAACATGGGTTGCGTATGATAGAAATGCAAGGTTGGACCCTGCAAAAGGGCTTTCTGTAGCAGTCTGCTGCCTAGTCACCAGAAGGATGAAAAATTACATGGGATGGTACTAGTAGTATTATCGCCTGCCACCCTCTGCAGGGAAAGGGAAAGCAACCTCAGTGATACAGGACAGTTCAGCAAGATTGGTCTCTGTGGAGCGATGCTGGATTTATAGCAGCTGAGGATGAGGGGCCAACCTCTGGGGTCCCAAGTGCATCACTCCAGAGCATGCCACTCCAACAGCAAGGAAATCAAACCCATTCTGGATATATTGTTTTTCTTCCTTAGGAGCTGCACATATCTATTTAAGGCACTTGAGACAAATGCAACATGACACGGATGTTAGAGGGCAAAAACTTGTGCAGCCAAACAATAGATTTCTGTAAATAATCAAGCTACTCCTTCTCTTCGACATTTCCCTCTACATTTATTTTTGTTTAGCTCCAGATCCAGCTTGTTCTGAGAGGCAAGAGAGAGCAAGAGCTACTCAATTAAAACTGTGCAGCTGGTCAAAGAAGCAGAAATCACAGCAGATGAACTAACTAGGACCTTGGTGAGGTAGTGGCTATGGTGCGCTCCCATTGCCATCATGTGGTGAAATGTGGTTAACACAACGGGTACCCGAAGTGGAAAAGCGAGCCCACATCCAGCCAATAACTCAGCAAGGAGGTTCTCCAGACCTCGTAAACCATGAAGGGAAAGCTCAAATCAGCAAGAGGCTGGAACTGAAATACAGCCCAGCACTTTAATTTACTGCTATCTTTCCTGCTTAGTTTTATACGGTCATTTTTCTTGAAGAAAGGAGAAGATTTATATTTAAATATGTCTGGAATTATAAATGTTTGAGAGGGCAGCACAAAAGCAACACATACTGCATGATCACAGCAAGGCAGAAAAGTTTAAAAATCAATTGGCAAGGCTGGAAAAAAAATGCAATGTATTTGGCCCTCAGGTGTAGTAAGTCAGGACAAATCCTGTATTTGAAGCCTGACTCCACACGCGAGTGCAGCCTGCTGTTACTCGTTGCAGGCCACCCCCATTCCCAGCCATCATCAGGGATACTGTGAGGATTTTCCAACATAAACCATAACTTCCATAATCCCTGAGAACAGCCAAGATGCCTAAGCACTCAAATAAGTTCTTTTACCAAAAAGAATATTCTCAGAAATTTCTTCTGTCTGGGTGAGGCAGTAAACTGGGTTTTAAGACAACACTGCTTACTTCAAGCACTGAAATAAACTTCTCAAGGCTTACCACAGGTTTCCCAGCAGAAGGATCCCCAGAAGGACCATTATGTCCTAGGACAAGGCTGTTGGTTTTTCTTACCTGTTCACTTCCTTCAGGATCTTCTCCATGTTCACAATGCTGCGCATCTTATACAGGAACCATTTGCCAATGGCTGTGAGTTTGTGAATGACATCCACAGGGACTTCGTTATCCAAGGCCTGCCAAAAACAGGACAGCACTGAGCAGCCCCTTTAATACATGCTTCACAAATACAGATTTAGTCAGCAAATAGGTAGCAGCAGCTATATAGCATAAAGACATAAAAAGTATTGTAGTCTAAGACGGACGAATCACAGGTTCATCTTCCCCAGGATCCTGTCTCCCACAGCAAGAGAAAATGTGCCCCTCAAGCAGTGTAGGGAGGCACCAGCTACTTTTGCTCAAACAGAAGCCAGGTTTTGGTACCAAAACATGCAGGAGAGATAATTTGCTTTGCAAATTATCAAACTTAATCAAACTTAAACTGATAGCAAGAAGGCTTGGCGGGCACTGAGTATGTGCCTTTACCTACAGCAAGGCACATTCAGCCTGCAGTGCCGACTCCTCCACCGGCACCCCTCACCACTCAAGTTGCCTAAATCTCAGCCCCACTGCTCAACTCCTAGCTGCAAATGTTAAGCAGCAAGGTCCAGCTTCTTAGCCGTGGAGGAACTTCTTGCTTTGGAGCACAAATCTTGATTTACCCTTGAAATATGATGCCGAATTGAAACATATGGCCTTGAAATACCCCTGAAGCAAGGGAAAGTCCAGTCCTGGGTGACACACTGCAGCTACAGCATAACTCAGGCTTCTCTCTCTGTATCTCAAGCTAATTTTTTTTTAATTTTATTTTTATCAAACTATTTGCAACCATAGGGTAAAAAGGAACCCCACAGAGTTATTATTCAAACAATAATGTTTTACATGACCCTGCAGTATTAAAAAAAATTCTGAGAGGAATATGCTAGAGCGTCCTCCAATACGATTGTATCGGGGGGCAGTTGTATCTTGATACATTGCAGTTGTATCTTCTATCACTGATACGTCCTGGGTCTCACCAGTGGTGTACAGTTACAGTTCTCCTGATAAAACAACTATAATCAACCATAATGATAATACCAGCACAGTATCTTTGCTGAGCTGAAGTAATCAGGCTCATTAATTTGTTACCAGGCTTAATTGTTTTCTTGCAGGGCAGCATCCCTGGAACAAAGCCAGAACAATGCCACTGAAGAAAACTCCAGCACTAATCCAGGAATGAATTTGGCCCACTGCACCCCGGCATTATTCCTCCGAGCTGTGAATGCAACCTTGTACCATCACCGCATGCTTCAGCACTGTGATGTGGAGACTCTATGCCAGCTGAGAGAAACGCACAGGTCGCTCCGGTGCTGTGCTCCAAGAAGGCATCACCTGCATGGACAAAGGATGGGTAACCGCTCTCATCGGGCGCTGCAAAATACTGACACCGCCTTCTACCTTTTCTAAAGGATTTCCAGGCAGCTTGCCTGGGTCTCCCTCACACTATTATTCTCTTGTCTTGAGAGGTAATAAACTGCTGACTTGAATGGCCTGCTTGCTCACAAGCAGCAGTGAATATCTCTAATACACGTTTTGCTCCTTTAGACTAACCAGTCACTTACACAGAGAACCTTCAGCTAGTGCTTGGCACTCAACAGCCACTGCTCTTCCAAATGCCTGCGAAGAGAAGCCTGGGGCCATCACAGTGGTCCCTGAGAACTGGCAACAACAAGGCTGGGCTTCTCACACATTGCTGGGTATAATACTGGTATGAGACAACTGGCAAGGCATCCCTCGCATCCTGATCCCTTAGTGCTTGGAGGGCAAGGTCACACTGCCACATTAGTGGAATGTGAGCAGGTCTTTCTTCTGCCTATCTGTTTTTTTACAAAATGCGTTCAGACTTGCATGTCTTGAGGACGTCCAACCTTCAGTCAATGGTCCTGAGCCACACATACACACACAGGTAGCACGACCACGTACACTTAATCTGCTTAGGAGGCTATTTAAAAGTCCTAGGGAACTTAAAGGGAAACGGAAAAAAAACCCAAATGCCTTCTCCTCCTTAATCAGAGGAGGGACAGAGAAAATAAACCATCTTCACCCCTGTGGCATAAATCTAGAGACAGAGAGAAAAATGAGTTTGCGGATAGTTCTTGTTCCCGTATCACCACGCTACAGGGGCAAATCGGGTTTCCAGGCAGAAAATCCCTGCAGGATTTGGTCAGGGGCCCCGGACAGCACTCCGATGGTTTTACTCTATTCAAACCACATGAAGGAGTACAGCCTAAACATACAATGGTAGAATGGGGAGGGAGCCAAAGCAGGACAGCATGACTTCAGAGCCCTGCTCACCTTCAAGTCCGTCCCCTCCAGTAGACACTGGGCCCATGCTGGGAAGCCAAGGGGTTTATAGGACTGCCTTCACACCGTGAGTCACAGCCTGGTCTCCAGGCTGAGCAACAGAGGACAGCTCAGCTGCCCGTGCTGTCTGTAGGGCTGGCACCCTTGTTCCTTCAGACCCATCCCTGCTCCTCACCAAAGAAAGTATTTAGCTGCCTGTGGACAGGACCACAAGTGTGAACTAGCACGTCTGTAGTGTGGACAACTAGGAGACCGGGGCCCTGGTGTGAAATGAGCATGGATTGAATCCACAGCATAAGTCTTCTGAGGCCACTTGCATACAACCCCTAAGAGGGCCCAGAAAAGATCTGACACAACTTGAGCAGCCCTGCTCATCAGGCACTCTGAGCAAGGAACAAGTCCCTTCTATTTCAGTCTCTCTTCTAGTGCCTTCTTTTACATTACAACAGGGAGTCCCATTACAAAAGCAAAAGCACTGAATGGCAGCTGAACTCCCTTCCCTTTCACCTGAACAGTTACTGTTTTCATCATCCAACAGACAAAGGAGAAAAAGTAAAAAGCCTTGGAGCATTGACTAGTGGGGCTTGAGGGGGAGGAGAAGACATACAAGAAGCTCCATCCTGTTTCAAACAAAGCTGACAGCTAACTGTTGGCTTTTAAATGTCAGCAAGCTGGAAAGGGATTTCCAGGCAGGCAGCCCCAGCTGCCAGAAGTACCTCTTACTGATATTATTTGCCTCAGTTATTAATGGGGATGAATTAGTGCACTGTGTCAGACAGAGGCAGCTCTTTATAGGGAGGGATTAAGACTTTGATCTTGCTTTTTTCAACAGCTCCCAGTGAAAATGCCACCAGCTGGGAACACCCAGAGTATTCAGTGGGGCCCAAACTCACCTTCATCTCCCCAGATCCCCTGTGTTAACATGGGGCTAGGATTAACCTTTCATAAAAGCTGAGCCACTCAGAGAGACAAGAAGCAAGATTTTTCTCTCAGTCACAAGAGAAAGCTATAATAAAGACCAAGCACAGCTGCTGAAGGATGTTCTCACTTATGAAGACACGCATTTCCCCAGCTTGAAAAGTGAGAGTCAACAGCTGGACAAACCACACATTTATAGAACATCTTGTGCTTTTCGTTCAGGCCATTTATAAGAGGAACAGCTATGTGAAAACCTTTGTACAAATACAGCACAACCTCAGCTCCCCACACTTGTGGAGAATGTAATGAGATGTATCTACACATGAGCACAAAGGACTTAAAGACGCCACCACACAAAGTCAGGGGCACAAAAAATAGTAACCAGCCATTCCCTGGCATGAAGGCTTGCAATCCTAAGAAAAAAAACCAACAGGTAAGTATGAGTTATAAAAGACAGCTGTTGTCTTCATAGAGGGTATGGACAGATGGACAAGTTAGCTGCAGCAAAACCAACGTGTGAAATTGCATCTACCTTATAAAGTAACTTACCCCATATTTACCATGTGATATACACAGCCAAACACTGTGGAGCTGAAGGAAAAAATAATTTCACACTATAGCTCCCCTCACAATAACATCCCCTGTTATCCAGACACCTTGAAAGATGAAGTGATTTGCCCAGTGAGGAGAGGGCTTAAAAGAATGCTAGGGGAAGTTGAGTCTATTTCAAAAAACAGGGGATTTTCTGTATGCTAAATTTAACATAGAGTTTTAATTTTTTGTTTGTTTCAAGCCCATACCAATGCAGCCATTGCAAAAGGACAGTGGTCTCACAGACTGTAGCTTGCCATTCTTCATCATCCTTTGTTTCAGTTGTCAAAAAGATCTTTATTTTTTCCTTCCTCCCTTCCTATAAATTAATGGTAATCTGCAAAACTGACCAACTTTGGCAGACATACTAGTGTAAATCAGGGCTAAACATTAGCCAATATTTAGCAAACAATTATATCATAGGAACAAGCAAAGGAAAGTGATCCAGGTCTCCACCAACACTCAGCTACAAACTGAAGTGCCACAACACAGGAATGCACCTGCTGCTGAATGCAATGAGCATTGGCTTAACATTGTACCAAAAGGAAAACACATCACCTGAATACAGAAGATGCAGGAAAATACAGGTGTCATCAGGAATTAAGTCATATACCCAGCCAGCTATTATGTTCTGCAGAGGAAATTACATGTGATAGAGAATATCTGTACTTCAACAGCAAACATCCCACACAAGGTGGTCCTAGTGTGCTTGACACAGGGAAGCAAGGGTGTGAAGAATCTGTCACCTTAGCTGACCCAGTCTGGCAGCTGTAATTCAAGGGACACAGGTCAAGGGCTTCCTATCTTTTGTTACCTTGGCTATTGCATATATCCGAGTACTGGACGGCTCACAGAGTTCCTTCTGGAGATCTACGATGGCTGGCCAGGCTTTATTCATGGGCAGATGTGAAGTGAAGCCATCTACAGATGGGTGGCACATTCTCAGGGCCTTTTGGAAGCTCTCTTCAAAAGTGCGTCCAATAGCCATGACCTGTAACAGAGAGCACTTCCACATTAGCTATGGTGAGCGGCTGCCCAGCTATCCCCTGAATAACACGGGTGCAAATTTAAACCATGAAGACAGACATACAGAAAGACTGCAGCCTTTAGACCTCCTCCCTGAGACAGCCATGCTGGCTTTAAGTCAGGCACAGCTGACTGAGCCTTGGGAGTCCCACTTCTAGGCCTGACTCTGCCAATCTTATCAACAGGGAGTTTCAGACAAGTGACTGCTTTCGTCTCCCTATCTGTAAAATACAGGAAGCCGCTGCTCTCCTCTGTAAACTGCTTTGAAGCACTTTAGTAGAGGGAAGCATTATGCAGCAGCATGGGTGTAGTAATATAGAAGGATATTTCTGTTTAACAACCTGTTAGAGATAGAAACTCACAGTGGGAATTCTAAGGTTCAGAAGAAATCTGCTCCACTTCCTTTAAATTACATTTAACAGTGACTCTCCCCTGTGAGGGCTCTCTTAAAGGATTACTCCTCCTTGGCATAGCAGCACTTGGGTTTCCCTCCTTCAATCTTGACATCACATCTAATAAGAAAACAAACCTTTCTCTGTGGAAATCTGTGAGGTAACAGAGCCCTTTCTCAAATTTTTACTTTTTTATTTCCCAGTGCAGTGAAACCCTAACAGCATAAATATCTTCTCAAACGCAATGTTGAAAAATGTCAAAGAAAAAAATAACATTGTTTTCTCTTTTCTCACAGCTCCAGGCCCACTGCCCAGCACAAGAGAGCTCAGGAAAAACCAGACCAGGCCAGACCGTTCAATTAATAAAAATGCAGTAGGTGCTCGATCTGGCTTCAAGTTCAGGCCTCAGGAGACAACTGTGCCATACTAATGGAGACACAGCAGCAAGAAGCTCTTTGCTTCAAAGACACCCTCTCCTACTCACAGGTCTCGGAGACTACCTTTTTTGCTGAGTACCTCCACCAGCTGCAAACTGTGTCTCGCAAGCTTCTCCATCCCCATTTCAGTTCACCCCTCAGCAGTCCCAGACCTGCGCAGCTGGAGCACTGACTCTTCTTCTGTCTCCCCCCTCCATTCACCCAGCATCCTGCCTTGAGGACAGGGGGGGTTCATGCAGTTCTGCTTTTTTTTGTGATATACCACCACTGGAAGGACTTGATACTTCCTCCCCTAAATGTGTACAGCCAGGGAGTGTTTACAGCTGATGGTGCATAACACAACTGCATTTAGGAATCCCACCTCTACAGAACAGTCCAAAAACCCCTAAGGAGAGGAGGTAAGCATCAACTTACTGAATAACACACCTCATTGTCATTAAAAGCCAAAACTGCCACTGGAAAATCAGGTTCTAATTAATCCTTCCAGTTGTGATCAAGGCTTGTTGTCTGAGCAAGGTAGAATTAATGTTAGGAAGGTCTCACATGTCAAAATAATAAAACAGCTACTTGAAAAGCATTAGGAAAAAATACACAATTCATTATTTTGCTTTGGTAGCTGATATGTAATTAACTAATTAAGTGGGTAATTTACCCACTTTGCTTCATTCCTCTCCTCTTAAAATACGGTCTGAAAATGCTGTTATTGTCCCAGACACCTTAAAAATCAGCGTTTAAAAGTGACACTGTCATGTTCCAGATATAAGAGACTTAATCACTAAGAGAAGTCAAAACTTCAGAGCAAGATTACAGGTTGTGTTTGGATTTCAAGAGCAGAAGTAGGCTGAGATTTGGCACATGGTTTAACAGAGAGGACAAATAACTATGGGAACAAGCGAGAGCTGTGGCGCATTGGCACCTCTGAAAATCTTAACAGACTCCTGTAGTGGTAGTTAATTAGAGTATAACTTCAAAACCCCAAACAAAAATAACTCTGAGGGTCCTGAAGTCAACCTCAGGTGATCGAAAGTGGTCTCTTCCCTTGGGAGTCAAACCATTTATGAATCTACACTGTGCTATCCAAGATTACACAGTCCTAACTCACTTCAATTAATAATAGTACTGGATAAAAATCACTTGAGTTGAATAAATACATTCAAAAGCCATTCGGTCCCTGAAGATAGGTATTCTGAGGGTTTCCAAGAAACAGCAATGACTTTCCCAAGTGGTGGAATGGAAGGAAAGGGGAGTCTCGCACTCACCTCTCCCACACTCTTCATGGAGCTTCCAATCCGGTTGGACGTGTGCTGAAAACGGTCCAAATCCCAGCGGGGTATCTTGGTAACAACGTAATCCAGGCTGGGCTCAAAGCAGGCAGAGGTTTTTCCTGTCACCACGTTCTTGATTTCTGGCAAGGGGATCCCCAAGGCAATTTTGGCAGCAATGAATGCTAATGGATACCTGCCATAGAGGAGAAGTGGAGAATAGTAGAGTGGGAAGTACTTTGCTTTTACAAATCCCAGGAGTGGATCAAATTTAACAGATGTGAGTGATTTTCCCTCCTCACCAGAATGGAAGGTTACTGTGCTCAAGCGCAGCAGGGCGCATCCAGCTTCCTACCTTAACACATTGTAGAGCTACCTACCTAGAGCTGGGACTTGCTTTATTATCTGCAAAGCCACCATTTTAAGTATCTGTCACACCCACACTGAGACCACATAAACAGGTATGTTTTGCTGTAAATCTGTCATCCAAAAAGAAAATAATCAAACGCCCACTGTCCAACAGCATGGCTTATCTCCAGTCTGCTATGGCACTTCAACAACCACCAGAGTTGTTGAGAACTGCAAATTAGAGATTAATTTGTGCCTCTCAACAGCATCTGCAAAGTGCAATTAAGAAGCCAATTTTCAAATAGCCTGCTCTGACCATCCTTATCTTGATTAGTTTATGATTAGCCAACAAAACAAAGGCAGCTAGCAATACCATTTGCATCAATCTGACAGACAGCTCATTAATAACTGTGTCCTCTGGGTCCCAGAGATGATTTGCAGCCAACATATGGATACAGTGGATACGCTTTGTAAGGACAGCTATTAGATTCCCCCTCACACACCTCCTGGGAGGTTTTTTCCATGACTAGTAACAGCATCGGCAGGCTGCAATGGACCTGGAGGGCTCACTAACCCCTTCTTCCATCTCCCAGCCAGACCAACTATCCAAGGGTCAATCCTAGCAGATGCTGCAAGAACTGTTCTTAGAAGCTCCCCATGCAGAAATCTGCACCTTATTGACCTGACTGCTCCAGAGTTCTCCCTAACAGCCAACTTTAGTCTTCCTTGCTGCAAATTAAGCTTGTTCCTCCTTGTCATTACTGCATGGAAAGCAGATGCAGGAACTCTTCTTCTTTGCAGCTGTCACTTCAGTATTTTAATAATACTCTGATCCAAGTCCCTTATCATAATTCTCTCTTTCTGTTCTTCTCCCCTCAGTTTTTGTTTCTTCATTTGTTTTTTCTGTCATATTTTGGGTGTTTTTAAATAATCTTACCCTGTTGCCTTGGAGGCCAAAGCCGAACTTCTTGAGAGTCTGGCATTAACTTCAATGACGTAATACTCCAGAGAAGTTGGATGCAGAGCAAACTGGATATTACACTCTCCCACGATGCCCAAATGTCGGACAACTTTGATGGCACGATCCCTCAGCATCTGAAATTCCTCATTAGTGAGTGTCTGGCTTGGAGCCACTACAACAGAATCTCCTGTTTGTCACAAGGTAGCAGAGAAAGAAAACGAGAAGCAGCTCAGCAGCAGTAAATTCTAGCAACCCAGGTCACTTTCTTTGCTAACCCATGGCTAATTATGAAGTTAGCACAGACATCCAAACCTGTGGATGCACTGTTGATGAAAAGCACACATAGTTAGAAGCCCAGAGTTGGAGAGGCCAGGTAATCTTATGGAAAACAGGATCATAGGGGTAGGTTTAGCCTAACAGTATCTGTTTCACACCCTAGCTGGCTGTATCCAAGACCTGAAGAGTATTTCTAGAGCCCACTTGATCAATCACAAAACTATGTCAATAACAGCAGGTAGAAAGGCACTGCATAAAAAAAAAATTAACGAGCCATTGCCAGTGAGCTACCCTGTGCCCAGGCCTACCTGTGTGAACTCCCATAGCATCAATGTTTTCCATATTGCAGACAGCAATACAGTTATCAGCAGCATCTCTCACAACTTCATACTCTATCTCCTTCCAGCCAACAACTGACTTTTCCACCAGAATTTGGTTAGTCATTGCAAATGCCTGGGAATATGTTAGAGAAAATATACAGTAAAAAAAGAAAACATTATTAGAACATGTTCCATATTTAAAACTTCTGTGGCTTATCTCCAGACATCCCAGACCAACATGAAAATTGAAAGATGAAGATAAGTGAAGTTCATAGCACCAATGACAAACACTTTACATTTCTATTTAAAAAAAACAAAACAAAAAACAAAAAACAAAACCCAACAAATTTGCAATAGCTTCATTTGAAAGGTACAGAAAATATTTCTGTGTTCTGATGGGAAAAAAAAGGCAGGGCATGTGAGCTTGCAATGGCTTATAAATAACAAATAGGAATATAAAAACATCTAAGGCTTCAATCACGCAACAGACACATGCTTTTGTTTGTGTATGTGGGCAGCCCCAAGGACTTCAATAGCAGAACTCTGCAGAAAGCTAAATGACTAAGTGATGGGGAGTGTGGGTGCCAGGAAACACTACGTAATTAATAGTACTAATAATGCTGCTTATCATTGGCATACTAACCAGAAGCAAGATTCATGATTTATTCTTAAACTAATCTTGAAAGCACTCCTCAGTGCAAAATGAAAAATACAGTTTGTTGGTAAATGAGCATAATCTAAGTGAATAAATGTCCTTAATACTAGCAGATAAAAAACATTAATCAATTCTCGCTTAAAATCCTAGAAAGTAATGGGCACATTATCAATCCATCCTTTAGCAAAGCTTCTTGTTTTAATGCTGCCCATGAATCAGTCTTCAGTCTGGTCCCCTCTGTAGTTAGCTCAAGCTGTTATTCAAATGTTGCCCTTAGCTCAGCTGCCAAACTCTCTCACACACACACACAAAAAAAAAATAAAAAAAAAAATAAAAAAAAAAATAGTTTCAGGAGTGGCACTTCATACCCAGCCTAAGCAGGCACTGAGCTTGTGGTGATGTAGTGGGAATACCTAACAACACTTGTAAAACAATCTGCGCTGCTCCTGTGTTACTGTCTATTTCCTTCTCTCACTCACGTTGAGCAGACTCAGGAGATAAGAACTCAAGGGCAGGTTATTTGAACTAGCTGCTATGAAACATCCATAGGTGTTCAGTTATCTCAATTACATACAGTTCAGATTCCAGTGTCTGAAAATCCAGTTCACAGAATTAATACAGATCATCTTCATAACTGAAAAGAATTTCTGCCGGGCTGTGGAAATGAATGTCCAAAGTTGAGCTAATTCAACAAGACCCAATTTGGTTTTCACTGTAAATTTTTGGAATATCAATAGCAAACTGGGAGGTGCTGTTGACTCTCTTGAGGGACAGGAGGCCTTGCAGAGGGATCTAGATTGATTGCAGCATTGGGTTATGATTAATGGGATGAAATTTATCAAGTCAAAATGCCAGATTCCGCACTGGGACAGAGTAACACTGGGCAGAAGTATAAACTGGGAGGGCAGTGGCTGGAGAGCAGCCTTGCAGAAAGGGGTCTGTGGTGCTGGTTGACAGCAGCTCAACAGGAGTCAGCAGTGTGACCTGGCAGCCCAGAGGGCAACCCGCATCCTGGGTGCATCAAACGCAGCGTAACCAGCCGGTCAAAAGGAGTGACTGTCCTGCTGTATTTAGCATTGGTGCAGCCTCACCTGGAGAGCTGTGTGCAGCACTGGGCCCCACAGTTTAAGAAGGATGTGAAGGTCCTTGAATACATCCAGAGGAGGGCAACAAAGCTGGTGGAAGGGCTGGAAGGAATGGCCTGTGAGAAGCAGCTTAGGACTTTGGGCTTGCCTCATTTGGAGAAAAGAAGGGTGAGGGGTGACCTCAAGGCTCTTTACAGATTCCTGAGGAGGGGATGTGGAGAGGGAGGTAATGAGCTCTTCTCCCTGGTGTCTAGTGACAGGATGTGTAGGAATGGTTCAAAGCCGCACCAGGGGAGGGTTAGACTGGACATGAGGAAGCATTTCTGTATCGAGAGGTTGATCAAACACTGAGACAAGCTTCCTACAGAGGTGGTCGATGCCCCAGGCCTGTCAGTGTTTAAAAGGCATTTGGGAAAATGCCCTTAAAAACATGCTTCCACTTTTGGTCAGCCTTGAAATGGTCAGGCAGTTGGACTGGATGATCATTGCAGGTCCCTTCCAACTGAAATAGTCTATTCTATTCTACTCTATTCATTAAAAATGCTGAAGCTCTTTTAGTATCATCTTTCAGAAAATGAAGAAATTAACTTAGAAAGTAAAACTGTATCAGACTTCTGGTAGAAAAAAAGGAAAGTTTCAAAAATGTGAAAAAATTTCAAAAATATGAACTGACCCACTCCTAAAATTTTACAGAAAATAAGATCTTTATAGAAAGCAGCTGTTTTACAGATTTCAGGGGAAAATTGAGATGTTCAAAACCACTTAAAAAAACAAACAAACAAACAAGAAATGCTCATCAAAACCAGGTTTTCCTACTGAAAAATGTTTTGATATAAACTATTCAGACAGCTGCACTCCCAGGGTTTCCGGGTGAATGTCTCCTTTCTCTAAACACCGACCATGTTGAACCTGGGCAAGCAAAGTGTTTCCAACCTTGGCCATCAATCTGTAAGATGGGTTTACTGCACCCACTGCCTCCTCCTGCATCTGTCAGTCCTGTCTACTGAGCCTCCCTGCCACAGACACCACCTGAGCAGATGTTTGCCCAGCACTAAGCACACTGGACTCGAAGTCTGTGCGACAGAAGTGTGGAGGAATACAAAAATGTCATTTTCACTTAAAGCTCTTACTGGCATCAGCAGCATTTCTTTCTAGAGATACTTGAAAGATTAAGAGGCTCAGCAAATCAGGGAAAGACAAAACCCAGACTTTTAGAGACCAACCAACCGAGATTTATTTCCTAAAATTCTGCATTTTTGCCAAGGAAAAAAAGGTTTTGTTTTACCCAATTAACTGTTTTCTTTTCACAGTAAATTTATAAAAAAACAATCCCAGATTTCTACAGAAAAAGAGCTGTCTCTTCATAGCCAGAGACAGCTGGCGGATGTCAAATTATGAAGTGCCATCCCGTTAAATCTCTACATGAGTTTCTGACCTAGCAAAAATACCATCTTTAGACAGAAACACAGCAGAGGCCCAAGCCTCCCAGCTCTTCTGTCTCTGACACTACATTATCACTCAGCATATCACAGGCATTTCCTTGTGCCATTTTCTCCTGAAAGTAGGTGAATATAGTCCACCGTGTTTATTTTCAGACCAAAATTGCTGAAACACTTGCTCATATTATGACTTGTTTCTCATTAATTTAACAGATCTGTCATTTAACCATTTTCATTACCCAAGTCAGCAGGAATTATGAAAAGAGGGCATTAGAAGAATCAGGATAACATTTCACAGATAAAGATGAAAGGTAGGGTATGTACAATTCCAGTGTCTGTGACTATTAGAAGAATATCTAAGAAAATCAGATATTCAGCTCAATTTCCAGAGCTTGCCATTGCAGACATACCTTCGTACCAAGGTCCAGCAAACTTTCCTTATCAGGACATATGCCTGACCCTAGACCACCAAGGGCGTAAGCAGAACGTATCATGACTGGGTAGCTAATCTTTTCAGCTGCCTTCAGAGCATCTTCAATCTTAAAGGAGAGGGGAATACATTTCAGAGATACGATAATAATTAGGATGAAAAAAGTCTTTAACTTTGGTTACACAGTTAACTGGAAATCCCATCAGTAAGACACTAAGCTGTCTGAAGATAAAATGAAAAGAATAAAAGTTGGCTTTGTAATGTTGCTTTGTTCTACCAAACAGAAAACTGGAACAAGGACTCAAGGAGGTGACTTCTGTCCTTAGCTATGTGTGGACTTCCTTGCTGCATTTCCACGGCCAATGTCCTTACCTCGTCTGTCTTCACAGACTTTAGCGTGAAAGAACCTCTCCAACAGACATCCCAGTTTAAGACCTGTTTGGTTTCCTTCAAACTCAAACAGGCCTTCCCACTGAAGCAATTTTTTGTTTTCCCACTCCTATCCCAAGAAGGATTTCAGGACTGCTGATTTTGAGGACCTGAAATCCTACCTCTAAATGGCTTGTGCAAGAAATATAAAAACAAAACAAAACAAAAAAGTTGCCACCAAAATGTTATATATTTTTGTGCTGCAGCACAGAAGTCACCTCAATCTAATTTACTTCTCTCATCAATGGGTAAATTAGCTTAGGCTTTCCAAGTGCTTAATTGCATTTTCACTCATTTTAAATCATGGTGAACCAGCATCAATCACTGTGGAGTGCTGATGGAAGCGTACAAATTACAGTATCCACAGTTGTATTCAGCTTTCACTCAACAGAACTAGAAAAAAAATTTTAATAACTCAAATGGACAACAGTAATAGCAATCACATCTTCAAAATTGTCTGATTTACCGATTCCACTGCAAAGCTAGGAGCAATCTTTTCATTTAGCTCAGTCAGTTTATCGGAAAAAAGCTTTCTATCCTCTGTAGCCATGATGGATTCAACTGATGTACCTAGGACCTTCACACCATACTCCTGCAGGACTCCTTGCTTGAAGAGTTCCACTCCTGCAGGGTAAACAAAGCCACAGTTTCAGGACTGATGGTAGATGAAGAAGAAAGTACTCAGAAGATACCTGACTAGTTGACAACTTGTCTGGTATCATCAACAGCTAATTTTATTATTTTTTATCAGTATTAGAACCATAACATGAAAGTTTCTGGCCTAAAATCTATGAAAAATTGGACTATTAGTAAAGTTACTGCTTGGCCATCATCTGCGACATGGTTGGATACTATTGTAAGAAGCTAAACAAAGGTAAGTTTTTCTTTTGATCTCTGCCTCAAGGTGGTCTGAATAGCCTCAATTCAACTCTGATAACTAAGACTTAAGCTGCAAAGCAGGATATATGAATTACTTTTAAGCATCAAAACCAGCAATTAGATGTTATCTTTACAGCTTAGTAATTACTCCTCCGTGGCGAGTATCTCTGCCTGTATCACTCAGTAACCTGGGCAATGTATGCAGCACATGGGTCTTGCACGTCTGCACAAAGAGTCCGCTGAACATGTGATGAAAACCATGAGCTTGCCTGCCAAGGCACCTGTATCGTACTCACCACAGTTGAGAGCAGTCTGGCCACCCATGCCCAGAATTAATCCATCGGGACGCTCTGCCTTGATGACCTCTGTGACAAACTGTGGAGTGATGGGGAGGAAGTAGACAGCATCAGCCTGCTTTAAGCCACTCTCATTGGTCTGCACTGAAGCGATATTAGGATTCATGAGGACAGTTTTCACATTTTCTTCCTGAAAAATGAAAATCTGCATTAAAAGTAGGCATATGTGGATAAAGAGCTAACAGAGCAGCAGCAAAGAGAGATGGGGTTCAACAAGCAATTTACCAACAACAGAATTTCAAAAGCCTTACGTACTCTCCCATAATGGAGTTGTGACATCTTATACCAGGCTGAGCCATTTCTTCCCCTTCCTTTGATAACTTAAAATACTGCCTTAAAGACTGCTGTAAGTTTCTGCTGACCTTTTTTCCCACTGAAGCATACTTTTCCAAGGAAATGTATGGAAGAGGGAAGGGAAAGAATGATAAAATTCACTGACTGAGGAAGTCCCAGCTCCACAGGTTTTTACTCTTTAAAAGAAGCACCCATTTAACTGTATATTCAGGACTGAATATTCAACAGCACCTTCTTATAATGAATTGGCATCCAACAGACTAGGAAATTCATAGCACAATGAATCAGAACATCCAGCAGTGAGACTCAATGTTGATTATTCATAACAAAAATGATCCAAACAAAAGAAGTCTAAGGGGAAAGAAATCTCTCTTGCCTCCTGTTAATTGTCCCTGTTCTCTCCCACCCATGCTCTGCAGCTTTCCCCTGGCAGTCGCTGACCAACCACCTTCTCTCTCCCATGCAACCGTAAATCACTCTGCCAGAGGCAAGGTCAGGAAGAGCAAGACTGCCCTTGGAATTGCTGATTAGCCTGCAGATCAGAGCAGCTGGCTGGTGGCCACGGGAAGGGAAAGGGCACTGTGGGAGGTCAAGCTAGGGAGATTTTTCATTAAAAAACTCACTTTCTTCCACAAACTGGAGCTGAGTTTGAAGGACAAAAGAGGGGAAAAAAAAGGAAGAGAGATGCCTCCTTTACAACGCAGGTCATTATCTGCACTCACCAACTCTGGGATCCTCCACTCCTAACCTGTTCTTGTTTTCTTGATGACGTGGCCAGTTTGAACTAGTAGCTAGCAATAGCAATACAGGACACAAACAAAGCATATACAAGATGGGCTGTAACACCGGGACCAACCCAGAGCAACACCAGATTATATTTAAGATTACTGTAATTGATTTTTTCCTTCCTTGACTCCAGGGTCAGCACAGGAATAGAATGCCCCTGACGTCAGAACAGTCCCAGAGCCGCTCACAATCATCACCTCATCTGAAGGCAGCTGCTACATCTGCTCTGAATCTGTCAGACCTCTACAAACTCTCCTCCTTCTTCACATGAGGTTACACATGAACTATGGAGCCCAGGTAACTGTTACATTACCAGTAATAACTCCATCACTGGAATACTGCTATGCTCCTACACCTTCTCCTAGCGCAAGCTTTTCCCCTAACATCGTTTCCAGGTGCTTTGCACTGTTGCAGCATGAAATAGCCAGAGCAAATTAGACCCCAAAACCCACCATGTGAGTGCACTATGCAGGATGCTTCAGCACGAGCACCATTTTAAATGCATGCCTTTCTCAGGCACTTACAGAAGTACACGTTTTTGTTTCCTTCAGAATAATACAGCTCTCCAATCTTCAGAAAGGGAACATCAGAAACTGGCTCATAAGTTTACAGGACAAAATTCATCCAAATGAAAGACTTTTCCTTCATTTCTTTCAAGATCATAAATCTATTCTCAAAACAAAACTTGACGTATATGAACTTTAAAAAGTTCATCTCATTGAAAGTAAATACCATTCAGAAAAACTGCTTTGATAAGGGGTTCAAAATCTTTTGCGTAACAGTCTCGACAGCACTCAACCGTTCAGCTGTTAGTACTTGTCTACTTGCAGTTTGTTGGCATATCACAGAAGCTTTAGTAATTTCACATCAGGTGGAGCTGACCACATTCTTCCTCTTCATTTTCATTCAATATGACAAGCCTGGACTGACCAGTCATATATCACAAACTGCTTGAAGACTGCATTGGAAACCTTGGGAATGTCTCTCTTTGGAAAATAATTCTGAGTGGTTAACTCACATTACTCAACCAACAAATTCAAAATCAAAAAAATACCTAAATTTCCCTACAGTTATTTATTCTCACCAGCTTCCCTGCCCCAGTGATAGCATAGTAGAATGGTCACAGTTAGCTGTCAGAAGGGATAGTATTTCAGAGTATCCTCTCACCTTCATGGCTTTCACAGCCTGGGATCCAGAGTAATCAAATTCCCCTGCCTGACCGATTGACAGACCTCCAGATCCTAGAATAAGAACTTTGGAGACCTAGAAGTGTCAAACATCATAAAAAAAAATCAGTCCCATGGTACTGGATGTTGAAATAACAGAGACTGTGCAGCACTGAACAGCCTCAAATTACAAAACATAAGTTCTAAAAAGAGAAGAAAAGTCACCTCCAAAACCACTGCAGTTTTACTTCTAAGAATATTTCTACTGGACTTCTCCCATATATCTCTGGTTAGAGAAACACATGACCTACATATAGGGCATACAATAAAGGTGTTAATTGTATCATGTGCTTATAGACAACCATGTCTCACTTTGGCTGCCCACAAAGTCCAGCTGCCTTCTAAGATAGCAAAACTGTATGAAATTCTGCTCATGCTAGGAATTTCAGACTTATTTGCTAAGCAACAGAGCATTAACATTATGCTGCTAGCACAAAATCTCATGGCCAGATTATCCCAAGGCACCTCATATACTGCTAGGAGAGTACCTTCCTTGGGAGAACTACAGAGAAAAAGATACATGAAACACCAGATGTTAAAACTTTCTCAAGGCAAAGGGAGTTAATAACACAAGAGATGCCTGATGACTGTGAGACAGGCAGCTGACAGGCCTTTTGTAAAGAAAGCTTCCTTTGACTTCCACGGTGAGCTTTTTGTGCCATTTTGTACCATGGGCTCAGGAGGAATTAACTAGCTCCTAGCTTTGCTGACAGACATGAATAACCAGTACCTGTACACTGACCTCCACTCTGGAAGCTGTTGCTCCAGCCTTGGGCAGGACTGAGGAAATGGTAGTGCCTTTCCCTCTCTTAACCAATGAAATAAATGAATCAAACAGGAACTAGGAAAAATAAACACATATATTAGTCCCCAAAGTGGAATTAAATACCAAGCAAAGAAGGAAAAACCAAACCATTTGTGAGCTCAAGCTATCAATTCCTCTGCCTTCAGAAGGCAGATTCACACCATCAGAGAAGAGGGGATCATTATCTGAAACTTATTTAACAACTTTGACATATCTGACAAAGCTGCATTCAAGAAAGTGAGGTCACATCAGGAAGAAAATACCTATCAATCATGTCTGTGTGCTCTGCTTGTATATGGCTGGCAGTATAATGAATGAGTGTGCATTAACAGCTAAAATACAGAAGACCATACACTTAACTAGCTCAAGGGAACCATCTGGAATGGAGCCTGCTGCAGAGCTGGGATCTGAACAGGTATATCTAAGCATCAGTTGTGCCAAATCAGCATTGTCCTTCCAGAGGAGATCCCAGACTAGCTGTGAGAAAAGTCATCTGCAGCCAGGCCGGGCAGGGGAGGCAGCGTGACCACCGCTGGCATGCAGGCAGCTGCAGACAGTGGGACAGGCTCCCCACCCGACCCCACTCTTGCAGAACTTCTGTCCACACGGTCCCTGAACCCGGCTGCTGGGAATCACCTATGGAAGGAGTATGGATGGGTCCTGCAAGCCTAGCAGGGTAGGCACTCTGTTATCAAACCCATCCCAACTTTGGGAGTGCACAGACTTTGCAAACACAGCTGAGAGTTGTTCTCCGTTCTCTGAGATTCACTAGTCAATCAGATTGCTAGGAAACTTCTTGATATCAAGAGATTTACTTGCAGGTTTAATCAACATCATCAAATTAAGATTAAAATAAGCACTTCTATGTATTCTTCCATCTTCCTCTCTCAAGAAATGCTAAATAGTTTATTTATGTTCAGACATGCCTCCTCTACCTTCCACATCCCCTGTTGCTGCTTAGTCATACTCTGTGACTACACAACCAGTTGTTATAGAATTTGTGCGAAGTCACAGATGGGGGATTAAAATTTCATTTCACTTAGGAGAACCAGAGTGAGGAAGTGTGAATCCATTTACATAACTCTACAGTAATTATAAAATTTGAAACTGGAACTAAAATGTATTAGAAAGTTAATGATTTTATTACAACGCATCTGGCTAGTATTTTTTCTGTTAAGATAAAATCCTTTTCCTTCTGCAATCACCCCAGGTACAAGAGATTTGAGCCTGATTCTGCAAAGGCTTAAGCACTTCAGTAACTTCCAACACACAAATAATCCCACCAGGACTCAAAGCATACACATCACATGAATGTAATCATTGATCCAAAGCACGCAGAAGTCAATAGATGTCTTGCTGCTGATTGTAATTAGCTGCGGATCAAGCTTAGCAGATACAAGCCTATGCACGTCTGGGCCCTCTGTTGTATTTCCCGACATTTCCAAAACCAAGATTTAGGACCATCACCAACATAAAGACTTGTCACTGTAGCTGATACATCTGAAAGCAAGCCCAGATCAGCCCTCACACAATACCTCTGTGTCCCTTGGCCCGGGATTTGCATCTGGGTAGAATTGTGCTGTGAAAATTGGTCTGGTCTCATGCATAATTCCCTGCAGGAATAAAAAAAGATTGTCTTAAACACTTCCTTGCAAGCAAGGGAACAGAAAGCCACATCTTAGCCCTGTAAGCACTGAAGGTCAAAGGACTGGTGTGTTTCTAGGGGCTGCCAAATTGACACCCCCCATTTCATTCCCAGTCTTCAAACAATGTCTTATCTGAGGAGTCACTGAGCCTCTTGCTCTTCTGCTAACACTCCCATACCCCTATAATCCACTGAGCTGTGTGTGGATGAGAAGCATAGTGGAGATTGCTTTCATTACAACAGCAAACACGACTAAGTTATAAGCACTTAACAGAGCAGATACACTAGTCTCCCTCCAGAGGTAATCCCGGACCAGGTAGAGAAGAAAAACATACATGGCAAGAAAAGATCATCTTGGACAAGGCTGTTAAGGAATGAATGGTTTTACCATCCTGATCTGGTTGGTTCTGCCACAGGAGAAATGGATTTTGGTCATGCTCTTGATTTCCATAACATACTTTAAATACTGACACAGTGCCTTGCACATGATCTCTGCCCTGGGCTGCTTTCAGGGCTGTGATGAAGTGGGACCACTGCTCTGGACAAACAATAGTTATGAAGGACCTAAACTGAGTTTGGAGACAGTGCTTGTATTTTCAGTTGGAGCCAGGAAAACCAGACTTCTCATTGGCACAGCCTGATAGCACCAAACAGCATTGTCCATTGGGACACGACCCTGTAGCTGTCATTGCTCATGGCCCCCAATTCTAGACAGAGGTAGAAAAGTCCCTCAAGAAGAAATCCAGGACAAAATAGTTCTGATACTACCTGCGTCCCTTCAGAATGGGCAAAGGAGTCCCAACAGCTTGTATAGAGCAACAGTGCCATCCAAAGCTGCAGGGTGGGATGCTGGGATAGGACAGGGTTGAGACATGAGCTACTGACCACAGCTGATCCATTCTGATATGAGTTTCTGCCCTCAGAGTAAAGAATGTCATCAGTCTGTCACATTTCCCCTGAATGCTCACGTTACTTCTAGTTACATACAAATATCTTTTAAAAATATTCATTCCATGGCTTGTCAGTATTTGGAAACCTGTGTTGGCCCTGTCCAGCTGCAATGCATCAGGTCAGCCACAAGAAATGTTTTTTCTTTTTCAGAGGAATGCAACAAACTGCACATGAGAGCCCATCCAATCCTGTTCCTGTTTGTGCATCCCATGCTAGAACAACATTGCTCCTTGTCCCTCTTCATCTATGAAGGTTTAGGGGACTGATGCTGCTTTGGGGCTCACAGAAATGGTCCATTAGCTCACACAAAAGAATGTCATGCTGCTAGATCCAGAAGACTCCTGTCCAACCTTATCACCTGCTTTATGCAAAAGCACCATCACACTTGTCTCCAATCTTCAGTTAAAGCAAACATGAAAGGCCTGGGGATGAAAGGGTTCAGTTTGCCAACACAACTAAAACAAACTCATTTCAAAAACTGAACGAAACAGCTGTAAATTTTTCGTATTAATATCTTGTTTGGTAACATTTGTCTCTGTTTAGATATGTCTGTAAGGATAAAGAAAACAGCAATTGACAAACAAAACTTATTCTAAAACCATCAGATGGAAATTACCGTTCCTTGATCCTGCAAAGTATAGGCAGGATATGCCAGAACAGCACTATTCAATCCGCCAGCGTTGATGTGGGGCATTTATACAAAACATCAGAGAGGCATATTCCCATGGGGGAAATTGCTTTTGAAAATACTTCCTTTTCAATGATTTTCTGATAAATAACAAGACTTCACTGGCTTGCACAACACTGGGCCTAATGGACAAGATTTAAAATGGGCAATTACAAAGCCTGAGATCTGTCTCAATGTCTCTCTGACCTTGTCAAAACTGAGCTATGGGATATTGTTTTCCTTCATATGCTTTTCCCTGTTCAGCTGTGAGCCTCCAGAGGCCAGGCATGTTTTAATTTTTTTTTTTTCCCTACATGGACATCACTTGACATTGCACCTCTACCTTAGATCCTTTAAGTTGTTCTCCAGAGGCAACTGCCTCTCCCCTTCATCACTTTAGTCCTTGGAATTCTATTTACAATAACAGGCCAAATTACACTGCAATAATATTCCTTTTCTGTGCTGGGCAACACAGAACCAACACAACAAAACAGTGACACAGGCTGGCACACCTGTGGCACAAGCCCTAAGACAACGGTAACTGAGTGAGCACCATTAATGGTAGGGACATCGGGGACGTTAATAAGGCAGCTGTTCAAGGGAAATCACAAGGTCAGGGTTGCAATCCTACGCTTCGGGCTAGTATGGAGGAGTAGTAATGATGGGTCACCCTCTTCTGGCCTGTAGGCAGGGCCCCAAGTAAAGTAGATGGTCTGATCATCAAGTTTCGACCTGATAGTGAATTGTAATCTGACAGCAACCTTCCAGGAACTGAAATAAAGAGAGAGTTTTCACTCACTACAGGCTGCTCTGTGCAGGTATTGCGAAAGCATGAGCTCACCTCATTTGTTTGATCGTTGGCATTCACAAAGAGAGGTTTCCAGCCAGGTGGGAGGGTAGAGCTGTCAATGGCATAACCGTGGTTCTGAGCAGTGATGACAGCCTGTCCATTCACTGCATTCAGGACGGGCTGGTTCTGTCCTCTGAAAGAGAAAGGATCAGAGAACACAGGGCCGAAGTGCCAGATGTGTCCAAATGCCACAATTAGGAAGAGTTGATAACTGGGGCTAGCAGTTCAATAGTACCTGTTCAATACTGGCAGCCAATCTCAGAATGACAAATCCTAGGAGAAACTTTGCTACCCTTCAGTTTGATGTGTAACAATTACATCAAATACTTTCAAAACACCCTCAAAAAAAAGTAATGCACGACACGGCAGTTTAAATTAAAGAATGGAATGAAGAAGTAGTGTTACTGACATGCTAGCTCCTGTTAGGACAGTTCAGAAGCAAAGCACTGCTGCCCTGTGGCCTTTTGCAATGCTGAGCTAGTCTATCTGGGCACTGGGAAGCAGAAGAGCTGCCATACCTGTTGGCCATCTGCATCTTGTAGGAAGTAGCTCCGGCTGCTATTCCAGTGATTAGATTCCCCATGCTAATTCCAAACAAGGGCTCTGGGCGATTGCGTTCCAGGACCTAAAATGCAAAAGTTTTCAAGAGTCACTGGAGTGACTCTGTTCAGCAATTCCAGCATAAATAATGGTAGTTCCCTCACAGCAGCCACACAGACTTGGGAAAAAGCTCAATGCAAGGGTGGCAACAGCCTATAAAGGAAAGTTTCCTCCTCTCTGCTGCAGAGGGAAGCCTCAGAGCACAGCCTGATGTCTCTGTCTACTCGAGGGGAATGAGCAATGACACTCTGCATTACAGCCATTTAATGTGCGACATTATTTCAAATGGGAGCACTGTGAAATCCGGGCTGTTCTTTCGCAAGGTCACAGAGGTCCTGAAAGAGCACAGGGTGCTTTAAGGCACCGGTAAAGTAATCGTAGTAATCATTTTTACTATGTATTGTGCACCAAGGTCTGTATAGCCTTATTGTAACTACCTGTCTGGAGATAACTCCCACTGGACCAAGATGAGGAATATCCCAGGCAGCTGAAATGTCTGAACATTTGGTCTGTAACATGTCAGTACAGCCAACTGTTTAGATTTCAGGCACTTGAAAAAAAGGCAAATAAACAAGAATAATCGGTCTATTATATTATTACACTGTACCTTTCTGACATTCTGAATCACCTCCTGGGCCTTCATGGGATCCCCTGGACCTCCAGAAATTACGAGCCCATCATAATCCATGTTGGTGAAGTCATGGTCCCATGGAACCAAATGCACTTCTGCACCTCGCTAGGAAAAAAACCAAGGGAACAAGAAATTTAGCCCTGTTAAATTAGGGCTTCATAGCCTCCTTCTGTGACGTGCCAGAAATAGTCCTGCACATCAAAAAGGGGACAAACATCCACATAAACTGAAACACAGAAGCAGGGAAACTGTACATCTAGAGAATGAGAGGACACCACCTTCATTCCTCATGTGTGCCTACAGAAGCCAGGACTGCTACATGACTGTGCTAACAACAGAAAAAGATTTTCATAGAATCAAAGAATTAAAGAATAATTCAGGATGGACCGACCCCAGGATTTCATCTGGTCCAATCCCTGCTCAAAGAAGGGGTAATTTCAACTTTAGGGCAGGTTGCTGAGGGCATTGGTCACTTGAGTTTTTAATATCTTCAAGGACAGATATTCATTCCACAACTTCTCGGGGCCTGTTTCAGCCATTCACCACCCTCAATGCAAATTTTTTTCCCCAATTTATTTATTTGTTACAATGTTGGTTTGACCTTCCTATGTTGTTTTTTTTAGAGAAGCTGTGCCTTGTCCTTTTAAAGCTCATCTTCCGTGAATTTTCATGGCTGAGAGGTTGCTGCACAGGTCCTCTTCCTTACCGCCTCAATACAGTGTACCACGGTCAAAAAATACCTCCCAGTTCATAAAAAAAAAATCATCCTGAAAATTTTACTTCATTTTAGGGAGGCAACTGCTACTAGAATGGACGTGTCCAGGTGGAAGAAAGGCTAGTGAGTACAGGCAAGGCTCTGACCAAAGCAAAATAAGAGATGAAGGATATAAAACACTGACTTACCTTCACTAGCAGACGGATAATGTTGTGCTTCAACCCACAGTCGACAGCTACAACTTTAATTGGATTCCCTCTGCCATAAACCTTGACTTCCTATAAAAAGACAGACCATGCTGTAAATGACAGATCACCTCCTGCCCCCAAAGCACAGGGAAGGTGGGTAGCGGAACAACTTTTCACCAACATCCAGCAACTGGTACTTAATGATCAATTTACATGGAAATCTCCAAAAGTACTGCAGACATTAGCGCTTCCTTCATTTTTCTGTGCAAGTAGAAGTTATAATGCTCTTTTACATACTGTTGATTACAGCAGTAACAGCAATTCCTAAGAAATCACTTGTTTCCATAGCTAATGACAAGCTTTTTTCCCTGTGTTTCACCTCATTAGCAGTGAAGCAGCAAGCCAGTTCTCACAGATTATTGCAGCCCAAGAGAAATGCCAGATACACGGCAAGAGATTTGCAGTTGAAGCGAAGTCATCCTGCTGATGCCAGTGGATCCATCACATTAAACAACACCCTGAGCTAGTAAGACTACAGCACAGCACAGCTGGAGATATCCTGAGTGACCTCTAGTGCATCACAGCACTACAGACCAGGCCAAGCATGTCACTGAGCATGACCTATCTTCATATGGACCTGACAGTTTTACATATCAGACAACACTTCTCCTCTTCCAGCTGCTGTTCCTTAACCCATTCCACAAAGTAAATTGTTACCAGTCCCAAATGTGGACCATTATGCTTTGTACATCCACTTACCTATTGGTTACAACCAGCGTAGAAGATTCTTAAGTCAACCCAGACATATTGACAGACAGCTATAGCACTGATGTAAGGTTATTTATGGACCGCTTCTTTCTGAAGCTTGCTGAATTATTTTACTTGTTACATGACTGCAGTTAGCACCAGGCTGGGCTGTTATTCATTAATAAGCACATAAGACAGCCTTCTTCCTTCTAAAAACAAACTCTGTGCCTACCTTCAGTTATGCTCAGCTTCTGAAAGCTGATATTTATAAGTGTACTTTATCCAAGTGGCTTTTCTCTTGTGCAATATATGACTGGTTTTTTAATTAACTCCCTTTAAATCAGCTTTCCTGGCATATTTCACAACTGGAACCCTTTATGAAAAGATGCTAAAATCATGCCCAATATGCTTGGTGCAGGGCAGGATTACGATTGGCCAGAAGGAAAGATAACCCCTCTACAGGGAACTCAGGATGAAGTTTATTAGCAGAATATTATTCATCTCTCCGTGTTATCCTAACTCAGTTCTTGTTTGAATTTTTATCTTCTTAAAGATTGGTATGAAGAAATTTTTAGGACACATGAGCATGTCCTATGTGATGACAGCTCTGATCACCATCAGGAGTGACTTACTGCCATGTCCAGAGCAAGGGTGGAAGATACGGGGTACAAGGAGCCACCTACCTTCACTACAAGGCTTCAAGGTGCAACACATGGTCCCTAACCCACCTTTGAGGACACGACTGAGCAAAGAGCCGGGAGTGTTACCACCGCTGTTGTGACTCCTGCTGTGTAACGCTGAAAGAAGATTTTTTGTATCGGAACCTATCTTGTACTTCACACTAAATAATTAGATGGCAAAGTGCTCCACAATCCCTTTTTGAGAATGAGTAGAATGGAAATCATATTGAAACTGGGTCTTGTTAGATCACTCAAGACTTCTGATACGAAGCTGTGCCTGACATCAAATATGACAATATCTTCACAGTCACTGGTACACAAGTGGATCCTACTTCCACAGTCCACTGTGGAATCACTGTGTATCACTGCACAGGAATTGTATGGGTCTTCTACCTGCTGTCCTTCAGGGTTCTAGGAAGTGCGTTTAAAAATCTCAAGAAGATTAAGGTGCTCAGTTCTCACAGAAACTAACTTAGTGTCATGTGCCAGAGTCCCTTAAGAAAAACTCACTCTTCTTTTTAAAAGGCCTTTTGGGACACCCCTCAATTCCTCACAACATCCATACTTAAAAATCTGCCAAACATTATGAAGCAAAGATCTCCCTCAAAAGCTCTCCTGGACTGTTCTAATGGCCAGAGGGAGTTGTGGGACAAAACTGCTTTGAGGTACTTTAATTACCTCACTCTTAAAACTCTTCCCTGTCCAATTAATTAGGCTATGATTTGTTACAACATTTCCTTCAGCAGCAAGACTGATTTTAGGTGTTGCTGTCTTCACAACCTTCCCCCCTCTTCTCATTCTTCTGTACTGCAGAGCACTGACCCCAGCATCTGGCCGAGAGTATGTCTAGACAGAAAACAGACTGGGAACTGGATGAAGGAACTGTTAAAATATACTCCTTCTAAAGCCAGAGGATTTCCCTCATCTATTCACTGCACAGCCTACAAAAAACTGTCCGAGTCTGAAAGGATGGTGTACAGGTAACATTAGCAAACAGAGCCTATACTACTAGCATCTAAAGAAGGTGGGGAAAAAATAATAAAAAACCAATCACTCCTAATGTACAATTGATAAGCAGATTCCTGACCTCACTGTATCCTGATTTACATGAAAATAGCTGCTTGGCAACAGATAGATTATCACGTCCAGTAATTACCAACATTGAACAGCTTACTTCATTTTCAGCTTTATCTGTGATGTTGCTTTTTAAGCCTATAAAATGAAGTTATGAACACAATGAGACCACCAAACCTCTGTTAATCTTATTCTATCTCCCTTTTAGAAGCTATTTGCAGCATCTTTACAGTAATTCTGTCTTAGTAATTGCAAAGTTTAGCATCAGCAACCTTACCTATTTCTGAGTTACTGCTCAAAATGGCTCCACCTGCATCTTGCAATCATAGATCACAACCTCAATAAGCAACTGCCATCCTTCTGTGTAGCAACAAGGCCCCAACACAAAAGACAGTGGAGACACTGGCATGAGTTGGTGATATCCCCGAAGGTGAGATTTGCAAGGCGGTCTCTGTATTCCAATGACATCCCAGGTAACCAGTTACCACTGTGAAGCCAAGCCTGGATGGAGACTGCACTTCGAATTCCCACTTGCTCACTGACCAGGCTGTTTAGGACTGGTTCATACTCATGCCACTAACACACCAGCTTGTGTGCAGAACAGTACACAAGCAACTATTTGTAGAGCTCTTCCAGAGCCTCACTGATCTTGAAGGAGCTGCAAACACCGTAGTAAGTATGGAATTTGTAAAAGGGACTCATACAATCAGTTCTCACTTCAGCCAATGGGATTAAGCACCCAAGGCACTCTTTATCCCACAATTAAATCCCCAAAGAGTCCACAATTTAAGATGCTAGCTCTTGCATCGGAACAAGAATAGGTACTATTTTTAGTATGGGCCTGGTTTGCTACATCCTTGTGATTTGTAATGTTCTTCTCAGCTTGTGGCTGAACATAGTTTGCATGCACAGCTAACAGAGAACAAACTCAACTACTATTCTGTGCGTAACTATAGACAAAGCGGCTAATGCCAGTAATATTAGATCCAGGGGATTCCTAACTTGGTCTCTTTTTGAAATCTAGAAATATCTTCCAGAATCACCTCAAAATTATACCTGAACACAGATTATCAAATGTTATTGTGACTTTCCTGAAATTTATTTAAGGAAACCAACCATTCTTTTTACTCTTCTTATGTTTGAAAATGTCCACCGTATTCTAGGTATCCCTAATACTTCTCAATCCTGTCTTTGTAACACACAATCCTCCCATCAGAGTACTGTTCAGACTACACCCAGCTCAAACACAGCTCATTTTACATCTTAAACACCGCACCTAAGGAGCCATGGGGATTCTATGAGGATGATGTTAAGATGACAATCCTTCAAGGATCTGGAAAGGTCTATGGTTTAGAAAAGGTCTCTGAATTATTGGTTTAGAAAGACTGGACGATCCCTAGAGCAAATGGGGAGCAGTTAATACCTGAAGTCTCCAGCCCTTGGACTACAGAAGAACTTCTCACCTTTGTTGAAACTTCTGCAATTAAGTTTTTCTTATTTGGGTCTGCAAACTCCATGGGTTGACCTTCAAATTCAATCTTCCCAAGTACCGTGCCCTGTGGAAATACGCCAGTAAACAACAAAGTATGAGCAAAGGACAAGCTGTGAACACTGGGACAGGGTGCTGACAGGCACAGGAACTGGAACAGCTGTTTAGAGATGGTTACTTGGCGGCTTATAACCATTCTAGTATCTTCACAAGTTTAAGAGCCTACCTCTGTATCAAAAATCTGTTTTAAATTCTTCATTCAGGGGAAGGGCATTGTCAGCAGTAAAATTTCTTAATAGACAGTTTGGCAAGCTGTCTAGTGACAGTAAAATGGGTTGCCTTCCAAGAGGATCAGAATTCAGATCCCCAAATAACGGTTGTGTAGATCTGGGAGTAATCCACAAAGCAGTTTGAAGCTTTTTGGTTTTTGGAAACCCATTGTGAGGTCTTCAGCCACCTCCTGTGGGTAGCTACAAGGCAGCAAATCTGAGGTAAGGCAAAGGTCAGCAGGTCAGCACAGCTAGTTTCTGAATAAGCTGTTAAAAAAAAATAAATAAAAATCGCCTCCAGCAAGCTTTACCCTTCATTGCTGTTGCTACCTCACAGAAGCTAGGATATGCTTGCTCTGCCAGCAGTATATCATTCTCCACCTTCTGCACATTAAAGTTCTCTGTGTAAAAATCCCTGTTTTGTCTTTGCCCCACTGCTGGAATAAGTGGGATTAACCTAGTGTTAACCTCTTCTCATCTTGGGGACAAGGTGTGCAATACACAACTTTTCAAGGATGGAAGGGGAATGTAAAACAGAGGAAGTCAATGTTTTGTTGCAATTTTTAAACACATAACACTTTCGTGATAAAACATGGTAAACTCAGCTCGCTCTTTGGATATCAGACCAGCATGCACACCAGGATTGCTCACGGGGTTTAGCAATAGTTCCACGAGATACTTCCATGGTTGGCTGTACCTGAGGTATCCTTGCCATTTTCCTAGAGTAAGAACGAGCCAGCATCTTGCATTACCACGCGTTACTAAATTTTAAAGACTGAGTTTTGCTCTTAACGGTGGCCGACATCCTATTTCATCTTGAGTATTGCCTTACACCAAAAGCTACTCCAGGCTGCTTTGTGTGGAGCAGAGCTGAAAAGGTCAGCGTCATCTTAAACAAGCCAAATTCTTGGGAACCACAGAACCTGCCAGGTGCCACCATGCAGCCAGTCCCATAAAGGCTGCTGACAAAGCCCTCAAGCCATTGCTCTCAAACAGGAACCCTGTGTCTTACCTTGCTCCCAGATTATTCAGCCAAATGGCGCACTGCATTTACATTTAGAGTCCAATTTAACAAGTCACTGCTCATTTCTGCGATTATCACAATGAAGCCTGTTCTCACCCCCAATTTATAAACAGACATGGAGTGAAAAACTAAGCTGTTTTTTCAACCAGAGAAGACTGGGAGAAAAGGCTACATCATGCACTATTTTAAAAGCCATAAACCAATACCACTCAGAGTACCAGTATAATGGGCATTACTACCATACGCTGCTAAGTTACAGGATAAACATTGAAAGTGTATTTACTTTGGATGAAAGCAACGCTGATCCATTAAATAGTATGTCTCCAGAAAGTGGAACGTGTATTGCCATTTTCTATTGTATTAAACCGCACTTGTCTGCTGTCTATGAGAGCAGGACAACACCCTGTCTTCCCATAAGAATTTATTTCTACAAATATTCTCTATTCAAGCTGGGTTGTTCATATTTTGTTCTGTGGAATGAGAGGGGGGGTGGGCTTGGATTGCAGACTGTAAATTGATCACCTAAAGAAAAGAGCAGCTTCAAATAATCCATTACAAAAGAAGAGCCTCCAAGGCACATTTACATTCAGACTGGCTTTGATCACTGTTTTAGCCAGTGTGAAATGTATCTTAACATTAACCTCCATTCAGTAACATAATCCTGTTCATGTCCTTCAATTGTCAGCTCTTGGAAACCAGAGAAAAGTAATGACTGTTAAAAATAATAACAGGCTTCAGCCAAAGAAAACCAGCCTGAGCTAGGAATCCAGCTTAGGTTATTGGAGGCATTTCTTTGTCTCTGAAGAGCAGAATTTCCACCGACCAAAGGTGGTGCTGTCTGTGAACTAATATCCACAATCTCTCTCAGAGTTGTTGCTCTCTCTTACTGTTACTATCTGAGGCAACATGTAGTTGACACTACTACCTGTTGTGTCTGACACAGCTACCTGAGGCCTCTCATTTTCATCAGCTTGTGCTGGTTCACTTATGCAGAACAGGAAACTCAGAAGAGAGCCAAGGAGAGGGAGCTCCCTGGGATCAGAGCATTGCCTCAGCTGTAGAGAGGACACGGAGCCTTGGAAGAGCACAGGGACCTGAGCAGCATCTGAGGTCAAGACAGTCCAGTAGTAGCATTGCTACCCCAGGTTTGCTGCACTGTAACAAAAAGGGCCCAGCAATAGTAAGGTTAATGCAACTGGATCAAGGGAAGCAGATCATACCTTGTCACGAATTAATTTGGACAGCATTCTGGTATCAATCCCATACAGTGCAGGTACCTGAAGAAAACACAAGAGAAGGATAAGTTAGAGAACAAGCAACCAAGACAGAGGAAGACAGCAGCCAGATCACTTTGCTGAGAACACGTCCTTGTTGAAAGAGCTCTGGCTCTTAACAGCACTATTACCAAGGCTGCCTCACTTCCAGTTCTTCACTTCTCCTCTCTATTCCCACTCATAAATAACTTAGCTCTTCAAATCTAGTTTCTGCACTAAAAAGCACAAAATAAGAAGCTCACGTGGCAAATATCCATCTCGTTTCTGAGCCCCGTTTTGCCTTACTTATGAGCACATAACCCTCTCAGCCATCACAAGTCACTGGCAGTCTACTGACACAACCTCAACTCCCACGGCTTCAAGTCAGTGGGGTCCTCCTGGCAGCTAACATCTCTTGAGGTTACAACCATGGCAACTGCTAGGAGCAGCACTACAGAAGCTATTGAGAAGAGAGAAGAATATAATCTAATGTGTATCATTTTTATGGAGAATCAAACATTCCCATTTAATTAACATTCCTTCTGGACAAATCTTGGAAATACCATTGCATCCCAAAAAAGAGAAATGGATGAAGAATCAGACAATTAAGGAACACAGAATGAGCCCAGTACAGATTGGTGAAGACATCTGAGGAGAAGAGTGGTAACCAGCTCAAAGTCAGCAGTTCTTTCCCCTACTCCCATACATACAGGTTTGTTCTCATAGTGTAGTTACCCCTAGACTGCTCACCTGTTCTTCCTGCAACCACTCTCCCAGGCTCCTAGCAGCCTGCCAGTGGCTGTACTCATTGCTGTAATCCAGCACCAGCAAACCTGAAACCTGCAGAGAGAAGAAATGCCATTTTGCACTGAAGGATCACTCTGTACTTGCCCTGCACCTTCTGAGCTTTCACTGTCCATTCACTCCAAACCACATCACAGACAGGACACGAGGCTAGGCAGATATGGTATGGCCGCTCATATAATAAAAAGATATCAAATCCAAGTCTTCACAGGGTGAGTGCACAGAACAGGTAGCTGGCAAAGGGGTAAAGACTTCCCGCTCTGTCATGGTTGTACCTAGGGCCTTTTACTTAGGAAATTCATAGAATAACGTGGCTTTTGGCTAACCAAAGCTGCAAATTGCTTTGATCTGAGAAAACACTTCTCGTTAGAAAGAAAATGGAAATTTAAGACAAAATGTTTTATTTTGATTCACTTTTGTGTTTAAGAAAGCTTTTCACTTTTAAGTGACATTTCATTTCAAAAGTCAGCTCCATTTTCCAGTGGAGGTAGATAGCTTATAAAGGAGCCATTTCACCTCAGGACAGACAAAGCATTTCACTGGTTCTGCAATTACATGGGTTTGTTTCATTTTTCAGTACTGCCACCACTGATAGACACAGCCCTGGTCCTAGCCAATATCCCGTCACAACAGTGTAAATACTGGTTCCTGCACTAGCACATATGGCCTTCTCCACAAAACTGTAACCTCCCGTTTGTGGTAGTACAGGCATACAGAGAAAAGTCTCAGCACACAGAGACTTCTCATTCTCACTAGCATTTGATCTCTCTGTGGCAATCAGTCCTGGGCAAACACAGATAAATATGAGGCAGAAGGGAATGTGGAAAAAAAGCCGTCCAGGACAGCAGTTCACAAAAACCGTAGCATGTCTGTCACTGATAGGAAATACACAGCTTTCAAACAGCACATGGCCTGGTACAGAAAGCAAGATGGATTATCTTTTGCCACTGTTCCCCCAAAGGACAATATCCAGAAGAAGAAAAAGAAAGACTGCATATCATTGATTCCTTCTAACTTCTATGAGAGTGCCAGTAAACTCTTGCACACGCATGCAGTCAAGCTCCTAGCACCACCCTTTGATCAACTCTGCCCTTCCCACTGTTACCTTGATCCCATCAGACTCCAGAAACCTCCTGAGGCCTATTTCGTCCAAAGCAGCCGTGTCAGGCACTCCACCATTCCCAACTATGGGGTTAGCCAGTGTAAGAATCTGTCCTTTGTAGCTGGGATCTGTCAAGGCTTCGGTGTATCTAGATGAAGAAGCAACAGAAGAACAGAACATTGGTCTGGAGTTGAAAGCGAAACAAAAGAGCCAGTGAAAACAAGACAGGTCTGAATTCCATATGACAAAAAACCCAGAAATGGTATTCATGTGAAAGCATTTTCAGTATAAAAGCAAACACATCTGTGAATCTGCCCTGACTTTGCCATCTGTGATTAAACATTTGACACTGAGAACAAGGAAAGGCTTTGGCTTCTCATGTTTCATTTAAGAAAAGCACAGGAGCTATTAACAAACTCAGACTTGTTGTGATTTAACATAAGGTAAACAACTAGACAAAGTGCAGAGCGATCACAGAGCTGCAGTAAGTGCGTGGTGTATCACTTAACCCACAGATAACAGCTTGGGCTCAGTCATTCTGTGGGCACACTATGTGGGCAGTGCTTTGTCATTGCTCTGTGCTTCCCTCCATGTGGTGCAAGAACTTGCCCCTCTCAGTGGCAGTGAGCTTTCTATTGTGAACAGAATCATGGAATGGTTTGGGTTGGGAGGGACCTTAAAGCCCACCTAGTTCCAAACCCCCTGCCATGGACAGGGACACCCTCCACTAGCCCAGGTTGCCCAAAGCCCCATCCAACCTGGCCTTCAACACTTCCAGGGAGCCAGAGGCATCCACAGCTTCTCTGGGCAACCTGTGCCAGGGCCTCACCACCCTCACAGGGAAGAACTTCATCCTAATATCTAATCTAAATGTACCCTCCTTCAGCTTAAGGCCATTACCTGTTGTCCTGTCACTCCATGCCCTTGTAAACAGTCTCTCTCCAGTTTTATTGTAGGTCCCTTTAGGTACTGGAAGGCTGCTATAAGGTCTCCCCAGAGCCTTGTCTTCTCCAGGTTGTCCCACCAACAGATATCGGGGTGGTTGAAATCCCCCATGAGGACCAGGGCTTGTGAATGTGAGGGTCTTATCTGCTTGGTCTTCCTGGTGAGGTGGCCTGTAGCAGACCCCCACCATGATGTCACCTGTCCCAGCCCAATCAGCAGTCCACCCTGGTCACAAGGTCCCAAAGCATGACCTTATATTTTTAGCCCAGACAGAAGCCCCAGGAACAGCACCTTTCTTCAAGCACCTGCCCAAACCCCCTTCGCAGCAAGGACAGATCTAAAAGCGTGGTGGAACATTCTTCCGCAGTGGAGGATCAAATCTAGGATTTTGCAAAGTATCAGCTCTGGATCCAGTAGATCCAGCCTCACTTTCAACCCCAAAAAGGGGGACAGGGTAAACATGGACTAAATGCCCATGGTCCTATGCTTCAGCTTCAAATTAACACGCAATCCTTCACCTTCTCCCTTATACTGCAGCATACTGTTGCAGAAATCCATCAAGCAATTGCTGTCTTTCAACCCAAAAGCAGCTGTAATTTAGCAACAGATGAAGTTATCTACACAAATACTTAGCCAAATGCATAAAGACTCTTCAGGATGAATCTGGCCTCTACAAAATATAATTTATTATTGTCATTATTGTTTAAACAATACATAATTGGCAACTCCAGCCATCTACCAGATATCAGCAAGTCACAAGAGACATTTTTATGGAACATCGGACTTACTGCCAGAAGATTAATTGTCAAACACTGGGAAACTCTTCACAAAACCCGGAATGGTTGCAGGCAGATATAGACAACACAGCACACCAGCCAGCTCTGAGCAATGATATGTCGAATGAACAACGGCCATGAAATATTTTCAGGTAAGCCTCTCCTGCTGTTCAAATCTATACTTTCTGCCGCAGGTAAACAACCACACAAAGTGCAGTGTGATCACAGAACTGCAGTAAGTGCATGGCATGTGCAGATTTGGCATTGCACTCTCCTTCCAAGTCAATTGCTTATGCTTCCAAAAGACTCTTTGTTAATGACAAAGCTAATGTAATTAACCTTTGCATGTTATTTGTAATCAGCAAACAAGGACAGAGAGCCATTGGGTTTGGCTGGGGTATGAAGGCACAGCTTTGCACTAAGACGCAATGCCCTTTAAGCAGGCACAATGCCTTGTGGATCACGGAGGAGCAGATGGGAACATGAGCTCCAAAGATGCTGCAAGGCCTAATCCTTGCTGTGCCTGCCCAAAGGCCTGCCTGATTTCAGTAAACTCCCGTCAATCAGTTCCCTCACTAGAATATCATGGGAAACACGCAGACTTATTGGAGGCAAATGCATTTACTGAGCTGTTTCAAACATGGGAACGTTTTATGGGTTGTAATTCTTCTTCTTTCTTAATTGGAAATCTCCTCTTTTCCTTCCTGTTTCTATACCAAACAGATGGCTGCAACATTAGGATTTTTTTTTTTTTTGAGCAAGTGTTTCTGAGTTCATCCTCATGCTTTTCTAATGAAAATTCAACATTCCACCCCCAAAACAGTGCTCTCTGCCCTCTATTCCAGAGTAGTATGACAACATTTCAGCCAGCTTTAGCTACTTCAAGCCTGAAAGCTGTACGCACATAAAGTGCTTTGCCTCCTCGCTCCATGACATGAATCAGAATGTGTGAGTCCAGACGAGGAGACAAGGTGCAGAGCAGCATATTAATCACCCCAGTACAGAGCCCATGCTGACCTCACCCAGCGTCTAGAAACACCCCCTTCACAGAAAGCAGTGGTCTGAGGCTTGACAGCAGCCATGGCAAAATCACCCCCATACTAGCCTCTTGCTCCCTATACTGACAAATTGCTACGTGCCCCTGGGCACCTCCTTTGCACCGGCACTTAGCCTCTTACTGTGTCAATGAGAAGAGGTAGCTGGGTTCCTCTGGATACATAAGGTCTTGATTTTTGTGCTCAGAAGCCCTAGGCAGAGCTACAGGGTTTCATTCACTGGACAGCAATCCCTCGACTGGTAGCACATCTGTCACTTTTACGATCTGCAACAATGCTGCAAACTCTTATCTTCCTCTCTCCAAATCAATCCATCAAGGTCATGTTCCTCTGAAGATACAACCTCACATTTTGAATGTTCCCTCAATGCCCATATGCTCCCCAGCACAGAAGAGATGTCTCTTTCACCGGCACCCTCTCCAAATCACTAGAAAATGAGCAAACACAGCTTCTGCTGCCACAGTAACATGTGGAGAGGAAATTAATCCATCAGGTCCTCCTTGACTTTTGTGATGTGACAAGATTTATTGCCCATAATCTATCACCAAGAACAGAACTCTGGTGCCCTCCATCATTCTGATCTATATTAAACAGTTGCTTGTTGGCAGGTATATTAACACAGCCAGTAATTAGTGCTGTCAAAATACTTAAATAATTGCCTCCTAATGCAAAACTTTGCAAAAAGATTCCCCTCCGCAGCCATTTAACATTCTCACCAATGAGATCACTTAAAAACTCATCCTATGAGTACTGGTTTCTCCAAAGGAGAGCAAAAATTGGGGAATGCAAGGCAGCTGGACAAAGACAACTATGAATGACTACAGAAAAAGCTCAAACACCAGCAACCTCAGAGCTGTCTCACCTTCCCAGGTACATGGCCCTCCCCTAACCAAAAGCCTCGTTCCTCTGGGCAGATTTCCTCTGCTCAAGCAGTTCAACGAAAATACTGGCAGCATTTGGCTGCCATCCTAAGCCAGCCACTGGCTTCTACCATTCAAGAAGACAGAGAGCCATGTTAAGTCAGGCATGAATCTGATCCTACCCTTTAGCTGGAAAGGGCACAGAGTTTAAAATGCATCCTCAACTGTGGTATGAGCCAACACATGTCATAAGGGATGACATATATAGGTGACCAACTCGGGAACCTCGGGATTTAAAAGTTTTGCACTCAGAAGTCAAGTTCCATTACCCAGAAGGCTGCAGATACTTCAAATCCCTGTATTTGATCAGGGCACTGGAGAACAAAGATAGGTCCCCTGCTCAAACTCAGCAATGGCTGCATTTCAGTGGGAAGTGATCAGATCCCTACATACCTCAATATCATGGTCTTTAAAGTTGCTCTTCACCATGAATGCTATGACACAAGAGGACTGCCTGAAGTCTCTTCATTAACTATCTCTCTCTCTGTATCCCAGGACTACAATGTTTTCTTATACAGAACACTACACCCTTGGATCAGTACCTTATGAGCTTGGAAAAAACAGCTTTCACACTGTAACAAGCTCCCAGAGAAGTTTTGGTACTTATATTTGCTTTTGCCTTACCCAGAAAGACCAGTGTTGAATACGACTTCCCCTGCTGTGGAGGATGGATAGCCAAAAGAATAGCCCTTCATCTTCGTCCCATCTTCCAGCACCAAGTTCGCTGTCTGAGCCTAGAGAAAGGCACATGAAGAGACTCAAATACAGGAGGAAAAGGCTTGATGTTTACAGGTAACACCTAGGACACCTGCCTTTCATGCCTCACATTGTAAGTATTCCTGCCCCTCTCCCATTCCCAGCTGCCAAGGTACTGTCTGTTTTCCTAGTCTCCTGATGCTCTTTTTCTTTCTAACACTTAGGAAACATTGTGCTCCTAATGAGGGCAAGGCAACTGGCAAACCTCACCACAAGCAGAGCATGTGCTGCTATTACTGTGGGATCACCCTTCCATATCACTTTGTTCATTTCCTCCACCAATTATATCTTGCAACTAAGCAGCATCATAACTGTAGGGAAAGGATCGCCTCTCTCCTCAATGTTTGCTCAAGGCTTGCTGCTGAGTACGCTGGCTCTCATCCAGCGGTGACCTTTGATAGGTGCTTAACTCCTGTTGCAACTGTACAGCTAAGCCACTCAGTGTATGCTTGGACTGGTGTCAGATGGCAAAATTCAAAGTACCAATCTGTTCTGCTGTAGGACACAAGAAGAGAGGAACTCGTGGATCAGACAGACAGTCGTGGTCTCAGTTACCTTAGGGATAAGCATAATCTGTGGGTACAGAACAAGCGGCCTAGAGGAAAACTTCCCATAAAACCGCACCTCTTTCAGAGAGTGTTTAGCAGAACTGAGTCCCACACTAACTGTGGGATCCCTTACAGGTTGAATCACTATTTTACAGCTAAGGAAAATGGGACACAGAGAGTGACTTTTGTAAAAGTCATTAAGAGATTCAGTGGCACAGTTGGGTCTTTGCACATACCAGACTAAACACACCCTCTTTTGCCTCACTTGGAAACTAAACCTTTCTTAAGCTGTCCAGAAATTGGATGGGAAACCACCTGATAACTCCAGCTTCTACCAAAAAAAATGAGTATATGCACAACAGAAATGACAGAATGAGTTGGGAGACAGCAGGATCACTGATGACATGCAGGGGAAGAGACAGAGTAAGCAAAACTAGAAATAGATTTGCCAATGAATTTCTGGGCTTAAAAGAATTTGGATGGTGAACCTTTTGGGCTCGGTGAAACTTCCACTTCTGGAATGCAAGTGCAGCTGCCTCCTGGGCACAGAGCTGCAGCCACAGAGTGACCACTAGTGCAAAAACCCCAATGGTCTGCGACACAGGAAATGTGCCAAGTGTGTCCACCAGGCAGCAGCTCTCACCATGATTTAACTTCATATTGGGTTTTTTTACAGAACAATTCCTCTTACTGGGATTTTTTTTTTTTAAGAAAAAAAAATCAAGATCAATTTGCTGTAGAAAGGAGCAGGAGAGCTACTTTCCATTAGCCGTAAATCAGATGAACAATCACAGCAAGGAGAAATTTCATTCCCAGCATTGAACATTTTGTAACAGTCATGGCAAACATTCATCTAGAGCTCCTCTGCAGTTACAAATACTGCACAGATCAATTACTAATGTACTGCAAAATACACTAAAAATCAAACTGCACTGCCAAGTAATTGAATTTTGTGCATCTGGGATGCTTTTAGCCTTGCATTTTTTCCTCATTAATGTCAAATGTCCAGTCATTCTCAAAAGGTGTAGCCATCGTTTTCTGAACCTTCTTCCCACACCATTGGATGGGATAGTCAACAACACCAAAATCCCCTCCATCCCCAGTTGTAAATATAGCTTTTTGTGGTTTTAGATTTAGCCCAAAGAAAAATTACAGTTTGGTCAGCTCCCTAATCTCACTAAGTGTCTCATAACAGAAAGCTGCCACACACTCGAAGGATTACAAAGCACAGAGGTCACCTGGGTGCCTCAGACTGGGCTTTGTACAGGACCTCTGCCCTTTCTGAAGCCTGCTGAAAACCCAGCCCATGCTGCTGACGTGGGAGACTGACTGTAAGAACTGGTTTCTCTCAGCTTTGGTTTCAAGAGATGGAACCCTTCCCCCAGCAGGCCACGTATTTGAGTCTACCCAAATATCAACTCCAGTTCAAGCAAGTCCTACCACACGCCGGTACAAGTTGGGGTAATTGCAGTGCCAACTGCAAACATAGCCTGGGAGAATCCTTCAGGAAGCAAAGTCCACAACAGTGGAATGACCACAAAAGTTAAGATCCATCTAACTCCTGAGGGCCAAAATCCAGAACAATCACTGACCTTTAGAGCCTCACCTTCAGTATAGTACTTGACAGGAATCCGCAGATATTTCTTCCCACCACCGGCCACCTGCCCCTTCTACACACCAGACCAGCAAACAAATAATTTCTGTTGAACAGAAGCCCCCATTGTACTATTAGAGCCCCTACACAGTGGTCAAGTAATACAGAAGAATGTCCCTGAGCAACCATAACCTGCCTGCAAGTTCAGCTATAGCAAGGGATAGATGTTCAAATGTTTCCCTCCCTTACTTGATTTATTATTCTTAATTAAGTGGTTGGTTTGTTTGTTGAGCGTTCTAGAAGCAATTATTCTTGCTTACATTTCCAGCGGAGGTGTTACCATATCCCTAAGCTGCCAGCCTACCTTGTCTTTTCAGTTTTGTTTTTAATGTGAAAAGTGATTTACAGACTATAGAGAAGGCCAGCTGGCTCAATCAGGGATTAGTTGGGAGAGACTTTCACTTTCAAAAAAAAACCAACAAGCAAGAAATAAACAAAAATCCCAGAGCTTCCTTGAGGACCTTTTGTCTCCACCCTTCTCAGAATCATCCACACACAGTCTCAGATAAATCTCCATTGTAGTCTCAACTAAAATGTTTCTTCCACAGACACTACCAATGTGAAACACACCGTTTGCAATCTGATTTTGCCTTCCTACACGCCAGTAGCTTTTCCTTTAGCAGAGCTCCCTGTGCTCCAGAGAGGCTGCAGGGCTCTTGAAGAGCTTTGAGGATGGAGATGGCTAACAGAAAGGGTCATGCTGTGGCTGTGGTATTGGTAGATTTTGTGCATTCTGTCAAAGTAACTTGAAGAGTTGACTAGTGCAGGTCCCACTTCACTAAGCACTTCACACATGAAGTAAACAAAGCACTGTAGCAGTTAAAAACCCCTACAAACCAATACGTAAAAATAACAGATTCATTTGGTTCCAGTAAGATCCCTGCTCTAGCAGCCCTTCCCACCTACAGGGTGGATGATAAAGATCTGCAAAAGTCTCAAAAGATCTGCAGTATAATTTGCTTTTTAAAGCATGTCTGCTATAAACTCCTGTACTAGAAAATGAACAGGTAATTTTCCTCTTTTCTATTTGCCTCAGAGTAACCAGGTTTTCCCCTCCAAAGAAATCCCTCAGTTTCAGTGCAGGCCAGTTTATTCCCTTCCAGTACTAAGATGATAAAACACCTCCTTTGTAAAGGAAGGCCATGATTCCACACAGCACAACAGCCTCTGCCGCATTTCTTGGCACACAAGCCTGGCTGGCTAAGTAGCTGCCAACATATCAGAAGTGCAGAAGAAGCCAAAAGCCACCAGATTTCTTCTACAGTAGAAAGCTGATACCAGGACTGTGCTACATCCACTCACAAGACCAAATAACCAGTAACAAAGGAGAAGTTTTCTCTTTGGTAGAAAAATATATCTTCTAGTAAGTACTATGCCATCACAGGCTAGAAACCTATCTGGACATTGCTAACAGTCAAGACTTCCTTTGCCAACTCTTTTTTTATACATATAATTTTATTTTAGCACATTTGCTTCTGGATAAAATTAAGAGAAGCAGGATGAATCAAAAGCCAGGTTGGTGTCTTGGGATACGCCAAAGAAGATTCGTACTTAGGCTAACTTCACGGAAAAGTTTTGGATTAGTTCCTCTACCGTCCAAGCCAAAGAGAAAGCAAAGCCAAAAATGCCACACAGGTACCATGGTAGAAAAGTCACAGGTCCTACAACCTGAACTCTTCTTAAGGCTCTTTACAACAATGCCACAAATATTTGTGACAAAAATCCAAGGAGGAGGGGGAACCAAGACACGTGAGGTGCCTAGCAGAAGCCACTGAGCACCCAAGGAAATGAGCAACCCCTCTCTTGCCCACAGAAGCAGCTCCTTAAGTTCCCCCACCTCTAAGGGAATAGACCCTGTTTTACCTCCCCTTCACTTTCATCTCCAAAGGGAGAGGAGTGGAGTAGCCTGTGACAGAACTTTCACCTTTTCACTCATCCCTCTGCTTCACATGCAGTCATTTTCTTCAGTTACTTTCCACCTGCCTCAAAATCTATTTGAGGAGCCCTTTTACAGTAATCTGAAATAGTTTCTAAAGCCAGTGCTCAAAAATTTTCCTCTTCTCCCTCTCATTTCTAACTATATTTTTAGCTTGCTCCTGGTGGTTTTTATAGCTCTCCCAATGCTCTCCTTACTGAGCCAGCTATACTGTTACAAGCCACCTATTTATTGCTTGTACTACTCTTTACATCCCCATTTAACTACATTGGCCTCAGATGAGCATTAAATGACACGAGCTTCGAGCTGCAGTCTCTCTGTCCATTCCTGAATTATACAGAAGCTTGATTACCCTGAAACCAGTGATGCTAAGCACCCCTACAGAGAACCCATAGAGGTCTCTGATCTGCTCTCTGTGCCCCTCTTTCACTCATGGATGCTCCATCTCTCCTTTAGAACTGAAGGATGGGATGCAATAAGGAAACATGGACCTACGAACCCCCACATCTCACCTACAATGGTGTTTCCCCACATAGGCTGAGTTTAACTGGACAGAAAACAGGCTTGGGAGAAGAATTATTAGGCACTCTACTAAAACTACCACCTCTCCCTCATGCTCTCTAATACTTTACTTAGCTTATATATAGGTTAGAAACATGTTTTCATTGTATTTTGTTACGCTCCCTAAAATAGCCCACTGAGAAAAAGCAATAAAAGGCAACTAAATGCTCATTTAAGCCTGCAATAATGGGAGAATGGGATCATTACCTATACTGCCATTAGCCCACACACCTTAATTACTTTGCGTTTCACTCTTTCTCCAAACTTCTTACAAATATCCATTACCCCTAATGATGGCTGGAACACCAAATCCAGTCATAAGTCACTACTTGGTCACTTGTCTCACAACTACAGTTAATTTCCACACCCTGATGCAAAGCTATGTAATAGGTTGGCTTTTTAGGACCACTTTTCCTTAAATTTTCCCACAGGCCTGCTGCTTTACTGCTTGCATATGTATATTAGAGTGTCTCTTCCACTTTTGCTTCCATATGTCCCATGGAAAAAGATGTATAAGCCTGTCACTGTCTTAAAGCAAAAGCCCCAGGCCAGGAAAAGTTCGAGTTTTTGTATTCCAGATTTTGAATTCAAACAGAATCACATGGCCCCCAGCAAAGGTGGTGTTAAAAATCTGAGCTGAGATCTCAAGAGCCACAGGCTCCTAAACTACACTAGATATCAGCCTTACTCTCCATGAGTTCAAGTGTTCACTCTGACAGCACAAGCTCCTGGAGGTATTGAACTGAAATAATCAAGTCTAATAAGGAAAAACCCCAGTACCAATGCCAAGGCAGAAGATGCCACAAAATATATGTCAGAAAGAGACTTCAGGGGCTGGCTAGCACCACACCTTGTGGTGAGCCACCTAGTCACAGTGCAAGTACAAATGCTCCACCGGCCTCAGCACTTCAGATCCACAGTAGGTCTTGGTGCAACACCTTGAAACAGAAAGAGGGCCCGATTCATTCTGACCCACCTCAGGTGTATTTGCAATTGCTGGGACTGAGGTTAAATAGCTCCCAAGGGTTTCACTTGGCATTGCTTTCTTAATAGGTATTCCTTCTCCTTGCCTTCAGCATTGGTGGTGTTGGCTTTGAGCGACCACTCTTGAGCTTTACAAGCACAGAATTAAGTAGATGCTAGAACAGCTGGTACTGTAACTCCATCAGAGTAGGGCAGCAGTTTGCCATGAGCATGAAACTTCTTAATTCGATGCCTCAGTGTTATGAGATATGACCTTGTATGTCTGTCACTGTGCAGTCCTTGAATGAGTGACAAAACCTGTACCTAACACCATCAATCTGTCATTTAAGATGCCAAATCCAAACTTCAGATGCTAATCCATCAGTATAAGAATGCATCAGATCCAGCCTACTGCAGGTGCCTACCAGAATTACCCTGGAATGTGTAAAGAAAGACAGAGTCTCATCAAAAGCTGAACCAGCAATCCTAACCATGGCCTACAAAGCTTTGTCAGTGGAAGGTGCCTTTTACTGCAGCAGACTTATAACCACAGACTAAAGTGTCTTTGAATTCACTTCTCTGTGCATCACAAGGCTTCAACTGCTGTACTCCACAGAGTGTGGCAGAAATAACTGACCCAGCTTCACAAATCAAGAGATGTATGAGAGGCAATAGAGACAAGCAAGAATGGCGTTCCAGCATAACTCTTCGGTGCTGCTTAGTTGGCTTGATAGTTTCTAAAACCCTAGTGAACTTGAGTGTACCTGCACAGACTCCTGTTCTACAATACATAGCATCAGCACACTGATGCTACAGGTCATCACCAGTCATAAGCCAAGCAGCCAAGTATGAATCCTGGGCTCCTGTCCCCTAGACACTGTGACATTTGTCAACAGCACCTCTTAGTGCATTCACAGGTTCCACTCATCCAGTAGTACTGGCAGTAAAATTGTCTCCATTTTCTCCTATCCCATTTGAATGTGAAGCACAAAGCCCAAAGAGATTCTTCAAGATGTGTCACAATTTGCTCTGTCACACCAAGAGACACTTTCTAGCCCAGTGTTGAGATTTCAAAATGGAACAATAGAAGCTGTCACCTGCCCTGGAAGATGTGAGAGATGGCACTGCCCCAGCTGAGGGCTAGGACATAGTATTAATGTGTGGTCAGTGTCAAACCAACATAGCTTCACCAGCCTGAGGAACAACCAAGGAACTTGCTCCTCATGCCAGAGCCCTACTACCTCTTCAAATGGTGCAGCTGCAGAAACTGGTAACCATGACGGCTTTCTAATTCACAAGTAGGGCTCCTGCTGTCATCACAAGGAGGAGTAACTTCCTCCTAAGGCAGATCTGATTGCAGAGTCAGGATCAATCTGCTGGGAGGAAGATAACTGTGCTGTGTTTTAAGACAGTGAACAAGGTAAGAGTTCACGCCTGCTGTGCACTCTCTGCAAGGGGAAGACAGGTCTATTAGCAAGAACACTAGTCCCAACACAGGCTCTGGTTTTAAGTGCAGGTGGGACAAGATAAACTGAGAACTCACATGCTGAAGGAAGGGATGAAAATAGTGATGCCTCTTTCCTCATCCAATTTTTTTCTGCAGCTAATTTTTGTTTTAAAAGTAATGGGTCTGTTGCCAGGAGCTCAGAGAACTCCTGGAAGGAAAAAAAAAAAAAAAAAAAAAAAAAAAAAAAAATATCAGTGGCCGTGGGACAGGTAAGACAAACTCTAGTCCTCAGTGGACAGAAACAATACTGATCAGCCCGTTACTCCACCGTGCCTAGGTAAGGCAGCATCCACTGGATTCCCACAGTCCAAGTCTTTAAGAGCTCTTCCCCACCACCCACTGAAACATCACTCCTCTGGCTGCTAATTCTATTACACTGTTGATTCAACATGATACACTTTAAGAGCTTCTTTTCCATGCAAAGTGCACAGTGACAAAACACTGCCAGGGCTACAGATTTCACACAAAGTCCCGTTTCACCACTGTGCTCTGCCACACCTGCCAGAGTTACACTAGCAAAGCTGGTCAGATATAGCTTTTGTAATGAAGAGCAGAAGGAAGTTGGGGAAGTGAACTAAGTGGTTCCAACCCCAGTAAATCAAGAGCTGATACACTGATGCATTCACCAAGAGTTGTCTACCTCTTGGATTAATCTCAGAGCCATCACGGTTTCCAATGCATTGAAAATGAATTCTTTGTGGATCCAATAGGATTAATCACGTTTCAAGTGATGCATGTTTTTAAATACCTAGCTGATTCATGCTCATATGGACTGAAAGATCTGCTCTGTTAGCTATCAGTCCTCTAGAAGGGTGGGGTGTTTCTAAAGAAAATACCACATAATAATTAACTGAAACCCTGACCTTCCACCTTTTGGTGCCATTTACCCTATAACTGCCACTCCAAACTACACAAAAAGTGTGTTTGCTTAGCTAATATAACCATTTAGACAGACAATCCTGTTGCTTAGGGTTCAGACAAACCTCTTTTGGTTCAATTTTATGTGTCTAGGTAAGCCCTGTTATCTGCAGGGAGCTATCTCTCAACATGCCAAACACATCTATTAAACCACAGTAGCTCAGTTACTGTTACCTTGATGCTCAACAACCTGGTACCAGTCCTTGAGAAACTCCAGTGATCAGCAGACGCACTGCAAAACTCCAATCTGCCTTTCAAAATCTTCACCACTTTGCAAGCTGTCAAAATTCTTGTCATCTTGAAAGCTGCTGACTGGTAACTGAAGTTTAAAGGAAACAAGACAAAACAAAAATCTGCTTGTAGGTGTTTCTTCGAGGCTTGGCGCAGACAATATACTCTTGCAGATTACAGTGGAAGAGAACAGAGACACAGCAGGTGCGCTGGACTGACTGTACAGCACTGCCCTACACCTTCTCATTTATTCTGCCATTAAAAGCCCCCGGAGCAGCCCCACCTCCTCCCGCCCCTCCTTGGAGGGGTGCTTGCTTAGACACCCTTGCAACACTGTTCTTCAGGTTGGTGTCTGAGCACTGTTGTAGGGGTTGCATCACAGGCCAGACACTAGCTCTGTCTGCTGGGAGACAGCGAAACCTACTACAGAAATCAAAACCACAGCAACAAAGACAGTCCTCGTGCTCTGAAACACTTTACACTTCAGTAAGAGACAAGGAACAGCACCGCTTGTTCTCCTGACAGGACATGGTCCAGGCAAATTAAGAGAGTCTGTTCATAGTGTGCTTGAGTGCTCTCCAACTGGTGATCTGGGGTCCATACGTTAGGTAGCCGGATAGCCTGTGACTGCTACAAGCGTACTTGTACTAAAACAAGTGGGAAGACCAAATTCTATGGAAAGCCGTAGTCTTTTTATTCTGTGTTTCGAGAGTACACAGTCACTAGAAGCCCTAGCACAGGTCACAGAGTGCTGCCCCTCCCCAAATAAACGAAAAGGAAATCACCAGGAAAAACAAATGGTTGCAAGAGAAAACCATCTTTTGGTAAAATTTCAATGGGCAACAGCTGAAATAAGGTGAAATGTTCCATATGCTAACTAACTGACTATAGACCTTTGTAACTATCACATATTCCCTATAACCCTACACTATCATCTTCAAAAAGAATGATGTTCCTCATTAGCCAGACATGAAAATGCCTAATGAAGACAAAAGCTGTGGGAGAAGCATGCACATTATTATTCTTCAAGAACTAAAATGGTGAGGCATCTTTTGAAACCCAGGTGATCAAAGCTTCAATTAGCTCAGAGCAAGGAAAAAAATAGAAAAAAGATACACACTTTTTTTGCAGTTGGACATATACTGCTATAAAGGATTCAGGTGACCTTTTCTAATCACTGACAGTAATAATCAGGACTTCTTTGTATACAGTAGTTTGAGATTAGTCTAAATTAACAGCAGTATCACATGAAAATATTTCCCACACAGCTCATTATAGCACCAGATTGAACCGTCACACACATAATAAAAGATAGAGAAGAGGGGGAAAGGGGTTTGGGTACCCTCTGCAATGTGAAGAGCTTACCAGAGCCTTGGATGAGAAACACATGGAAAAGGCCTGAATCCAGAACACTGAACGAGACAGACAGCGACAGGGTGGAAGACAGACTGGGTGTAGAGGATCTCACTGCTTTAACACGAGCTCTACAAGTGTGCAGAGCTGGAAGAAGCAAGCCACCAATGTTCCCTGGTAATTTGAGTGTGGTTTAGGAAAGACATAACCATTTTTCCTCCAAGAAGATACTTGACAATCACTCTGATCCATAGAAGGAGCTTGAGACACATGGATTTCACTTTTTGCAAATAAAAAAAAAGAAAACCTAGGGAACTAAGAAATGTTTTTGTTAGCTATTCCTCTATTAGCTTGGCTTTAGCCTGTAGTGACCCAGGCTGGAGATATACACGGCAGAGGAGATGTACAGAAAGCAAAGGCACGCTTATAAGTGAATGCACTGCAAAGACCTATACCTTGTACTAGAAAGGTCATCTTAACATACAAACACACGTGCGCTCACACATGCAAGAAGCCAGCTTTCTTCCAAAGTCACATTTCACATTATGTTAGCTTTACACTGCCACGAAGGTCACACATAGCATTTGGAAGGTTACAAGCACTACCCTTTGTTATGGCTATACTGAAGGGCAAACTCTACACTTTATTTTACTCTCTACCAACATCAGGAAGTTACTTTGGGCCCTGGGTATACACATGTTTGAACCAGAACCAATTCACACTGCCAGTTTCAGCCCCCTAACTGCTAATTCCCAATTACCCCCTTCTACCACCCGAGCTTCAATGTGGCTGCACAATGAGGCAGATGGATCCAGCTAAAAACTAACCCTTTCCTCTCATCACGAACAGGGGGACAGGAGAGAGCAGAAAAAGGACCATGCCTTTTGGCAGAGTGGCATCTTTTGCCAGGTGAAAACAGATGCATAACCACATCATGAACTGGATTCTCTTTGTCAGGGATCTGCAGTACATACACAGATCTCATCTGGCAACTGTATATTAAGAATAAATGAAATGCTATATGGGGGAACAACAGGCAAAAACCTACTTTCCTGCATCACCTCCGCAGCAAGGATGCCCCATTGACTACTGCTATAGATTTGACCCTGCTGTCTTCCCTTTTTTTCTATCCATGTTTTATGGATCAAAATTGATTAAGCTCACTTCAGACCTTCAGAGATCAGGAAGGTATCCCTCCAGTGTAAGAACCACCTTCCTTTTCAAAGCCTCCAACATCATGGAGGAACCTCCCTCTGCCAGAAACAGGAAAAAACATCCAAGCTATTTGTCTCACTGCTAAAATGAGGTGATGAACTGTTGACTCTTTAAGGCCAGAAAAGATATCAGGTATTCCTGAGAGACACCTCAGTTCAGAAAAATCTGTCAACATACAAACAAGCCTTCTGTGGTTTGGACAGATCTTAAGTATGAGCTTCACTTAACATAAAGACCTTCAGAAAAGGCAAAATCACTAAGAAACAAGGAATCAACAAGGAAAAAGAAATCAACCATAGAAGAGTGGAAAAAGGAGAACAGAGACCAATGATTTTATGGAGATGCAACCACACTGTCTGAGCTTAAAACTTGCCTGCCAGGACATGGCTTGCAATGGTGTCATCCCTTCGGGAAAGAAAGTTTGGGCAGGGGCTCTGGAAGAAGGACACATACCAGAGAAATCAGGAATGTAAAGTCACAAAGGCAGAAGACTCAGTCAGTTCAAATACTAGGGGGTGGAAGTACTCACAACTCGGGCTTCCTTAACTTGGTCTTAGACTTGGCATAGCTGTTTAGAAAAAGGCAGGCTGCCTTTTGTTTCATATTCATTTACGCTGTATCCTACGCAGATAGGGAATAGGACAAGGAGAGCAAACTGCTCATTAACATGAGGAGCTTTTTCTTACTCTTTACAAGTGAAAGACACCAGAAATTAAATTCATCACACAGTCCCACTGTACCGTAAAAATCAAACAAAATCAGTGGTCTGTGGCTTTGTAAATCCCCAGGGCCAAGATATTCAAAGAAAGCTAAGTGCCTACATTTTCAGAGGCTTAAAACAAACTGCTTGATATTCAGAAGTGCTCAGAGAACTTGAGGCCCTGCTTAGGTGCCCCAGGTTTGGCACCCCAAAACAGAAGCTCCCTAAGCCACTCGTCACAGCTGGGAAGCTCTGCCGTAAGCAACCAAGCTATCCAGGATTTTTCATTTTCAAGTTCTCTGTAAAAATCACAAGATAGTTCTGTTCTTACTTGAAAGACAAGAGATCGGAGCCAATTTTAGGCACGTTGGCCCAGATTCACGTCAGTGCAAGTCCCAAGTAACCGCCGCCAGCTCAGTGGAGCTCCAGTGACATAAGTCTCCCCAGGATTGGGATCAGGGTAACAAGCAGCCCACGTGAATTGCTTGGACTCTCCTTCTTGTAGCTGAGATGAGAGAGGAGGATTTTTTTCCCCAAGTGTCCTTCAGATGCTTTTGGAAATCTCTCCTGCCATCTGTCAGGCTGTGTCTGATTTCTGACCACCCTGTCTTGCCCCGACTAAAACACATTTCAAAAATATTGAGTGGAAAAGCAGAATAGTTGAAGGTGCCAGCAAAAATGAAATTCTCTCCTGCCACAGGGAACAAGACAAATACTCTCCTCCTCCATCCCATCAGCTAGCAGAAAAGCCCTCAAAGTCATTTGGAAACACTGTCTTCCATTTCAAGGCAAGCTCCGCTTGCTTCCCAAAGAACTTATAGGAAGAGTTTTGAAAGCGCCTAAATAATACTAAGATTTGCCATATATTTTCTAAACAGGTGTTAATTTATCAAGCAAGATCACTGCAGTGGATACAACAACATGTTTGAGCTAGATAACAATTTTTGTTCACAGCATACTGCTAACAACTCTATCAAACCTCATTACATCACAGACTGCAACTTACTTTTTTTGCAGTATGTAGGGGGGGATAAACTGAAGTTATCTTGTTCACATGCAAATGAACTAACAGCATCCAGGCATCCCGTATCACCTGATCCTCTTGGATTGCTCCAGGAGAAAAAGCAAGGTCAGTTACACTTCCAGATCTGCTGCTTTGCGCCAATCTCAGATCAAATGAAGCATTTCAAGAAAAACCCACAATGTTTAGAAAACATTGTAATTGTGATGCAAAGTGAAAAAAGCCAAGAATTTCAAAACTAAGGCTGATCTTCACCTGAGTACACAGAGAGAAACGGAAGGGAATAAGAACCAAGTACAAGCCTTACCCCTCGGCTCTCCTGACTTCTGTTATTTATGCCACAGCCTGAACATGGGGTTTTTTTCCACATAGTTTGTTCTATTTTAGAGGAGGTCTGGGGAAAAGGCTATTTTAAATTTTATTGGGAGACGTTCATAGTAGATCAAAATACAATCTCCAGATTTGGGTGCTGCATTTTGATTCATCCTTACCAACTCACATGATTGTACATCCTGACATTTTTCCTTCTTCCTGAAGTCCAGCCAAACAGTAGCAGTTCATTATTAGAGAACCCTCAGCAAGTTTGCTGCCGACACCAAGCTGTGCAGTGCAGTCAACACGCTGGAGAGAAGACATGCCATCCAGAGGGACCTTGACATGCTTGAGAGGTGGGCTTGTGCAAATCACATGAAGTTCAACAAGGTCAAGTGCAAGGTCCTGCACATGGGTCGGGACAATCCCAAGCACAACTACAGGCTGGGTGGAGAATGGATTGAGAGCAGCCCTGAGGAGAAGGACTTGGGGGGGGTGGTGGATGAGGAGCTCAGGATGAGCCGGCAATGTGCGCTTGCAGCCCAGAAAGCTGTGAGGGTGGTGAGGCACTGGCACAGGTTGCCCAGAGAAGCTGTGGATGCCCCTGGCTCCCTGGAAGTGTTCAAGGCCAGGCTGGATGGGGCTTTGGGCAACCTGGGCTAGTGGAATGTGTCCCTGCTCAGGCTTTAAGGTCCCTTCCAACCCAAACCATTCCATGATTCTATGAACTTCAGCCTTCATATATGAAGCAAAAAAGTTTTGTAGATGTGATTAAAAAAATTAAGACATGGTTCTGACTTCAGCACAGAAAATGAATTTTAAAATCTTACATTTTGAATTACAGCAAAATCAGGTCTTGCCAGATCCTATCTTTTTCCAGACAGAAGATCTCTATTAGCAGAAATTGATGGTTTCATATATTCATTCAGGATTTCTGGACAGCGAGAAATACTGGCTGTGTTCACTCTGCGTGCACAGATTGACTCTCTAGAACTCACACATGGAGATCAAAGTTTCGTGGAAGCATTCGATCTCCTGCGTGTGTGCAGTTGAACAGCACACCTGCTTGGAAGGCAAGTCTGGCACTGCCCCGCAGTTGGGAATTCACATCACATGAACCATACTGCATATCCACAGAGATATGGCTAGGAAGGATCATGAAACCTGGCAGAAAAATACATGCAGGTTAGTATGAATCACGATTTGGGGGAATGGCTAATCCATTCTGCAACACCTGGGATCTGACAGCTCCTGCCAACTGGTACTTTGACGGAAGTATACTACACATATAAATAGAGAGAGAGATGGAAAAGAGATCAAAGTTTGGCCATAGCAATTCCTCTTCCATTTCAGTCTCAGTCGAATTTTGAGTAAACAGCAGACATTCGAGCCTGCATGCTCTCTTATTGTTTCAGAGTGCCTTCATGTGGCATAAACATTGATAACCACTTTCTTTGCTTGCCTAACTTACTGACAAGCCAAATAAACCTTATTAAAATCCACCTGTTTCATTCCTCAGAGACGGAGAGACTGGTTGTTATTCAAAAAGCCAAGCACTGCTGATTGTTGACTTTTCTTTTACTTATTATTCTACCACAGATCTGAATACATTTGGGTAAAACTGTGAGCTTGCATCCTCCTATTCCAGTTTCAGTAAAGCAGAGACTTGATGTGACAATAGCCCAAGTAAACTAGAATTCACCCTGATCTTTCTTCTACCCTGAGCTTCCTAAAGAATACCAAATTGCTTTTAAACTAATAAAAGATAGGAATGATTGAATATAAACTCAGATGCTTTAGCTTTTTTTTAAGAGGGAAACAATTCCAAGTGACAAGACAAGAAGAACAGGAACTAAAAATGGACTGCTCCTAGTTGCCCACTGTGCCCTTATGGGTATGCTCTTGCTTGCAGCTTGTTTTCCTCCAACTCTGCACCTTCCTGAAATGCAAATTGCCCAGTCCTCTCTGATCACTAGTCCCTTCTACCCTCAAGACCCGGCTTTTTGCTCTCTGCTTCCTTCCACAGTTTCTCTGCACAAGTAACATTCTCTCAGCTCCTTGATATGACTCTACTGTCCACCACACTCCATGGGTCCTGAAAGCTCCTTTCCCTTGAGCACGCTTCAGAGGAGAGAAGTCACCTTTCCTGTCTACAAGAAGTTCAGTTTCCCCCATTACCGCTCACTTACAGGAACACAACAAAAAGTAAGAACGAACAAATTAGTTGTTGCCTTTTTTTTTTTTTTTACTTTGCCTGTGTGGTAGTGGCAGGCACTTCTGTAATTCCCTCAAAATCTCTGTGATCCCCCTGATTTGTCAGCCAGTAACACATCAGCCTGACAGGGCAGCTGACATCTTACTTCAGAAATAGGCCTGCTGCCTTCACCAGGACTATTCTCTGAAGTCCCGCATGATTTTGTAAGCATGGCAGCATTCAACTGTAAGATTTTAAATGCACAGTTTTACCCACCAGATTGAAATGCATGAGGGCAGCATACTCTGCACCCATCCTCAACTCCACTCCACTGTTTCCTTACGCAGACCATTTTACTTTGCAGATAGTTTCAGAAAATCTGCTCTTTTCAGTTCTGGGTGTCACTGAGAAAGGCCTTCCTGTTGAATATTGAATACCATGGTTGAGTTAAATTTTCCAGATGTTCTCCATAAAAAATTTTACTCACAGCCATCATAATGATGGCAAGTTCATATCAGATCAATTACATGATCATACATTTAATTTTTCTTTTGCCTTTTTCTATCTTCATACTAATTTATTTTTTTTTATTCTCTGTATCTACTAGCCAAAGACTCAGCTAAATATGGAGAGAATACAAGGACAGTTTTATCTGCTTCCAAAGACAAAGCTCTAAACATTTTATTGATAGCTGTAATTGGATTGTAGAAGTCAGTCTGAAAAACAGAATTAATTCCTGTCTTTACACCTTTTCCCTTTGTTTTCATAATGTTCTACCTGATCCTTTTTCCTGCAAGAACAGATTCTGACAGTCATCTCTGCTAACCAGCACTTCGCAGTAGAAATGGCAAGAATCCTATCAAAGCTTAACTATTTCCTGCAGAAGGGAATAATCAATATGAAAAACATTACGAAATCTGTTTTTAACAGCACAACGAGATCTTATTCCTAAATCCCAGTCCTGCAGTCCTCACTCACAGGAAACATGCATGTCTGGGTAAAGGAGAACTTACAGATCTGAACCCTGAGCTAACTTAAATTAATGAAAAATCAAATGTACAAGTGTTCTTTAAAGAAGATGCACAAATGTCAAGTTGGTGAGGGCTTCAGATATAGTGCAAAATTCAGTCTGTTCTCCTTTGGCTAACAAAAACCTGGTCTGAAGAAAACATGGATATGTTCCTACTTTTGGATGGAAAACACAATAACTATAACTTGAAATGTCTTCCTAATTCAGATTGAATGTAACTTTTTGTTTGGGAGTCCAAATAAACAAAAAACTATAAAGAAATGTTTTAAACAGAGTTGCTCGAAATCTGATTTTATGAAAGACTGCAAGTAGTTATTTGAACTACTACAGAACTTCTTTTTTTCTTTTAGAGAAACATAATTTTCCTCTTTTAAATTAAAATTTTCCTCTTTTTTTCTTTGGTTTTTAAAACACAAACTAAAAAGCATTTAATTTCAGTTAAAAAAAAATAAGTGAAGACTTTAATTTTGATATTTTAATTGAAATGTCAAAAAGCACCAGAATTAGACTGAGATCCACTTTCTCTTTTCTGCAAAAACATTAGTTGACTCTAGCTGACAGCTAACAGTAATCTAGTTCTGTAAGCTAACTACTTAGCTCTGGAAACAACCCCTCATACCCAGTGCACAATTTTATAAAATGAAGGAAACATGCCTCAAAACAATCAAAGTATCCAGAAGTGGTAGCAAATACCAAAGGGATTCAGGACACAAAAGTGTTAGTGATAAATCAACAGGCCCTATGACAGTTTCAGTTAACATCTTATATCATAGTTTTAAAAGATAATAAAGACTTCTCATTTTGTAACAGGAAAAATTACTGTTAACAAAATAATTGAAAATCTCAAACCAAGGCCACATGAAAGACAGCTTTTTTTTTTTTTTTTTAAAGGCAATTTTCTTGTTAACTCTGAGTTGCCCACTTTGGCACCTCCTTTTCCAAATTTTGTGCATAAGCAGTAATCAATACAGCATTTTGACCAGCAAAGTTTATATAATGCTTGTCAACAAGACTGGTATATCTATTCCCAGGTTAGAGAAAAATCCATTTTCAAGGAGATTAAAACTTTTCTTTAAGGCTTGAGCAGCCCAGGGTACACTCATCTGCTGTCTGGAATACTGAGCCCATGCTTCACCCAAACTTGACAAAGATAAGGCTCTTATCTTCAGCAAGAGAAAAAAGAATCAATGTCTTGAAAATGGGTCAAATTCCATTGCCACTGGGATTAGCAGCTCCTCTTAGATCAGCTGACTTGGAAGAAACAGAGAAAAACCTTGCAGTATCTGAAGGAGACTGACACTATTCCAAAAGGCCAATTCCAGAAAACCCTTAGTTAGCTAAAACTAAGTGCAGTCAGAAAAGCGTTGCCCGAGGGGTAATAATGAGCATACAAAGTGCAGTTTGCTCCCAGTGCCACGACTGAGCACCACACCTCAGACACAACTCTTATTTTCATGTTGATACAACCAAGGGAGACCAGACCCAGGAGTCTTAGAGCTGCCCGATAGGAGTGTGCAGTGTCTGACTTCAGCCCGGAGCTGAATTCTATTTACTGGAAGATGTTTGGAGGCAGCAAGATTTCTCATTCCCTGACATTTTCTAAAAAGACATTTTTACAAATGAGGGCCAGAATTAGGAGTCATCCCTTTTCCCTTGTGATTCCAGAAGCTCATACACTGCACGGGCTTGTTCCCGTAGATCACTAAAAAGGCCAAACTGGATTTACGAAATAAAAACAAATCAAAAGGGCTACATAAACATTGTCTCCCCTGTGCTACAGATTCTTTACATATTTTAAAAATAAGATGACCTTACAAAGCAAGATTAGCTACATTTGCTCAAGATTCATGTTATGCTTGCTTCCTTCTGTGGCAGTTCTATCACGGGTGAGTATTTGATAGGTTATCATACCCCAGTGTGTTTCTTGTAGCAAAGGAAAACAAAATTGACTTGCCCTTGATTAGGCTATAAATAAATAGGCTTTTATCTAGAATGAAGGCTACAACATAAACTGTCCCTGAGCTGCTAATTTATGCATATAAAACTGTGTATGTGCATTCACACAGGCACATACTGTCTTCACTGCACGGTTTTGTCATTTTTCCTTGACTCGATAATCCTTTTTTCTCAGTTAAATATAACTTGACTGAAATAAAAACTTCTATGACCAAATTGTTTTCATGGACATTTTGACCATTTGGTCCAACCTTCTTGGTGGGCATCTAGAGATGACCTTGGCCAGACCTATCACACACCATCCTGTGGTCCATGATCTCAAATCTATGACTAGGGAGACCCAGAAGGGAAGTAAGGAATTGAGTAGAAAGAGAAAGCATCCATCAGAAGAGATAAGCACCAGATCAGAAGAGCATGTTATAGACATATATATATATTTCCTAGACCAACAGGTCCTTGCAGCTAGGCACTCTGAAATATGATTCACAGTAGCTGCCCCTGGTAGGACAGCTACTTGTTCCTTGGACTACAAAAAAAGCCAAATAAAACAGGCTTATTATTCCCAGCACGTTTCTGGGTCAGGCTTAAAGCTAGGCTCATTTTGAGGAAAAAAGCAGCTCCACTAATACTCCTCAAGTATTTAGGTAAAGTATCATCTCTCAGCCTTATTCAACAGGCTTCCTAGAGTGGTCATCGATGCCCCAAACCTATCGGTGTTTAAAAGGCATTTGGACAATGATCTTAATAATGTGTGTTAACTTTTGGTCATCCCTGAATTGGTCAGGCAGTGGGAGTAGCTGATTGTTGTAGGTCCCCTCCAACTGAAGTATTCTATATGAGAAAATACAGAAAATTTTCTACAGAAAGCTTCTTCCCTAAATTCAAGAGCATAAAAGTGAATTAATCTTCTCTTTCGTATAAATATATATACTCTCTGAAAAGGAAATACACAACATTTCTCTCCAGCCTAGTTTCTTACCCTTTAGCACCAGTCTATGCAGTGCTAGATGTTCCTGGTTTTGGTGGGAGGGGGAGTTAACATTTCAGAGGAGTTACTTAACATGGCCTTGGCCTCTCACCATATATAAAGCATCCCTGATCAATCAGCATTTTCCTTGTTGCTTCATGCCTGCTGCTCCAGATTGGAAGGATTTGCAAAATTTGTTTGTCTTTTTTTCTTCTCCTCACTCCTACTTTTTTTTTTTTTATTCCTGTGATTACCCTGGGGGAAAAAAAAAAGCTTTGGCTGTCGTACACTGGGCTACGCTCTGAAGCATTTGCTTTAACTTACAGATAGATGTACATTAGGCAGATAAATGCCTGAGGATGGAGATCTCTTTAAATAACACAGCAAATTCTTGCTATATGGATCTGTATGCCATTTACCTGAGAAGGGGGAGACGATACCTGATTTTGACTGACTGAAAAACATTTTTAGGGCAGGAGAACAAAGAGGTTTGAAGCAGTAATTGTTGCTGTCAGGTAAGTGTTCAGGACTTTAACCCAAGAACTCCAACACTGTCTATTCAGCTAGTATTTTCTAACAGTGAGGAAACTTTATGAGTGAGCTAATTGTAAGACTGTATCATGCTCCGTGAGGATGAGAGACACTTGATAAAGTTTTATACCCAGCAGTGCATGCTGCTGTACCTCAAACACACTCCTTTGCCCTAGCATTTTCCTTAGCAAAACCTTCAGAAATAGGCTTGTTCCCCCAAAGACCAGTGGGCTTAAAGAGAGTCTGTGCTTTTGAGAAGGGGCTTTTATTGCACACCTTAAAAGAGGGCACACAACTCCAATGGACATATGAGTGGGACCTGTGCTGTAGCCTTTGGGTGCAGCTAGGCCGCCCTTTCCCTGAAGATGTTCTGCATTGCAATGTACCCATCAGTCACTTCATTCTGACACTTACTTATGTTCAGCAAAGTTTAAATCAACCACCCCATGGGAAGAAGTCACTATATATACAAAGGCAGCAAGCTCCTAGCTCTTCGTTCATTTGAAGAAGGCAGGATCTCAAATACCAAACATTTTGCCTCATTCAGCTTCAGGAAAGACAAAGCACATCATCACAAGATGCTTTTCCTTCTTCCTCTAAGCATACAGACCTTGGCTCCACAGGAGCACAGGAACTAACCAGAGAGTTGGAGACACCAAAAAGGCCCATCTGGCTAATGCTCCTCCAACAGCCCTCCAAACTAGCTGGTATCGAGTTCCTCGCACAGCCACAGTCGGGACAGTGTCAGCGTGCTACAGTACTATCAGAAAAAAACCCAAAACACCCACATCTGTGGATTTGCTTGGCTCAGCCCCACAAAAGTCCAAGCTAGGGCCTGAATATATCAAATATATGGGTTTTGAAATTAGTTATCCATGCCTGCTTCAATTAAGAGTTCTAAACACAGGCTTTAGTGTTCAGGTAGTTAATTTCATGAACAGATGTGGTTACAATATTATCAGATTTTAGTAAAATGAACAATCAATTTTTAAAGGGGAGTAGTACAAAGGTAGCTTATTCACTTTCCTGTACTGGTCAAAGTAACTTAAATAGTCAGTTTTTCATCTTTATCCACTGCCATAAATTAAAAAAAAAAAAAAAAAATCCATTAATTTATTCCACTTCCTATGGATTCCATCATGCTACGATCCATTATAACCAAAGCAATCATAAACTATGACATGCAGTGCAATGAAATTGCACTAACCTGAAAAAAAATCCACAAGAGCTAAGTATAACTGGGAAGTTTTCATTTCACTACTCTGATCACAGAGGTGTGATGCATGTGCTTTGGAGATCACAGCAAAGATGAGGAGTTGGCTTGTATAGGCCACATGGTCAAGAAGAGCTTCAGTCTGTCATTTCTGACTTGAGGGAGGAAATAAGGCTTGGAAAACACCGACCCCTCAGAATAAGAGCACTTAAATAGCAGGTATCCATACAGTGAGGCATCCGAGATCACTGGCTGTTACCATCCATGGGAAGCTGACATGTGGTCTGTGAAATTGGTTCAAATCTAGCCCAGGGTTGTTCAAATATGGAACAAAAATACATTGAAGTGCTGCTTTGTCTGAACAACTGCATATTACTGCATCCACTCCCTGTAACATAGGCTTCTTACAAGCATAATTTCCATCTCAGACAGCTGTCCAGAAATCAGATGCATCCTTTATCGCACAGGAGTCTCTCAGACTACAGAACAGGACCACCAAAGCTGATACATGAAAGCTGAAGCAAGGGAGAAGGTTGACTATTTGAAGCATTGGCATCTGAAGTGTCATATCATGTCTGGTGCAGAAAAAAAAAGAAAATGGGTTCTCTAAACCAGACTCCTAGGGGTGAGAAAGCTTATCAAGAGACAACTTTGTAAAGAAGCACTGAATGCTTCCAAGCAATGTAGAAGGGCCACGGATAACCGGGATGCAACTTGCTGCTGTCTGAGCCTCACATAGTCTACCTCTGAGCAGCAAGAAGTCACAGAAACAGAAAGCACCCTTTGAACTAAGCACACAATATTTAGAAATCATACAGTGGAAAGAGTATATCAGCTGGGAGGCAGGGTGGATGGCAATGTTGTTAGGGACATCATCCACAAGAGAGTGCTTTACTCAAGTGCTACCTCTTCCCTATTCCAGTCAGGGAATCAGTCAGTCATGCACTCTTGCAATCACATTTAACCTTTCCAGACAATCTAATTCTCTCTCTCCTTCCCTTTTGCCCCTAGCAATCCTCCTGCAGCTGCGGCACACTCAGGAGTGTGCTTTGAAGAATTTGGAAGCTCAGTTTGGGCAGCATGGGTCTGATTTCTAGCATCAACAGCCAAAGAAATTGGTCTCAAGCCATGACTTTGGAAAAGACTCAAACTTTTTATTCTGCTGATTCACATGAAGCTTAAAACCTTTACCCACACAAATTTCTGGCTTTGCTCAAGTCATTCTCCTCTCCTGACCCTTACCAGAACACCTCATCCTGGCAAAATACATTCTGTTCATCAGAGCTCTGACCCTAATACATTTACCTGTGCAATCCAGCAGGTAGAACAGCAGTGCTGGTATGCTGTGAATGCTTCCAGTTTTCTGTTTACCACCATTCTTTCATTATCAACCTCCTCCAACAGATGGACTGTAATTTCATAGGCACAAGAAGATACAATAACTGGGTGGGAGAGGCAGGAAGGGCTGCTGCTTCAGTAGCAAGAACCTGGAGGGGAAAAAAATAAATTTTGGAAGAAATATGGAGACCTGTGTTTAAGCACCAGCCCAATAACAGGTATGAATACAGCTGCTGAGAAGGCAATTCAGACTGCCTTCTGTTGCAAATTCTGCCTTTTTTCCAGGGAAATGGGTTCCACGAGAGGCAGCTAAGGAAGTGATAAATCTCTGTTTCAAGCTACTAAGTTCCTTCTGTTGGGATGGCACCCATTTTGATAACATTAGCCACAGCACTCTCTAGTAAAGGTCCGTAACAGCATTTCCATCCATCCTGCCAGTCAGCTAATATATACTCTCTCCAACTTTGCAAATGATCATGAGGGAAACTGAAATGAATTTCATCCTTTCATTGCTCACATCCCCCTGGAAAAGTCACGATGCAACCCTTTTTAGGCTTCTCCAAAGGGCAAATAAATAATAACTAAAAATCATCCAAGCAAAATAAGGAATGAAAAATTCTTTACGTTTTGACAGTCATCAACTTTCAAACTCACCACAGTGGAAATGCTGTGGTGTTATGCACATCTTTTTCCCACCCTTTACATGCCTAAAATAATACATATGGGACACTTCCATCATATTGCTCCAAGGCTGAAGAATATATAGGCACTGAAGCCACATCTGTGTTATTTAGCTAAACCTACACAGTCCTTCACAGGCAAGCCTGTGGTTGCTTTTCCTGCATTTGCAATCCATTCAGCACAAGACAAGCCCAAAATGAAGCTCATGAACTTCGTGGCTTGAGCACAGCATTGCTGCTGACCAAATTAAGGAATTTCTGGTTTCACACTTGCTTTTTCTCCTGCCTCTTGGACAGGCTTGTCTGCAAAGGATCATATCAACATATCTGTAGTCAGTCAAACTGGAAACAACATCAACTAATCTAGCCAAGTGAGGACATTATAATCTGCAGAGTGGCAGACATTTAAAGTACCAAACACCTGCACCCCCCTAAATCCAAGAGCCTTCTTTGAGAAGGCTCCCTCCTTGTGCCCCAGGTTTGTTCTTGTTTGCATTGTACACTGTTTCAAAAACTCCTTGAAAGGGAAATTAGAAAATGAGAAATTAGAAATTAGTTCATTGCAGAACAGAATCCTAGAGCAGGAGTATCTTCAGTACGACATGTACACACCTATACTCTGAGCAATTAATTTCTTTTCCTTTCATCTGCATCATAAGAGAAGTCACAAGAAAGCAAACTGAGGTGAAACAATATTCTTGCAAGGTGGGAAGCCACGAGGTTGAAAATATAGTGGGGAAACTGCCTCTTTGCTTTGAGCAACATTATGAGTTGGCAAAATATTTTCAATCCTTAATGGTTAAGCTTTAAAAAGCTCTTCTGAAAACAAAAACATGGGAAAATATATAAAAGACAAGGAGAGTAAGAAACTCTCTGGCACATAGCAAGCTCTGTTCCAATGTTCCAGGCAGCGACCCATCAAGAGACGTCACTCTGTGGAGAAGAAAGCATGGTGCTGTCTCCTGGCACTGCTAGCATGGCTTGTGGCTGAGTGACAGGCAGCTGTGCTGGCCCTGAGCCAGCCAGGATGAGTCCTCCCTCCAAAAGCCTCAGCACAGCTGCCTGCTTTTTTTAAAGGGAAAAAACCAAAAGCATGCAGGATTACGGACACATCCAAGGTATGAAATAGCATTCTCTAAGATCAGGTACGCACCCAAGCCTGCATTTCTGCAGTGTTTTAGTCAGGGGGACAGTGACATCTAGCCTCAGCAGAGCTGTACGAGAGTCACCTGGAAAAAGCCCTGCTGATCTGTTTTCTATTTGTGCTATGCATAAACCTCAGGGGTGCACACAGCAGCACCAAGCCCAGCACCACAGCTGCAGAAGAGTTGCAGAAGACACCTGCCTGTTGAGATGCCCACCAGCTACAAAGATTCGTTACCACAGTTTCTAGCATGCTTATGTTAATGACTGATTGACACTCCAGTCCCTGTTCAGTCATAAAGCTGCCAACACAATTAAACATGTGTCAGAAAGGATGATCTGACCACCTCCATCCTCTACATTCAAGGTAATTCCAAGCCCAGCTTCACTCCAAGCAGCCCTCTGTTGCATTTGGGGCATACCAAACACTGGATGCCTTTGTGAAGAGCCATTCTGAACATCTGAACCACGACAAAAAGAGTTCAGCAGAAGTTCACAGCTTATTAGCCTCTGGAGTATTCAACAAGAGACAGAAATCTAAAGGAAATTAAGTTGATTAGGTGGCATTACACATTTACAGGGGGCAGGATTTAAAGTAGTATATTTAGAAGCTGTCTCAGGGCTTCTGTGTACTGACACTGTTAATTACAGCTATTACTAGCACAGGGACTGTGTTAGGTGATGCTAATGAATACCTGCCTCTTGTACGGGTGTGACTCACTGACTCTACCTGCAGGAGGGAAGAGTGGCTGTAAGAGGCTCTGTAAGCTACAGGAAGGCTTTTAGGAATCCAGTTGCAAGGAAGCATTTTGGGCTGAAATTGAGCCACAGATTTTACCATAGCCAGTCTCCAAGCAGTAGGAGACTGGCTGTGCACTACCTGCTCCAACTTGCTTTGCATCAGAATGGGAATCTCTCACCAGCTGCCTTCCCTTTTGGTTCTAAAGTCTGAAAATGCTGGCCACAGCATTCATTAAATAGATTGATCTCTAGCCAGTTTTCCTGCAGGACATGAGAAGCTTGGAAGAAGTCCCTCCTCAGAGCCAGCCACCACCTCCCTCTCCAGTGATGGGAAGAGCCACAAAAACACAACAGTCAGCAACAAGCCTAGCAGGGGCAGGAATACAGGTGATCTCGATGGGGCATCCAGGAGGAGTCATCTTCAGAGAGCTGCAGAGAGTGATGGGTGCTCTGAGAAACAACAGATACCTGAAACGTACCAGAACAGCAAATCTGGGACCTGATGCCACATATTTACTGATCAGAACAGATCTAGACAAATCTATTACCATAAAGGTGGATGTAGAGAATGAATATCAAAATACTGGCACAGGTGCCAAAACACTGCTGGATCAGAACAGACCTTGCAAAGCTGCCTGGGTGTACCAATTGCTGGTGGTATAGACACTTGAGATAGAAGGTCCTTTAAAAACATGACCCAACATTTTCCCAAACAACACCCAACAGTTTCCCAAAAAAAAACCCCCAACATTTGCACACTCTGAGCAACAGCAGATTCCATTATTAGGAAGGGGTAAAAGGTACCTTCATAGGGTACCAAAGAAACAACAGGGTCCTTTCAGCACCCCTCAGAGCCCTTAGATCACCTGCAAAGACTAAATTTATTGCTTAGCATCATGAAGACCCTGGTCACTGCCACCCCAAACTGTTCACATAGCTAAGCAAGCAACTCATCAGTCATGCTTGTGCGCTGCTCATCTGTAGACGTGCAAAGGTGAATGCAGGGGTAGACAGATGTCAAATACAGAGTCAGGCTGAGCAATCAGCCATACCCACCTCATGTTTTCATTGGCGATCACATCCAATCCTCACATTGAACTTTAAAGACAGCATTAAGAATGCAAGTGCCCTATGCAGAACTGCTTTCGTCGTTACAGCAAAGCAAAGGAAATCTGACTTGATGTCAGTCCTGTCCAGGGATCAAAGTGTATCAAAGTCTCAGCAAACCCTACTGTCTTCCAGATACCTCATCACCAAACATCACCAGTTCCCTGTCTGGTTTTCTTTGCTCCTGCCCACAAGTACCCTTACTGATCTCCTTTACTCAATCAGAGTCTGCTCTCCAACCTCTCCTTTGCCAAGGATGAATGGATTCCCATTCCACTGGAGGTTGATATCTTATGGTCCACGAAGAAGAGAAAATGGCAAAATGTCCCAGAGGATTGCTACATGCGTTTCGCCAAAGAGTTCTGGCCCGATGCGTGGAACCACTGATCTCCGCTTTCCCCGCCTGCCAGGCAGAGCAGGTCTCCTCCAGGTTCTTGCTTGTGGGACAGGGGCATCTAGTGGCTGAACCCCCAAAAAGCAGGATAAAGTCACAGCCACAAGTTGCAGCTACACAGCAATTAGGGATGTGTTGGTAGCTTAAGTGGGACGCAGCTGCTGCTGACACGGAGACGGATCGTTACAAAGCTGTTAGTTTATTAACTGCTCTACCCAGGCTAACATCTCATAAAGTAAAATATAAACACACAGTATCAGGCACACCAGCTCAGACGAAATCCTCCAATACTAGTGTTCATGTCAGATGCTCAGGGAACAGTATACTAGCAAACACATGCAGCAACATTCCCTAACAGCCTCATAACTCCCAGAAGTCGGTGGCTCAGGCACATCCCATGCGCAAGCACATTGGTATCTTTTTACTTGACAACTGTCACAGCTCAACTATATGAATAATCTCCTTCACCCTTGAATGCTGCTCCAGTTATTTCAGTTGATGTCTTCTAGCTTTGAAAGCCAGTGTGTCACCTTCCCCTGTTCACATTTGTGACACTGCTCAAGACTTTACAGACATCTACTACACCCTTTTTAGATGTCTCTTTTCCAGCCTAAATAATCCTAGCCTGGCTACTTAGTCATTGCACATAAGCTATTCCACATAGCTGATGAGCTTTTTTTTGGCCTGCTCAGTTCTATAACTTGTACCCCTTCTAGATCTGCTATCCTATTTGAGATGCGATCAGAACTAAACATGGTATCTGACATGCAAGTGAGCCACAGACATATATAACAGCATTCTCAGTTTTGTGCTCTTTTCCCTTCCTAGTAACAACTGACTTTCTTTCACTTGCTACAGAGCGGTGAGCTGGTGTTTTCACAGAACCACCTACTACATCCCTGAGATCTCTTTTCTGAACGGGAATTGTTAGCTCAAAGCTCACCACTGTGTGTGTACATAAAGTCAGGACTGGTTTTTACTGACTACTTTGCTTAACATCTGGCCACAAATGCAGGCAGGATATAAGCAAGCTGTGGCCCAGATATACGATCAATATAATTGACTACTTTAGTTCAGTTTCTGTGACCAGTACTCAGACTTTGATGTCTTCATAGAAGCTGCTAAAAGAAAAATAATCAAGGCTATCTGCAATCATGCTTACTACAGATTGGAAAAAAGAATCTAATAAAATGAGATGCTTTTTCCCCCTTCTGGATATCCTTCTAAAATGAAAAATTTTACTGTCATAATGCGAAGATGTAACACTTGCTTTACCTTTCAAAAACAAGCCTACTTAGCTTCAGAACAGCACTAAGATCTTCAATCCCTTAATACATGTTTGAGTTTTTATTGAGATCAAATACAGTGAGACATAGGCCTAGTATTAAAGAATAGCAAAGTTTCTAGAATTATCACTTTTATACGTAGCATTACAGCTGAAACAACATCTGACATTCAAAATTGTTATTTTGAAAGAGGAAAAGTACATCTTTGACTTTGATCTTTCATATGTCTTAGGACGCTTTGGACATCAATCCTAAATATGTAGTATCTTTAGCCATGCTGCTGCTGAATAAATAATGTGTAAGAGAGTCTAAAAGCACAGCTGGGAAGCTTCTTGCTTTTACTCTGTACTGTCTGAAGCTTGAACACAAAGAAGCGAACACAAGAAAGAAACAAAACAGAAATGGGGAGATAAATGCCACAACTCGCATTACATTTCTTAACTGTCCACAAAATTTTGTATTTCAGTAGTTCTAGGAACACAGACACATCCCTGGAGTGATATTTCAGCAGGTGCTTTGTCTGTACAGTTTTCCAGGACATTTCCACAGTGACTATGACCATGCTCTGTGGAGTGCTTCCACAAAGAGCCTCCCAAATCTCCTTTTGTACACAAGGAGGCCACGAAGGACATCTTATCCTTGCTCACTGCACTCCCTCACATACAGCACGCAGTTGCAAAGGCAGGACAAGCAACCCCCACATTTATTATCATAGGATTACCATGCCAAGCCCATCTGGTCCACAGCATGGAGGCCACCGTCTGAGGTCGAACCGACCCCGAGAGGAGGCTATGCAGAGGGGTAGATGCCAAACCACCATTTTGGAAAGGCCACTTGCAAGTCCACATCTACGCTGCCCAATTTGGCATCTACTGATTGGAGATTAGCAGTAGGTGAAATTACAGAACTGATGGGTGCCTACGGCCAGGGAAGGGCAGGGACCTCAGGAGGGGACATCTCCGCTCAGGTAGGAGTGTTTCAGTAAGTCCTCAGGCAGGATGCCAAGTAGTCTGTAGGCAGCTGTAACATCTGGCAGAGATTTGAGATTCACATCCTCACTGGAATGAGGAAGAAGCAGACACGCAGGCATCCTAAGGCTTTCTTCAGAGAAGACTGTGAAACGTCAATTTTATCCATGTGGCTACAGGATGCACAGACATGCTACCAGTCCAGAAGGGACCACCAACAGCCAGAATCCTTATGCTGCTAAAATTCAGTAAGAATCTGTATTTTAGATAATGCTGTGGAACAGAAAATATTTCTTTTCTCACCAGTAGAAAGATTTTGGGACATCTTTTCAACCACTGATTGTGAGTCACTTCAGAAACTGAGATTTTTGTAGGGTTAACTTCGTGATAGGACAGCCACGAAGGCTACTGGAGTCTGTTTTCTCACCATTTTCTCCATTTACTCTGACAGCTGTTTCCACACAAAATTAGTCTCTAGATGTGTTCTAAACAGATTTGCTTTCATCTTTTTTTTTTCCAGTGAATCCAGCATGACCTTTTTCAGACAAAGCAAACAAACAAGCCCCCACCCCCAAACACCTCAAAGTGACTGGGATTGCAATGAGAACATGGAAGCTGCTTCCCTCTCAGGCTCATTTCCTTCTTGCATTCCCTATTCTACATGGGCAGGTTACTAAGGACAAATCATGAGTCACTTACTTGGGCTCCAGGTGACAGCCACTGTGAGATACTCCAGATTTATCCTGGGCAGCAACAGGTCCATCGAAGCCTAAGTGACTGCAACCATTTAGAAAATAACATACTGAAACATAACTCCTTGGCAGGAGAACAGACAGGATAATTTGGGAGAAGCATCTTTGCCTTGAAGTGATCTGGGGAAAAGAAAAAAAAAAAAAAAAGAAAAAAGAATGAGAGGAATCAAAGACAAAAGAGAAAGACTGAAGCTGAAATTATGTACCTTATGCTGGAAGTTAATACTGAACTGTGCCTGAGGGAAGGAGGGCAGTGAATATTGTTTTGACCTGCAGATGGAAGGGAAGACTATAATACAGGGCTGTGAATTTGGCCGTAAGCAGAAGACCCCATGTTATTTCTGCTGATGCTAGAGCTGCCTCTCTGAATACTAAAGCTGCACAGTTCATCTCCCTGCCTTGAATGCAAGGCAGTGTTGACACGATTGAAATTCATTAAACAAGGAACAGCTGAATGAAAAAGGAACTGAAAGTGCATATAATTGGGATTCCTTCTTTTCTGCTTGTCTCTCACCATCTCCTACAATAATTTTTTCCTTTTCTTTGAGCTCTGATTTTACAGATTGTAATAAAGAATGGACACATGGACAGAAAACCAGAATCCCTCATACAATTGTCCCAAACATGAATGCAGCAGCCTAATGTCTTCCCATGCATGTTCTCGATGACCACCAAAAGGTAAATTCTGAGAGCAGCTGTTTCCCCTAAACCCACTCCAACGGATTCAGCTCCTACAAGGGGCAGTGCCACTGCGCTTAGACCTCTACAAGCCACCAAAAGCTTCAAGCCAGCCACATTTATTTGCACTTCCCCAGGAGAAGCACAGGCAAGCCTGCAGAGCTAGAAGTGCTGGGGAGCCCCAGAGCTGCGCCTGTCATGCACTTCAGCAAGCCAGACCCCAGGCAGGGGTGTCACAACCCGTCTCTGGCCTACAGGGTCAGCCAAAGGGGAGTTGCGCACAATGTTACACCAGGCAGAAAGGCACCGAGGCCTGGATTCAGAAATACAGCACACAAGGACAACTTAGCCCAACGAATGCTACCCCGTAGCCAAAGGTACATGGCTGGCTGCACAGAGGCACACCACCACAGGACTGCAGGGAGACCCTGTCACCAGGGCATCGCAGCTACATGCCATTTGGGATGAAAAGCAGGAGGACAAGTTACATTGGTAGGGGCTACAAGTCATAAGGACCTACCCTCCAGTCACGAGGAAGAGGTCGCTCAGCTGGCACAGGCGAGACAGAGCGGCTGGGCAGGGGACAGCAAGGGAAAGCCCCTGTCACTCGTCCAGGCCTGGCTCCAACCCGGGTGAGGAACTACCGCTGCTGGAGAGGAGCAGGACTCAACACGTGTTCCTTGGCCGCACCTTCTGCCACCACCTGCACACCGCACCCACGGGGCAACCAGCCCCACAGGGCTGACCACATGGTGCCCATCCTCACAAGACCCCAAAACTCCCAGGGCCAGCTGCAAGGGGCCCCAAACCCCACAGGGCCTGCAAGCCCCACAGAGCCAGCCAAATCAAACTGAACAGGACCCCTAAACCCCACAGAGCCAGCCACACAGCACCCCTAACCTCCACAGTGCCCCTAGGCCCCACAGAGCCAGCTGCAAGGAGTCCTAAACCCCACAGTGTTCCCCAAATCCCACAGAGCCAGCCACAAGGGGCCCCTAAGCCCTACAGGACTCCCTGCACCCCACAGGGTCTGTTGCAATGGGCCCCAAAACCCGGCAGGGCTCTCTAAGACCACAGGGTCAGCTGCCGGGGATCCCAAACCCTAAAGGGTTCCATAAACCCCACAGGGTCAAAGAAAAAAAAAAGGGGGGGAGGGGGGGCTAAACCTCACAGAGGGAGCTGCAAGGGGCCCTCAACACCCGAAGCGCTCCATAAACCCTACAGAGCCAGCCGAAAAGAGCCTCTAAACCCCACGGAGCCTGCAGGCCCCTCAGAGCCAGCTACAAGGGGCCTTTAACCGCCGCGGGGCTCCCTCTAAGCCTCACAGAGCCCCTGAAGCCGCACGGTGCCGCCCGAACCGGCGCCTCAGCGCGGCGGGCGAGGGGAAGGAGAGCAGCGGAGGGACTTACACCGACACCAGCTCCCTTCCGGGGCGGAGCGCGGGCGGATCGCGGCGGAGCGGAGCGGGGACGGCGGCACCATGATGGCGCAGCGGGCGCTTCCTAACCCGTACGCGGACTACGACAAGTCCTTGGCCACCGGCTACTTTGACGCCGCCGGGAGGGTGAGTGGGGTCGGGGTGAGGCGGCCGGGCCGTCCCCGGGAAAGGCCCGCTCCCGCCCCGGCCGCCAAGCCAAGCTAGACAGCCAGGAGCCCAGCCTGGTCCTGAGGTACCCAAGGGTTTCCAGCAGAGACCTGTCAGGTTAAGAAACACCCTGTTCCCTGGTTGTGCCCCCCTCCGGGTACCTCCAGCTTACCAAAACCCCATCTGCCTGCTAGTGTTTCCTTCACAGGGTTTTTGTGTTTTGTTTTGTTTTTTTTTTTTCCTCCACAGCTGACCCCCGAATTCACACAGCGGCTGAATAACAAAATCAGGGAGCTGCTCCAGCAGATGGAGAGGGGCCTCAAGTCTGCTGACCCCCAGGACTGCACCACGTACACTGGCTGGGCAGGTAGGGTCACGGGTGGGATTGGATGGAGCAGGAGCTCTCTGGAGCGGACTTCTAGGTCAGGCCAAGGCAGACCGTGGGTTTGTTTTGGCTAGTTGAACGATCACAGTAGATCCATGTCGAGAACGGTGCTTCCTTCTGCATGCATCCATTAAAACAAAGGGCTGTCTTCCTCAGGACTCCCCATTTTTGGAGCAGGTTTCAAGCCACAGAGGGAAGACTAGCGTTGCAGGGCAAGAGTGTGTCTTCTCTTGGTTAATAGTGCCAAATTTATACAACAGAGAAAGCCAGCGCCTGCTTGAGAGCAAACATGGGAGCCTTCAAAGGGACTGGCTCCAAATCTGGCCATGGTGACAAGTAAACCAGTGCTCCACGTAACAGGCAGATGTACGTGCTAGGTCATTTACCTGCAAGAAGTCCTTGCATGTGGCAGCGGTGAGCTTATGGCCCGAGATAATGCCCTGTCTTTTCTGTTAGGGCTGAATTCCATCAGATGACATTGTCTGACTGGCAGGTTGCTCCATTCCTGTTCCCCAGGTAGTGCCTCTCCACTTAGCCAGGGCTAATTCCACTCCGGTACCTGCTGGAAGGAACAGAAATGCAAACGTGAGTGTAACAAAGGATGAAAGCCTTCCTCACGCTAACTCTTGTGTGCAAAGCTCCCAGGAGCTTGTCGTTCTCCTGTTCTGCATTTTCAACCTGGTTTTCCTCCCTCGGTAGTATGCCCTGCCTTCCCCTCCCTATTCCTACCCACTGGAGCCAGGGAGGACACACCTTTCTCTGCCGCCTCATCCTTGGCTGCTGCTGTGTGCTTTGTCAGCTTTTTGCCTTCTGCACTGTGCCAGGCTCTAGGGAGGGACCCTAAGGTAGTTGCAATTAATCTCATGCTTGCTGCAAGATTTTTTTTTGGCAATACACTGCAATCCTAAATGGCAACTTTCTATATTACAATCTGGGTGTGGCTGGCTTGTGCTTGGATGCTGTGAAACTTGATGCCAACAGTTTGCTTCGGAGAACGGTGTTCATTGTGTTGGCGCTAAACTAACGTTGCAGCCTGATGACAAGCATTGCCAGAAATGCCTGCTTAAAAATTTTAGTAAGGTAGTCAGGCACTGAGAGCACTCTAGAGCACTTCATAAGAAATGCTAGGATGCCAGTATTAAATTCCAGCGTGGGAGAACATTAATTTCATCAGTTGCTGCCTGGCAGCACTCTGCTGTTGCTGCCTGTGAATTTATGCATTTTTTTGTTCAGTGCTGGCTGATTTCACCTTGACGGACAGGTTCAGTCTTCCAGACTGTGTGACCTGCTCTGAGGTTCCCTCAGATGAAGAACACTCCATACGTAAAGATGGTCTTAGTCACAAGGGTGCTACTTGGCATGATGGCAGAGTCTACCTCTGGCCCGAATAATTCAGGAGATAAAGCAGGCGGACAATTAGTTGATGTTAGGAAGAGCCTGAAAGTCTGCTGGGAGAAGGTAACCACCTTTCCCCAGAGACCATGTTCCCTTCCTTAGGGTGGCCTTAAGGAGCTTTGTGTTGGAAAGTGACTGCAGTTGCGCAACAGTGGTTGAGAGCTCTGGCATGATTTGGGCTTGTTTTTATTTGGAAGGGAGTTTCTCAAGAGGGAATCTTCTCTTTTCCTCTCAGACATCACTCCTCACTAGGCACACAATGTTCTCGCTTTGGCTAATAGGATTAGGAAAAAACCCATGGACAGATTTCCTGCAGGTCACGGCCAGCAAAGTGAAGTTTGCAGTTATTACACTGTGTCTTTGTCAGCCTCTCTTCTTTTCTAATTCTAGCTATATTAATTTATTCAGTGCTGGTTTCCAGAGACAAAATTAATTGGGCCAAGACAGCAGCTTTTTCCTGTAATTGGTTATGTAGAAAAGGCTTGTTGAGTATCTTCTCATGTAAATCATTGCCCAGCAGTCTGAAATCAACCCGCACTCTTGTGGCTGCTAATAAGAGATATTTGAAATGTGGCTCTCTTAGCGCAAACTCTGCATGAAATGTAACATACTTGAGTGTACACCCAGTAATACACAGCATATGCTGCTATTTTACTTTGGTGCCTGTTTCTTTCCCAATGCGCTTGACAGAGCCCGGTTCCCCTGGCCTGCATTTGTGCCAGGGAAGCCACGGCTTCTTGGCACGTGAGGTTGAAGCAGAGGGAGGGAAGGATGGACTTATATTTTCAGCTCAGAGGCAGTAAAAACACACTTTGGATCAAGATTATCCAGCATACAGCTGAATGCCCTCAAAACACATTTGAATCAGCTTGTTACAGTTTCATTCAGTTCCCCATAGAGACCAGGGCCCTGCAGGCAGCACCTAGTATGTGCCTGGGTATAGACCAGACTCAGCTGTTGTGTTCTGTCTTTTAATCAGTTTAGCTAGACTGTTGCAAGAGCTTTTGTGGTCTTAATTTGTTTCGCTGGTATCAGAGTGTTGACTGAGGGAAGGTAAATTGCCGTAAGCTAATTCTGAATCGGAAGCAGTTTAAATCCTGGCAGAAGTACAACTGCCTCGTCTGTTTTCAAATAGATTAGCATGAGGATGCCGAAGAGTACGTACATGTGCATTTCTCATAGTGCAAGAGGCCTTGCTCCAAAGACTACCTTGACTGGGAGCATAGATGATGGAATGGAAAGAGACCGACTTCACTCCTGTCACCTCTTAGCTGACTGCAGAAGCTGTGAAGCTCCTGAGTCTGGTGCTGGCTGGACTGTTGTGTCCTTCCGAGATGATGAGGTGATCTGCCACCTGAAATGGTACATAGGGGAGAGATTCCTCTCCTCTGCATTATGGCAATGCCTTTGGAATTTGTTTCCCATGCAAGCATCCTCTTCTCTCGCAACTTCACAGTTGTGGCTTTCAGCGCTGGAGTGCCTCCGAAACAGACCAGTGAGTCCAGCTGGCCTCCTCCAGCCACAGCTCTTGGCTGGCCTGTTGGCAAGTGGAGATGAGGAGCACGGCTGAGTTGTCTTCTGAAAGGGCTCTTCAAAAGACACACTAGATGAAAGAAAAGCTGTTTAAGAATGGATGGAAATTCTGACCATACCAGTTCAGGAAAGCTTCTGGAAAAACACCTTTCATTCACTTTAGTACAATATCTCAGTTTTAACCTCAGAACCTAGAGAACTCTCATCTCCTTAAGAGAGTTCTGTTCAAAAAACCAGAAATCCTTAGCTAATCCCTACAGACTAAGAGGCAGTGAGGCTGCATTTGATGAGAGAGAATAGAGTGCTTTGTGTCACCCATATAAATCACATTCCTGCCAAGTGCTTGGTGGGTATTTTTTGTGAAACATCCATTCTTAGAGATAGTCAGTATCTGACTGGACAAGGCTCAGAGCAATCGGATGTAAATTTGAAGTTAGCCTTACTTTCAGAGGGTTGGATCAGATCCCTTCCACAAATCTCTGCTAACCTAACCTGTTGCAGGATTCTCTGATGGGGTAATGGTAGCTTTGGTTTGGTTTTGTTTTTTTGGGGGAAGGGGAACTTTTTACAAAAGAAGCTTTGTTACCCTGGTTTTTAGGCTAAAGAAGCTGAGGTATCCTGAGAAATGCCCCATGTCCCACAATGCTCTAGGAAGGCAAGCTGTAGTAAAATGCACCTGCGGCTCCCCAGACAGTTCTGAACATGGGATGATGCAGCCCTCTGGAGAATATGTCTCGCTGTCCCATTCAGCATGGCTTTGGCATGCATTTATGAGCACAAGGTAACATCCCATGCGTCTGCACCAGAAAAGATGCTTATTATCCTTTGAGCTGGGCAGTAAAGCTATGCCACCCCCTCTGCAACTTGTACCCCATGCCTGACTTGTTAAAATGACAGATTTCTCACAAGAAACCATCAGGCTTCATCACTATGCGCAGAGATAGGTTTCCGCTCCTTCCCTCTGTGTTTGACATCCTGGTTTGAGGGTGCTGGCTGACTTACTTCCCTGGGTCAAGGCAAGATCTCTGAGCTCTTTATTACTGTAGATGGCAGGCTTGGAACTGGTCCAAATTAGGTCAAGAAATCTCCTCTTGCGGCAACCTAGTGTCCTTTGTGAAAGGACCACGTTGTAGCTCAGCTCCTGGTGGACAAGGAGGCACGTTCAGAACAGTCTAACGGGCATCCCTGCCGGTGCTGTCAGCAAGGGGGCTGCAGCGGAGCTGACACTGAGCAGTGCTTCCTCTTGCTTTTATCCACTCTGTTCAGCATGAAGGGGAAGCTTTGTCTCACTACTGCTGTTCTCCCACCAGCAGAACTGTTCACAGTGGTAGTGCAATCCAACATAAAGGACAAGTCTAAACTTGCAGGGAAGTCGAGGCACAGCTTTACTTCTCTGTGATCAACAGAATGGTCACATGGATGAGAGATTCTTTCAGCCTGCTGCAGTGCTTTAGCTCTTGAGCAAAAACTTTTCTGGCATCTCCAGCGATATCTGCTCTGTTGAAATCAATGGTTGCTAAAGCCAGGGCCATCAGCACTAACGAACTGGTGCAGCTGGTGCAAACAATTCCATTTCTACTATGTACATTTTAAGTTTCCACCTCTGCCCCGCTCAAAAGAAATCTGTAATGCAAAGCACTCCTCTGCATCTATAATACTGCTCATACAGGATAGCAAGAGGAGAGAGATGTTGTTTACTGTCCTACTGAAGGTGTTAAATAAAGAGGCTTTGTGAGACACACGCAGAATTGATTTTTGCCTCCTGATTCCCTGCAGTGAGCAAGCATTGTGGGCACTAATAGTCCAGTGTATTGGCTTCCTGCACACTAGAGATGGCAGTTTCAGTCATTGGAGCCCTGCTAAAGGATATGCTGTCAGTAGCACGTGTGTTCCTGCACCATCAAGTGATGTCTGATGCATTCTCCATCACGTGTGGCTATGCAGCAGGTCTTACGTTGCAAGGAGCAAAAAACTTTTAAGTCTGGAGAAACTACAGAGAAGAAAGTCCAATAGTAACCAATAAACAGAGCAAAGCATGTACATCTTGGCAATAGCAGGCCACAGGCAGCCACTGCATGGAAGTTCTGCTGGAAACAACCAGCAGTTTGAGGTCACAAAACCAGGTAACATTTCCAGCTGGGACACTGAACACAGATCTCCAGGGGACACAGAAACAGAGCAGATCCACTGCTTAGTTAGCCCCATTTGACTGATGATGCCATGTTTGTATGGCACTTAAAGCATGCCAAACAAATGCCCAGTCAGTCAGCAAACCCTACCTTGTCAGTTGGCGTGAGGAAGGAATTACTGGAAAGGAGCAAGGCAGAGCTGTGGAATAGCTTCTGCAGAGCAACAGTGCCTAGCTAAGCCAAGTTCAGTAGGTGGAAACTCTCCACTCCAGGAGTGAGTTGAAAAAATTGGCTTTATATCCAGTTTGTAAGGCCTTTGGGTTTTAAAGAAAAAGGAAAAATTAATGATAAAGCAACTTATCCCTTCCATCTTTTTATATAGGTCAATGGTTTTTTTGAGTCTTTTCTAAAGACACTTGGGACTGGGAGGAAAGGGGGCAAGAAATGTTTCAAAAGAGGAGAGACAAAGAAGTCACAGGAAAACAATGTTCAGACATTTATTTTCTAAGAATTCAATCCTAGCGCTGGTCTTAGCATGGTAGTTATGTACATAATTGGTATGATGGCAGTGGGAATAGAAGCTACTTACAAGGAAGAAGTTGTGTAGTAAAGCAGGTAAGTCAAGAGTGCAAGTTGTGCTCAGACAGCTGTCAGGCCTTTTAAAGTCTAGAAGCTGTGCTAGAGTCACTTGACATTTTCTAACTGGAAGAGGAGGGTTCCCCTTTAAAGAAGGGCTTCATATCCACATCCTTACAGACTTGAGTGATGGCACCGTACATCTGAGCTCTCTCTCGAAATACTAACACTGAACTGCTTAGAGAGAGGACAAGGTTATTAGCTTGAGCAGGAGATGGAAATTTGCCCTTAATATACATGTGGAATTGAATTATCTGTAGCATGAAGCTTTGGAGATTACCCATGCAAAATGAGAAAACGATCTAAATTTAAAATTGTCCTCAGTACCATGGAAAGTAATTTTGCAGCATGCTTGCCCCCCACGCCTTACCTTACCACATCAAAAGGTGCGGAGATTGGCTCTACTAACTTAGGCTTAAATGCAGGACCTGAGTCTTCTTAGATATGGTTACTGGTAAGGGGAGAAGTAAGCTTTTCTGTAAGTGATGTAGGCCAGCAGCTTTCTTCACTGCATGTTTGAGGATGCCTTCCAGATCAGAAGGGTGGTTCAAGTGTGGCAGACCTTTCAGACACAGACTTACGGAGTACTCCTCAGTTACCAACTAAAAGCTTCAAGAGCTGGATGAAGATAGGGCAGACAGAGCCAAAGGACAGCAACTGATGTGACTTCTCAGTAGTGGAGTTATTTCTGTAGCTAGCCAGCCCATTGAAAACCTCCAGGGAGGACTATACAGCCTTTTCCGATATTCCAGGTAGCTGTTTATGTTTCAGACAAGGGCTGATCTCATCAGTGATGTGCTGCAGCAAGCAGTCTGGCAGCCCTTTTGTAGGATGTCTTAAAGGTGCTGCTTCTCAGTGCTGATGATGTGTCCCTTTTTTAAAAGCCCAATCCAAGCTAAGCGACCCAGCCCTTTCCCTCCTGGCATGGGAAAAAAAATAATTGAAAAAGAGAGTCACAACTCAGCACTACTCTCCCACAAGTACCATCTTGCCCAACGATGATTTTTTTTTTCTCCACTGTTTTGTCAACAGTCCTAGGTACACTTGATAGATTTGGGTGGGTTTGTTTAGGTCTCATCTTTTGCTCCTCACTACTAAAATTGTATGTAACCTGTGCATTGAAGCTCTGCTGTCCTCCAGGACCTCCTTGGTCAGACACTGCTGTTTGTCTTGACATGCAGTCCACTCACGAGCAACATCAGGTAGAAGGAGGTCACAAAGCAGGAAAAGAAGCTGTGGATGCTGCAGCTATGGGTTATGCACCTGGATGTGCCTGAGAAGCCTGTCTAGCAGGCTTATGCCCTAGATGAGGCTAAGGGCCAGGCTTTTTGGTTTGTTGAAACAGCCAGGGCACATAGCAGGAAGGGTAAACTTTTCTGGTGGGTGCAATTTTTATGTTCTTTTTGCAGGCATTGCTTTGCTGTATTTGCACCTGTATGATGTGTACGGAGATCCGGCCTACCTTCAGGTGGCCCAAGAGTACACGAAGAAGAGCCTGAGCTGTCTGACAAGACGATCCATCACTTTCTTGTGTGGAGATGCTGGGCCCCTGGCAGTGGCTGCTGTCATCTACCACAAACTGCAGAACCAGAAGCAGGCAGAAGACTGCATCACTCGGTAAAACACTTCGTTACGTCTTTGACCTAACGTTCCTCTTGCTCACAGAGCTGGTCTGGGCTTGTACTGGGCACTCTTCACCAAGCCTGAATATATTTTGTTGCAGTCTTTATGTGAGAGGTAATCCAGTAATTTAGCAAGGCAGCGCAAACTTGTTCTGGCCTGGGGAAAGAGCTAGCTTAAGGACAAACAGGCTTATCTGGCAGCCTGCAGAGCAAGGATATTGTTCAGCTGGTAGTGCCATCTTAAAAATAATTCAGATGAACACAGGAAGAAAAAAATGCCAAAATTAAATAGAAATCCAGAAGGTGAGGGCTTGTATTTTTTCAGAACCCTTAAATTTAGCTTTATAGCCATTTTGATGAAAAGGAGAAATGTGACAGGATTATTAGATTAATTTTGTCACTCGTTTCCACTTGCTATTTGTTATTTGACTTTCACTTAAGCCTAAGATTGACAGCATTCCTTTCAACTGCTGAATGCAGCTGGTTATGATTCATTTATTTCTATTTTCTGCCTTTCCTCAACTGTTTTTAAATGTATTTTTGTTGGGTACTTAAGAAAAGGACAAGCAAGCAATCCTGCAGTCAGATCAGCATGTGGAAGAGGAAGGAAAAAAGTTAAGAATATGCAGTTGCAAGCTTTTCTTGCTTAGGGGAGATCAGTTTTGAGAAGGTGAGAAACAGCCCTGTAAAGAGTTTCCATTTACATGTGGTCAGCACAAAAATAAAACTCCTGACACTTCAGAACAGCACTGAGTGCCCTTAAACAGCCATGAACAAGTGATGCATAATATCAATTAAAAAAGCCATGGGTGGGAATCAGAGGTGCCTGGATCGTTTGGACACCAAGTTCCTGCTCCCTTAATTAAGAATAGCTTCTGGTTTATGCGAGTACGGTCAGTCTGAGGACAGAACTCTCTTCTTTATTCTTAAAATAATCTGTGGGTTAGGTTTTGCTTAATACTTTGTCAAAGTGGTGATTGATATGATATGATTAATATATTTGAGAAAAAAAAGGGAACTTACCTGTCAAACTACTGGCCAGTTATGGTCAATACATAAGCCCCAAGTTGTGAAAAATCCCTAATTCACGCCCTCTTGCTGGAGCTCTCCCCTCCCCACATCCCTCCTGTTCTGCCTACAGTTTTGTGGCAGAATAGAAAGTCATGATTAATTCTGCACTGCCATCTAATGGCATAATAAAGGCAGAGCCTTGGAAATTGGTTTCTTCATACATCTGAGAGGAGGAAAAAAGCAAACTGTGGCTTTCTCGAAGAAACAGTTATACTGTCCTTACTCTGCTGCCAATTCCCAGAGCAGTTAGCCTGACTGTGCTACCCTTAAAAAGATAGTACTTCCTTGAGAAATAGCTCCCTTAATCAAAACTCTTAAGTGGATTTTGAGTATGCTGTTTAGTTACAGAATAGTTGCTGCATAGTGAAAATGTACTTCTGTTACAGCTGTGGAGAAGGAAGGCCTCTCTCCATTCTGTTCTCCGTCTCTTAAAGCACCTCATCTTTACAGAGCCCACGGAGAGAATCCATGAGCCAGGTTTTACCTGCAGTGGAAGAGACAGAAGCTTGCTTTTTCTTAGCTCCTTGCTCTTGCCTAAATGAGTTCATGACCAACAAATGTGCTTTTATGCTCTGGAGAGACTAACATTTCAGGGTAGCCCATTTTCCAAGAGCCTGTGAAAATCTGAGCTATGTTCCAAGGGTCCTCTTTTCCCTGCCATCTCCCACCAATTCAGAGGGTCAAAGGTTTGCTTTTAGAGGCAGTGGCATACAAAAATCCCATCTTGCTCTACAGCTGCCTCGCTTTCCCTCTGTCCAGAAACTGATTTTTGACAGTTGAGGTAATAGGCTGATACATGAGCAGGACTGGGCTCTTCCTTTCAGGGACGCCCTCGCATCCGAGACCAGCATTCTGCATGCCATCAGTCCAGCAGCATCCCAGGCATCTCTTGCTGCACATGTGCCATGCAGCCCTGCCCCACATTTCAAAAACAACAGAAACTGCTGGCAGGTTTCCTCCTCCGATTATCCTTGCTGGGAAAACAGCTAGAGATAAAAGCAGTAATGCATAAGGAGCAAGAATAGTAGCTCCAGCTGGTTCAGATTTCCCCACGAGAAGATTTCACATCCAGACCTCAGAAAATGCCTACTGTGGCCATTACTGTTTATCCACCCATCCATTCTTTCTATTGCACCTGACCTTTCCCTGACATCTCAGAGCTGAATGACATCACCAGCCAGCATCTCTTCTGGCCAGCCTGGTGCTGGGCAGAGTCCATCTGTCAAAATACTGTTTTCCTCCTTCGAATCTCTCCTCTTCATCTGCTTTCCTTGGACTTGGGGACATGAGGAAGCAGCAGGGCTTTCCTTGCAGCCCATGCAGCTGAGAGAGGGACCCCTCCTTACTCCTAGTCTTGGATGCAAAGTCTGTCTCTTGAGTTTAATCTGTGAAAAATCTCCCCCATGGAGCAATGCACATCTCAAGTGCTATGTGAGGAGACAGGGCTAATCCACCTTGAGACACTGCTCTCTCTCCTTCAGCGTCCCTGCTCCCTTCGAGTCCAGTGCCAAGGGAGAGTTTCCTGCCATGAGGAAGTCACAGTCCAGCATCCTCTCTGTGCTCCAAGGGTACTCGGGACGTTCAGTTGCTTGTTTTCTTTGCAACACATTGTTCTGCCCAGGAGCAAAGGCTGCCGAGGCACCTTTTCTGCTCCTCGTGCTGCTGTGACAGGGAAGCCCTGCACACACACAGCTTTCCTGGCTGGTTTCTTAGCCCTCTCCCTGTTGCAGTCACAGCAGAAAGCAGCTGATGGAACAGCCATGAAGCCACTTATGCTGCTATTTTAAAAGTGATGGCATTTTTCAGATTGCTGTCTTAGGGGTGAACAGAAAAACCAGTCACATACCTGCCTGCTGCTCTGACAGGGAAGGACATCCAGCCTTGTTGGAACTGTGATGAGAGGCAAAACAAAGGAAAAATTGCATCGAGTGAATTGGGCTACAAAGCACCAGTGTGAAGAGCTGTCAGTCTCTGTTAGCACTACAGGAATAACACCAACTTTGCAACATGATAATAGAAAAATGGCAAAGAAGGTATCTGACCTTCTCTATCGCTCGGCACTTGTGTGCTAAAGCCTGGTTCTCAGTGTGGGGTTGCACCACAGGCAGCGCGCAGCACTCAAACTGCCGAGCTGTCCTCACTACTACTCAACTCTCCTTAGAGAGGATTTCTTATGTGTGCCACAGAGGCTTGATTTTAAACATTTCCAGCTGCTTCTCCCTGCCTCTTACCTAGATTTTTAGCTCAGGGAGGCACCTCTTTTTCCACTGACAGCGCAGCCCTGGCCACTTGCAGGCATGGAGAGAAAGGAGCTTTTCTATCAGGACTTCTGAGCTTAAGGCATGTGATTTTTTCCACATACCATCAGCACTAGTTTAACTTTCTACCATTCCTTAGCAACTAAATTAAACATATATCAGTTTAGTTTGAAAATAGTCATTTTTGGCAGAGGCTCTGCCTTGCCAACAGCATCACAGGGAGGTAGTGGTGGCCAGTCAGCAACTGAGCTGACCGTTTCCTATAGCCCAGGTTTCCCCACAAGTAGCTTTCCTAGAGCAGGTGCTCTAAAAAAACAAGCACGTAGCACAACAGCACTGAAAAGAGCTGAGCGGACTAAAGCAATAACCCAAACAGAAAGCAGAGGGAAGGAGGGTTCTGCCCCTTGCATAGCTAGAAGGCTGAGACAGACCCAAAGACTGGTCTGACATCCCCCCAGGTCACAGGCAGCATGAAGGAACAAACATGTTTTTGAGGTCCAGTCTCACTACTTGGTTACCTGGCTTTGCGTGTCCTCTAATCTCCCTCATGTGAATTTTTCTTTGTAGTTTGCTCCATCTGCACAAGCTTGACCCACGAGTGCCAGATGAACTGCTGTACGGGCGCATGGGCTATCTCTATGCACTGATATTTGTGAACAAGCACTTTGGAGAGGAAAAGATCCCTCAAAGTCACATTCAGCAGGTACTGTGGCTTCTGTTGATTTGTTAGCTGTCTCTTCCCACACAGCTCATATTTGGGCAGGTAAAAAAAAAATCAATGCTAGATGTAGAAAACTCTGGCAACAAGGGAAAAACCACATCATGGTAACCTTGCTGCTCTCCTTCCAAAGGGGCAAAGCACCACACACTCCTACATTGTCCATATAAATCCATAGGCAGTACTGAATTGGCATACATTTTGCCCCCTCACCCACACTCTTCCCCCTGCTTGAGCAGAAAAAACAACTCTTTTGTTCTGTGCCGAGATACTCACTGTGCTGCATCCAAGACAGCAGCATTTCCCTTACTGGCACCTGTTCCCATCCACAGGTCTGTGAAGCTGTTGTAGCCTCAGGAGAAAGCTTGGCCAAAAGGAGGAACTTTACAGCAAAGAGCCCACTGATGTATGAGTGGTACCAGGAGTACTACGTAGGGGCAGCCCATGGTTTGGCTGGGATTTACTACTATCTTATGCAGGTAAGAGGCACTGGAGGGGAGGGGCCATTAGCAGCTGTTTCACCTTTCTTTGAACAAGGAGGAGCATTTGAATTGGCTCTTGGTGATATCAAACTGGGTAAGATCCCTTGTCTGATGGGCTTACTCCTGGATTTGATCACACATTCCCACTTCTAAAGGTTTTTTCTAAATCTGTGAGATTGAATTTCCCACCTCCATGGCGATCACTAGGGAAATGCAGCCTGCATTATACCAGCAGTTTCACATAACGAAGCCCTGCAGGTCACCTAGGTCTGAGCTTCCTCCTCTTGTGTTAATTGCTTATAAAGTATTCCCATTTGTTGGTACCTGTAGGCTTCCTGCATTTTTTTTGAGGTGGTTACTTGGAGCAATCCTAGATCATTACAGAATGACAATCTGTCAGAAAAGCATGGTGCAAGAGATTGTGTTCATAGTAGGAAATGCCTTTGTTTCCAAATCAGGGCCTATATCTACATGTTAAAGAAGTGGGACTTTTTACTTAGATAAAGAAGCTGAATTCTATAGTGCCTGAAGCAGGCAGGGCAGGGCAAGACAAGAGGTTGGGAGCTGTAGTGCCCCTTTGCTTTGTTGCTGTCTTTCTCACAATTTTGCACAACTCACTGGCACTCTGGGAGCCTTCGCTTCCCTGGCTCTGAAATGAGGGTGATAATTCCCCTATATGGATCACTTTGTGCATAAATTTACAGCGCTTAAGCTCTTAGAAAAAGAACAGCAATAAATAACATTGCATTTTCAAAGCATTAAGGGCACCCAGTGAGCAACACAAATTATTTTAACGTAGCAAGAGTCATAGAAATAGGTGATACCTTTTATTAGACCCAACTCTCACAGCAGGTGGAAAAAAAGCCACCAGGTTTCAAGTATTTGTAGCTTTCCCTCAGCAGCCTGAAAGTTCATGCCCATACAGGGTAAGTGGAGTTCCTGTGAATATAACCCTCTTATGTGACTCAGAGAAGAAGGGGTGGTTGGTGGTTTTTAAGCAAAAGAAGGATGTGAAGTGATTATTGCCCAGGAGTATGGAATGGCCAGTTGGGAGCAGGGGAGACAGCAATGTGCTGTGAACCCAGATTTGCACCGAGTCCCTGAGCTTGTTCCCAGGCTGATCTTTTAAAGAATTTTAAGTGTAAATCTCCCATAAAATACTGCATGGGCTTCGTGCTTCTCTGCCCTATGAAGTACAAGGAGCCTGGATCAGGCAAGCGTGATGCACAAAAAAGCCTTGGGGGAAGCAAACAAGGGAAATAGGGAGAGGAGAACATTGGACTTTTCTCTCTAATGGTTTTACAGCAGAAGTATTGATTTTTAATTTCTAAGTTATCAGCCTAGGAACAGTGTGATCCTTAGATGAGAGTGCTCATTGCAGTCTGCGGTGAGAAGTCAGAACAGCACAGATTTCATGTGGGGCAGTGTCACTGAAAGAGGACACTCCCTTGTTTCTGTCTGAGGTCAGAAGTGAAGTCACCCCCTTGCAACTACCCGGAAACATCTGTGAAAATGCATCATCACAGCCCACCAGCTAGGCTGGCCCAGCAGCTCAGAGCTGAGATGGTCTAGGTGCTAGAAACCATTCCTGGTATTTATCCTTAATACTGTTTTTATACAGTTTATCTCTTTACTCCAGCTCTGGGTACCTGAAACTATTCCCACTCATCTTCAGGAAAAGAAGAAGGCTGAGTGACATGCTAGGGGCAGCCTCTGTTTCTGGGGATGCCAGGGTGTGACTGGAAATAAGTCCCTGCCAAAGGGCAGAGCAGCTTGGGGCCAAGTGGGTATCTGTAGTGTGTAAAAGCCTGGACCAAAGAAGTGACTTGGTTTGCGAGAAGCAAGAGGGAACACGGCCGTAGTTGGCTTTGTTTCTGCCTTTCAGGTAGATCTTGGGCTTCTTAGGGAGAGACAGAATGGTAATTCTCCCTGATGTAATGCTTTCTCTCGTAGCCCGGCCTTGGAGTAAGCCAAGTAAAACTGCACAACACAGTCAAACCCAGCGTGGACTACGTCTGCCAGCTCAAGTTCCCATCTGGTAATTACCCTCCATGCATCGATGACACCAGAGACCTACTCGTCCACTGGTGCCATGGGGCACCAGGTGTTATCTACATGCTTGTCCAGGCCTACAAGGTACCAGAAATCTTGCAAAGACATTTGGGTGACCCCTAAATGTGGAACTTCATCATGGAGAAGATTCTGTTGAGATTCCCCCCTGCCTGAGAGTAGGATGGCTTGTGAAATCACCCCACAGGGACCACTGACAGAAACAGAAATTAGTCTTTTAAAAAATTATTTCTGAAAATACCCATCAGCTGCATGGGGTGTCCCACTGCAGGTGACTGATTATGACAACTAGCTGTGTGCGAAGTAATGGTCACATAGCCCCGTTCATCGTATCAAAACCCATCTCCTTTAAAGTAGACAGCAAAGTCACAGCATTAAGACTTCAGTAAGAGAGAAACCAATTAACCCAAGCCTCCCCACTCAGGCAGGGATGCTCTTTGTGTGGAGGAAACTGCCTTGGCAAGAGAGAGTATTTCTTTTGTCTGCAGGTCTTTGGGGAACAGCAGTACCTAAATGATGCCCTGCAGTGTGCAGAAGTGATCTGGCAATATGGATTACTGAAGAAAGGCTACGGGCTATGCCATGGGACAGCCGGCAATGCTTATGGCTTCCTAGCACTGTACAACCTCACTCAGAACATGAAATACCTGTACAGGGCCTGCAAGGTGAGAGCCTGTGTAAGGAAGGGAGAGGGGATTATTCACTACTTTTATGTCAGCACCTTTGCCTTTGAAACCTTATTTCTAGTGTGGCAGCGACACAGCTAGATCTGAGCAGCTCCACCAGAGTAGTCCTTCAGCAGCACAGTCACTGTTTGACAGCCTGTACAGAAGGAAGCCTTGCTCTGCAAGGGATACCCGTGAGGATGAGGGTGGTGAGTTTTTTTTTTTAAGATCCATCTTTAAGAAAATTTGAACGCTTTTTTCTTCCTCTTTCTTCAGTTTGCAGAGTGGTGTTTAAGCTATGGCCAACATGGGTGCCGGACTCCAGACACGCCATTCTCTCTCTTTGAAGGTAACCTCCATTTCTATGCTTGTGTTTTGCTCCTGGATCTGGGCCAGTCCAGTACCAAGGAAAACCAAACACACGCTCCACTGAAGTCTTTGCAAAACTCAGTGTAGAGGATGGAAGGGAAATTGTATTCTCCCTGAGAAGCAGTGTTCTTGTAGCACAGGCTAATGTCTCAGCTGGAGCATCTTGTCCTCTCAGGCCTCCTGCACAGATTCTGCACGCAGGTCTCAAGTGGAATTCTTTAATGCATACAGGCCAAAATCTACCTTACAGTAATTCGTAGCCTAGCTTCTCAGTCAATCTCTTTTCTGTGCATTTAAGGATTAAAATCCTTCATGGACTTTCCATTTCCATTCCAAAGGTGAGGAATTAATGGGGCTGCTTTTCTAGGCCTTGTCAGCTCCTCTGGCACTTTGTCCCCTAAAATCTGCCATCAGCAGGTACTGCTGAAAGAGCCGGTTCCTCAGCTAACGTACACCTCCTTAGCTTTGCTGCAGGGCAAGGAACAAGAGCAGTTACATGAGGGAGGACCCGAGGCAGCAATGTCACAGGGTCCAAAGTTTTGCAAAGATACTCAGATTGTTAAACCTGTGGACAGAAAAAGCAGAAGGGAGTGAGCTGGAGGAGGGGGGGAAGACCCATCATGTTTTCCCAGGTGCTTTTCAACATTTGACTAACTTCAAAATGCTTTCCCCACTGAAGTACCTAAGTTGCTTGGGAAACCTGGGTTCAGAGCTTGGAAATTTTAGGTCCTTCTGAAAGCATTTTCCTTTTTTCTGTCTTCATGACTCATTCACCCCTTAGATAATTGATAAAGCAAGTGCCCCAAAGGGAATCTTTCTCTGAAGCACATTGTATTTTCTGATCCTCAGGAATGGCCGGAACAATTTACTTTCTTGCTGACCTGCTGGTGCCAACCAAGGCCAAGTTCCCTGCATTTGAACTCTAAATCTGAGCTTGGCAGTTTCCTGCCTGAATCTTTCCACACTTGGAAGAGCAGTTCGAAGCTGCTCTCTCCTTCTTCCAAACTCGTTGTTCACCTAACTGAATGTAAATCCATCCTCCTGAGGGCGTGCTGAGTTCTAATATTTCTAGTCATCTCATTGCATTGTTTCAATTTAAAAGACATAATGCAGATTTTGTTGGTGTCTCTTAAAAATGCAGGGCTGCAGCTGGGAGCAGGGAGAAAGTGTACAGTATTTTGTTGGCTATAGAATTTTGCTATTTTCTGTATCCCAGTTCCTAGGAAAAAGTTTTCTATTGAATGTAACTTTGGCCCTTTAATTTTTTTTTTTTTTTTTTGTGCTGACAAATAGTTGCAGGAATTTAGTTCCCTTTGGAAAACAAAAGATGAAAAATTGAGACTATTGCCCTGTAAGTTGCTTTTAAGTATTTTCTTTCCGAGCACCCAGGGAGTAGGCAGTTCCATAGCTGGGCTGCTCTGCATGAAGTGGGCGTGATGGACTGCGGAGTCTTTGTATGTGGGTTTTTTTGATGACAGATAGCAAGTGGCACAGCTGGAACTGAAATGCCAAAGCCTGGTCCTGAATTGCTACCTGTCTGCTTTAAAGGCAAAAGCTATGTACAGCTCTTTTGTGCTTTTTTTTTTTTCCAGTGACAAATAATCTACTAGCTTTTGTACTTATTTGCTATGTTATGCTAAACCTTGCAGAAGTCCAGTGATGCTCTAATGGAAAACTCCCATCTAAAAGTGAGCTAAGCATGCTTGCTAGTCTCTTCTGTTTAGCTTTGAAAGTTTATTTTGCAGTCTTTACTTCAAAGTGTGTATGAATATTATAGGTGTTATGTGGTGCCAGGCTCACCAGCAGCAGCATGGGAAAAGAAATGTATTCCACTGAGTTCTGTCAGTGTTTAACCTATTACCTGTAGAGCTATTGTTTACATGCTTTATTTTATAAGCTTTCCTGAACCTGGATAATTTGAGTCAAGTGTTTTCCTTGTTACTGCTTGTTATGGTTTGATACATAACCACACATTGACCCAACTGGAAAATTTGCCCTAGATTAAATAGCTTTGACCTGTCAAGCAGACCAGATACCTGCAAGGGGTAATTCTGCTTTTCCATCCTTAGCTGATGCTACACTAATTTGCAGCAATTAGGAACTTGACCCTGTAAAGTACTTTCTTAGCACTGAGCATGAGCTAAACATGGAGTGCGTCCAAAGCTACTGATGCAGCCGTACCGCTTTGTGCTGTTTGAGGGCAGGTCCTCAGCCTGCACAAGAGTGGACATAGCTTTTGATCTTTTAAGGCCCCATTGCTCAGTGCCTCAAGCCACCTAAGAGCAGGCGAGCATCTGCAGGGCAGCACAGGCAACCTCCAAGCTGGCACACTCCTGCACCAGTGCTAGTGAAGCAGGAGGACCAAACCTGTCACACTAACACGGCTAGCTCACATGTGCCTGAAGACAGGACAGCCTAGCCCCAGCAGCTTAGGCTGACCCTGAAGAACCTCCTGGATGGGCTGCTCTAGCAAAGAGTAGAAACCATTCCTGGAAGGGTGCCTGTTTCTCAAAGCCCAGCCTCCTGCTGCCATCATGTGTTTCTGGAAGTCCATCAAAAGACAGGCTGAAGTGCAGAGAAGCTCATCTGCTTTGGGCTGGGCATCCCTGTCAGACGCCCCAAGCTCATGCAGACTCAGCCAGTGTCATCCCCTATCGTTCACAGGGCCTAAATGACACAGGGAGGTGACTGGAAAGGAGGAAGCACAGCCTTGAGAGCAGGATTTGGCTAGTCAAACAGCTTGGGGGTGTGATCCTGTAGTACATGAGGCCTGCTGTAAGTTACCTCCCAGCTTGGCTGGTGTGATGGCAGTGCAGGACACTGCTCTGAGCCTGGGTTTCTCCTGGGCACTGCTTCTGTAAAGGAGATGGTTCGTGCAGCCTGGTGTCGTGGCAGCATCATAGCCCAGGGTTTGGGGACTGTCAGGGCCTGGTGTACAACTGCTGAGTGGAGCAATGTTTAATAAAAATTCTGAAACAAACAAGCTTTGGGTTATTTTTAGCCCCACTTTGTGACCAGGATACATGTCTGAAGAGGTAAAAGATACACCAGAACAGCCATACTGGTGGCTACTGGAAGCTCATTGGCCTCCCACCCACCCTGAGTGCATTGAGTATTTCACAGTTTTCCCGATCTCCAATCCATCAAGTCCAATCCTGTGCTTTCCTTCAGAGGCTGTCCTTTTCTCCCAGGACATGTCCTTTTCTCCCTTGCAGTGCTGTCTCAGTCTTACACAGTGTCCTCCCTGCTATAGCTTCCACTGGAGACCAGTCCTGCAGGTTAGTTTGAATTGCACCAAAACATGCCTGTGTGCAGCGCTAGCCACCAGGATGTGGATCCTCCCAAAAAAGCACCTTCCTGCCCAGTGGAAGGAGGAACACATTGCCTCAGAGAGGCTGTGACTGCCCACCACAGTCTATAGCTTTAAGACCAGACTGTCAGGAGTGGTATGGATAAAGGTGAGCCTTTACATAAACAAGCATAAATTAGGCTGCCTGAGGTCCTATACAGCCTGATTTTCCACAATTTCCATTTCTGTTAAGGTTTGTGATAAAGGTCTTCAGAGAGAGGGACCGGCAATGAGGATGGGAAAGCAGTGTAGTGCAGTTTCTCTGGTTGCCCACCCTTCCTCATACAGGGGTGCGTGGTGCCTGCTCACTTCCCCATCCTTGTGCCAAGCAAAGGGAGCCGGAGCAAGACACAGCCTGGAACAGCACTCATTGCATGTTTTCAACAAGCTACCTTAGAGGGAGTTCATCAGAAGTGTAGACATTTAACATTTAGTTCTTGGTGATGGTTGTGTTTGTCCATTGGAGTGTTCTGTTTTTTTTAAAAAAGTGCCTTATACTCAGAAGAAATAAGAAATGTCTTTAGCTCCACCCAAGAAACCTGAACTGAAAGCCAGTACTCAGACCAGGAGATCTAAACCCCAAGAGTTACAACGTGCAATGTTACAAAGTCTGTGAAGACAAACAGTAGGAGGTAGCAGATCCACCCAGAATAAGCATCTGAGGAAACACACAGGAACCCAGCTAGGCTTGCTCCTGGCTGGGCAGCTGGCCTGGGGACAGCCCATGCTGAAGCATGGAGGGGACCTGTGTGTCCCCAGCAGGTGGCAATAGAGCCTGAGAGCAGCAGCCACCCTGCCCTGCCAAGCACAGCCTTCACCCTCTGCTGCTCAATCAAACCTCAGGAGAGCTGGGATCCAGCTCTTGGGTAGCCTTGGGAAAGTTGCTCAAACCAAAAAGCCCACACAGATGAGACTGTATTTGTGGGATGATGGAGAAATGTAGAAGCCCTTCAGAAATGCATGGCCTCTAAATGAGTCATACACCCCCTCAAAAAAAAAAAAAACAAACCAAAACCAGCATCTCTTTCCCAATCCTGCCTGAAGCTGCCCAAGCTCCTCCACGAGCCCCCGCAGGTAGGGCAACTCCTCATGCTCTTCATCCACATGGGCAGGTTTTCAAGGAAATACTATGCCTATTGGGTGAAAATACTCTATGCCTCCCCACATCAGTTTTACAGACATTGCACAAATTCTTCCACCTGCTGCTCCCGACTCCCAGGAACTACAGAGCCAACAAACCCCCATGACCCACAGGCTGCCCTTGGCTCTGTGAAGACTCCTGCACCGAACATCCCCCCCCATTGAATTCCCTATGGCTTGGGGACATCCCAAAAGCATCAAGAAAACTCAGCTGGGCACATGTGTAAAGGTGCCAAGGCTCACCACTGAGATATTTTGATGTCCAGGGAAAAAACAAGCCTAGGTAGGGCTGAAATGGCTCCTGCAGATGGGCTTGCAGTGCTGTCTCCATTGGAATATGACCTTGCTGACAGGCAGTCTCAGGAGTTTTCAGGCACCCCCTCGTTTCTGCCACACATGGGGACGGAGGAGGACAAGGCAGGGGACTGGGCCCTGTGGAGTGAGGGTTTTCAGGCCAGGGGTTTTTCACAGGTTTTTCAGGGGGATCCCTGTGCACAGTGGGGGTGCAGTGTTAGCATCCAAACTCACTCTCAACCCAGCAGGAAGCAGATAACTAAGCTTAGGCCAACATAGGCTCAAACCCTCAAATTCAGTGTCTTAGCTGGTGTGGATGGATACTGAAGCATCTTAATAGCTGGGGCCTTTCAACTTACCCAGCACAGCTCATTAACCTTGGCCAAAGGGGTAAGCATGGATTTCCAGATCATAGCTGAAACTGAGAGGATTGCTTCATTGACTCTTCTCCCTGAATCAATCAACACAGCTTTTACCTTCTGCTTGACTTTGTGACTCTGGGTTTTTTCCCCCTCCTTACCTTTGCTTTTCTCAATGGTGGTAATGTTCTGGAAAAATCATTTATGTGGGCCAGATCTAGAGATGCATAAAGCCCATGGAGTTAAGCTGATTTAGAGCAGTTTAAGACCCAGCCCTTCAGCAACAGCTGAACGTAGGAGTCAGAGGGAGTTTAATTAGCTTTGAACAGTTGATCAAATTTCAGGCCTAGCTAATAAACCTGTTTGTGCCTGACCTTAACAGCAAGCCTTGGTATATTAATTAAAGGATGCCAGCAAGATCTGACAGGTAGTTTTTTGTTGTTTGTGGGGTGGTTGGTATTTTGTGTTGGGGGTTTTTTTCCCCTTTCTTTTGAAGAGAAAAAGCAAAAACTCTTCCATCATTCAGGATGTCCCTCAAACATCCCCGTACTACAAGCTGGAAACAGACACAATGCTACTCTTTCTTTAACACAGATATTTACATCCCTCCTGTAGCCCCTGTCATTGGCAACGATTACAGAATATGACTTTATATCAACTGGGCTTCAGAGAGCTCCTTCCAGGCTCAGGGCCACTGCAAAAAAAGTGATGTTGCTTGGCTTGGGTGGTGCTTTGCAAGCCCAGAGAGGAGATGAGGAGCTCACTGTGCCAACGGCCATGTTGGCAGTACTGTGAACGCAGCGTTTGGTGTTTGGAGATAAGCATTGCCCACCATCCTGGTACCACCCCATTGGCACAACTGACCTTTGAAAACAGAGGATGAGCACGAAGATCTCTGCCTGAGTGGGCGCCATGCACAGCTGCTACAAGACCCAAAACCAACCATTGCATCGTTGCATCCTGCAAGATTTTTGCTGTTTCAGAATCAAAACTACTCCCTCAAAAGCTGCTGGGGAAAAGCAGAACAAAACAGCTTTCAATACAGCTGCTGATTTGAGACAGAGCCCGCTTTTGCCTCTCCCACAAAGCTTTGTATTCTCAAGTGTGGCTCACGCCAGCTTTCACCCTCAGCACAGTGGTCCCTGCTGTTATCTCCTGCAGCAGAGCTGCTTGAAAACACTTCTGGTTTACCTCTCTCCCCACCTCACTCTCATTTCTGTCTCCATGCTGCCCCTTTTGGGGAAGAAGGGTGGTGGCTTCAACTCTGAAATCACAAATCCAGTTCACAGCATCACAGCAAGGGGAAGGCGAAATGCAGTGTGGGAGGAAAGCAAAAACAGCTTAGCACAGCTGAGGACCACCCAAGAACATCATTATCCCCAACATTTGGGCAATCTAGATGCCAAGAGTTGACAGCAGAAAGGGGAGAAGAGGAATAAATCCTTTTTCATGTAGTCCTAAACAAAAGCCACTTTCTTTTGCCACCCCTCGTGTTGGACAGCATACCTTGCAGCCACTCTTCATCCTCAGACCTGTGCATCCCCTTTACTTGCCCACAGGGTGAAAGATGGGAAATTTGGCCAAAAAGTACAATAGATCCTGAAATGAAGGGCCACCCTTGGAGCCTGTGGATGACAGGAGACTGGTCTGCTTCCTCTGCAGTGAGGAAGACAGCCAGGGATGGAGACAGCACAGAGATGGCACTAAAAACAACCTTGAAAGCCTTAAGGGAAAAAAGAACACAGCTGTGGGGAACCATTTAATTCCATCTCCTCATGGCTGGGGAATTTCTCACTGGCAGGACACATGTCAGGCAGTCCTTGTGCAAAGCTCATTTTGTGGCCATTGCAGTTTGCTGCAGCATTTGCAGTGATCTCAGGCAGTAATCAAATCCACTGGTAGGGCTTCGCCATCCATAAATCCCATTGGAGCCAGGCCCATAAATAGTTACACTGTAGTATGCAGCTACATAGAGGGCAGGAGCAAATGTTCTGCATAACGGCTGTTGGCTCTAATCAGATTGAGGAGTCGATCGTATTTCCAGCATTTGGCCAAGTTTTATTATAGCTACCCCTCCCTTAAGGATACCTCTCACTGGTGAAGGGGAGACCACAGTTCTGCCATACAGGTTCCTTGCAGGGGAGACCCAGAGCACCCCTTAGTTGCAGGTGTTTCCCCCATTCCTAGATGCTTTTTTCGGAGCTATTTTGTAGCGCTTTGCTCTGCCACTGAGGTGCTCCTCCTCTATACTGACACTCCCAGTAGCAGATAGGAAAGGATCGATCAGATTTTACATGTGGCTGAAAAAAAAAATAGGAGAGAGAGAGACCTCAGAAGTCTAAGAGACTCAGAGAGGCACCATAAAACACAAACTTTGGGTAGGAGCATATCCTACATCCAGGGTTACCCTTGTTAGGAATTTATAGCTCATTTATCACCGTGGGAAAGAGGACAAACCCCACCTGGGTGACAGCTACAGCGCGTTGCAGCTAGGTGAAAGCCACACCAGGATACAGCACAGCGGTTCCCAGAATAGGGCCTGCCACCCCACCAGACTGCAGCACTTAGTATTTACAAGCCTGACAAATTCATCTGCAAGAAGCTGGGCTCTGGACCAGAAGTGGGAAGTTGCCAGTGGAAGCGTTTGGGAATCCCTGGTGGTTCATCACCACAGAGGATAAACTCCAAGGTGTTTACACCATCCAAAGCTGGGAAATACCCTGTTCCAGCAGGGCTGACTCCATGCTTTACAGACATACAGAGGAGACAGAGCCTGATGTAGGGATCCCAAATGAGTACAAACATACTCAGGTTTTGGGAGCACACAGACCCTTTTTAAAACAGGACAATCATCTTCCATTATCTTTCCCCCTCTCATTATCTTCACAATACCAGTAGTTCCAACTCCCTGATTTTCATCAGCAATAATCTCATTCATTCACTCCAATAACCACTTAGCCTTCCACTGAATAGTCTGTGCATTCAAGTGTTGAATTACTGCCTTGCAAATCCAATGAGCGCTGATATTAGTACTTACTTCCCATACCCCTGATTTGTGACAGGCAATATCAGCAGTGGGGAAATAAAGAAATGTTCTCCATAACAAGAGAAAAATGGCCCGATATCCTTTCCTTGCCTTTCTCATTTGAAGATTTAAATAGGATATGTGCTTTATAATAAGAGGGCCTGATTTGTGATTCTTCCCAGCTTCAATTTTCACAAAACCTATGGTAAAGGTGATCACCTTCTTACACTTCTGTCCTCCTTTCTATTTAGGCTGCAATAGTGCAAGAGAGTCAGAAGTATCACTGGGAGAATACAGAAATATGGACAAGCAAGGCAAATCCTTAAGCCTCATCATCTCAGGCAACTAGGCCAAGAAGAGTGAGTCATATTAGAGTATGGAAGTTGCAACCAAACTATTCTGTTAGTAAATGGATTAGACATACCTGAATAAAACTCTTTAATGATCCATCTGCAGCTTGGATCTTCCTTAGATAAAACTAGGGATGAATTCCACCATTTGGAAAAAGAAAATGCCACTGCCTTACCAGCCTCAACACATTTCCTACTGTAGAAGGTTCATGCTGTGCCCATGCAGACAGAGCTGAGCCCTTCAGTAATTTCAGATGATGGAAGTTTCACATGCCATCCTGCCACCAGTTCTGATCTGAGCAGGGGACACAGTCTATACTGGACCAGATCAGTTTTCAGGTGTGCTCCACAACTGTCTCCTCTGTCCAATCAGCTCAGGACAGTGCCTCCACACCACTTTTGAAGGCAGCTTTGGGAGCTCCACTAAGAAGTCCCCATCCACTTGGGACCATCAAAAGGTTGCACTCAAGCCTAGAAAGTCTCTATGCGATACCCCAACAATTCTCCACGCATCATAATTTCATGAAAAGGAAAGAGACCTAGAGAATAGTGCTGGAGGCAATGTTTGAAAGCTGCTCAGGTGAGACAGCTCATTCCAGTGGACATGCCTTGCCTTGGACTGAGACTCAGCAGACAAATATCCTTCCTCTGCCTGTAACTGTCAAGCTGGGGCTCCAACAAGTCATTTGGCTGCTCTCTGCTTTGATTTTCTCCCATTACACCTTTGTTCATCTTCCTGCATCTCTGAGGCAGGGTTTCTCATTTCTTGGTGTGGCACATCACATAAGGACTCCAGTTAGAGCTTGAAATCTTAAGACACTTTTTACATTTGCCAAATAGTAACATTTCTACAGCACTTTCAAAATGCTCAAAAGCTGCTGAAGAAGAAATCAATACCTAAAAAAACAAATGTACAAACATAAAACTGATAGCAATGCAAAATTAATACTATGTCTCCAACTTTATGCTTTCTAAGTCTTGCGAGAAAATATCTGGGGGAAAAAAGTTTTTACAGAAGTGCTTCATTTCCCAGACAAAGGAACATCTGAATCATTTCTCCTCTGATTAACCCATTATCATCATGCTCTGCCACTGATTATTCCTTGTACTTCACAGTCAGGAGGCACTACCATGGCAATGAAATGAGCCTTGGCTGGATTCATGGCTGTCAGGAAGAAGGGAACGGCTCAGACAGCTACCAGCCCTTTTGCTACTGCAGGACACCCCTCTCCCTGCCTCTGGCCAGGCCTGCCAGCTCAGCTAGAGCAGGAGAGCGCCGGACAGACAACTCCGCTGCTCCCAGCCAGCATTACCCAGCCCTGGAAGCTTGCAGGGGACATGCTCTGTGAAGGCAGGTCACAGGGAACTAGACTGAGGTGAAGTATTATTTGTTACTACGTGGATCAGAACCCTGTCCTTTGCCCACACGCAAGCCCAACTCACATGAATGCTGTACACAGGAGGAGTACACAAGCCACCAGCAAGGAAACTGTCACTAGCTCTTTAAAAGGACCAAAGTTTGAGGTGCTTAACCGCTGCAAAGGTCATTTGCCTGCGTGGAAACTGAGTTATAATGAAGTGTACCACGATTGCTGGACAAGACTGTCAGAGAGCTATTAAAACAGCAGGGATCTCTTGGCCATCTATTCCACAACAGGCCAGGCACCTCAGGAGCCCCACTAGCTGTTGGGCACATTTTCTTCAGCTCCAACTAAACCACTGGACATAACCTTTAAATATGACACAGGGCTGGGAGCCCTTGCATGGGTACAAATTTAGGGCTGGGAGAAAAGACAACACAAAAATCCAACTGGCAGCTTGCAATGGCCGCAGGAAGGTAAAAAGCTCCATCCTTCAGGAACGTACCAAAGATGGGAACAAATGCATAAAAAAAGGAGTCTCTTCTGACCCTGAAGCAGGCAGCTAGAAACCACACTGAATTTTAATCTTCTTAAAGTGAACTGGAAGTAATAAAATTCCCCATATCTTTGCCTTCCAGAGGGGCTGAACACTTTGTTTCCCTAATAACAACACTGGGATGGGAATTCAGGCCCCCAATGTGGCCACTGTGCAGACTTGTCCTACCTCCAAAGCCCAGAAAGGAAAGGTGTGCCAGACCCCTGGTTCCCATCAATTCAGCATCCAAGCATCTGCAGGTGATACCACTTCAGTCTGCTGGGTACCAAAATCCTGTTGCTACATGTTTTCCCAGCTGTCCCTATGCCTTGAACCCACTTACCAGATTGCCTGGCTGTATTTATGTCTTTGCTTTTATCCTCCTCATACCATTGTTTCCCCATTAGGTTCTTTTTCTCCTTAATTTGAACCCTAATCATGCAACACACAAACAGCACACTACTCACTCTTGTGGCCCCAGAGACATCATTAGAAGCAGACTTAGCTATCACTTGCTCTTTAAAAAAAAACATCTGTAGTAACGTATTTTCAAAGTGAAGTGAGTTGAGACACCTTGATTTGGAGGATGTTCAGCTTAAAAATCCAAAGGAGGCAGCTTTTTTTTTTTTTTTTTTTAGAAAAAAGAGGAGAGAGTTGTTCACTTTCTGAAAACCCAGAATCGATCTCTGAAAATCACTTGTGACTACTGAAATCCTTGGCTGATAAATAACAATTACCATCCTCATTACCGAGCAAAGGATGACAGGGAAAGCCAGTCTGCATCAGAGCGCACAGAAGGGAAGAGCAACCCTGAGCCGCTGAAGCTGCCTACAACACATTCCTCCTGGCAGATGTCATCTTATCCCAAGAGCTACCACTTTCTGCTGGACTGTTTTCTTCAGCTGTCTAATCCCGAGCTGCAGGAAAACACACAGCTCCTCTCCTCCCAGCGAGCAGACAGACCACGAGAGCGAGTGTTCACAACTGCACTGCGGCTTTGGGTTTCTCCTTATTGTTGAAGGGACAGGACTGTGGGACAAGACACACTTGAGTTAATCAGGAATTGGGGAATGTCAGGTTTGAACTCTACTGTGAGGAAAGCAGATCTGCTAAATTAGATGTGCAGGGGGTGAGGGCAAGGTGCTTTTCAGCATTCACCACCCTCAAGTAGAGACGCAAATGTGGTACCCAGGATTAGCAGGATGCTTGTATTAAATGTTAAAGGCCACTGCAGAGACTTGATTACAGTTCTTTAAGTACTATTAAAATTATAAAAATACTATACAAAAATCTTTGTGGAAATAGAACCTTTCAGAAGGCGAGATAAAAACTTTGCCTCCATAATGGCTACAGAAGGGAACTGTAAGAAGAAAAAAGTAATGCAAAGAAAAGATGAGAAAAGATGGCAGGGACTGCATTCACACTGGAAGCTTCCTTGGGGACATCTCTACAGTGATGCTCTAAAGGAGCATAAGCTCCATCTAATTTTAAACGAGAGTCAGATTCTCAATTGATTTCAGATCATAGAGCACGAACGGGAGGGAGACTTCCAGCACTAACTCATACCAAGAGAAGCAGGCACAAAACTGACATTCCAGCCTCAAACCTCACAGGCTGGTAGCTATGGCAGTATTAAATGTACAGCATCTCCCCATGCCAAGCTATCTAATAAAAGCTGTATTAAACTGACATTTAACTCAGGAAGAGGGAGAAGGGAGACCCTGGCAGGAGGTTGCTAACCTTACACCACTCCTTTGGACACGCATCCAACAAGGTGAAAGTTTTACCCATAGCCACAGATTTCCAAATGTCTTGATTCTCAGATCCCTCAATTATTATGATAAAATCTTATCGAGATAAGAAACCTGTATACTTATTGTAGGAACAGTGTTGAAACTAGGAGATCATATCTTTTGATACAGCTGCTATACAAATGCTAAGTCCCTAAAAGCTTATAATTTAATTCTAAGTAATCTTCCTTGCCCCTGACAATTCACTTAAGCACAATAAAAGAAGAATTAATAAAACATCTTCATCAATCATTATCTGTAACATTCACAAGGGCAAATCAAAACACACACACAAAATGATTTCACAACAGTTTCTGAAGGAAAAGCATGGGCTTGTGTTTTTGTGTTGCAGAACATACAGTTTCATGTTATTGCTAGTTAAAAGCATTCAGACATTGAGCTAAGTTGTTTAGGCATCTGCCAGGAAACAAAACCAACTCCATGTGCCCCACAGGAGATCAGCCACAAAACACATCACCAATAAAGAGGAGCCAAAGTGTAACATTCACCAGTACCCAGCAGGCAGAAATGCTCCACAGCAACAAACGCCTGGAGACAAAAGGGCTACGTGGATCCCACCTCCTATTGCACTCCTGAGGAGCCTAACACTACAAGGCATTTGAGATCAAAGGTGGAGAAAGCTTCTTTGTGATGAAGCCAACTTTATTTCATTTAATCACACTAGTTGCATACCACTGCTGGAAGTTCTGCTCTCTTGGGACAGTACAGGTGCCACAGACTATTGCTGAAATAGCAGGTAAATATCAGAAACTAATCTTTCAATTCTACATGAGAAATGAAAAGCATGTCTGAATTTTGTAGAAGCCACTAAAGTCCTTCATGGATAATGCTGTTGTATGAGTACAGGGAAAAAATTACTACAAAATATACACTTGAATTTCTAAAGCACTTCCATTTTGTGGAAATGTCTTCTATCTTTGGCAAAAGTCTCATCAAATCTATTTTCTTTACAAAAAAGTTTTGCAAAATATTTGCTCAAAACTAATGATGAATTTGTAGTTGCAAGAGTTTTCTGCCAGCATTGCTTTCTGAGAGTTAGACAAACCAGGGAGGAAATAAAAATATTACATGGTCTATTTGTTAATCAAGACTGTCCAGATTTTATGTTGCAAATAGTTATATTTACCCATCTTTGATAAACCCAGAAACTAAAATTCATTTGCCAAAATGAATGAGTAAATTTCAGATGTGACCATTGCCAGAGAAAAGGGTGACACAATTAAAGTCACAAGATTGGAGTTCGTTTTGGGCAACTCTTGCATGACAGCATCACCTTTCAAGATCTGATCTCCCACCTATTTCAGAGCCCTCAAAACTACAGAAGTGAAGACTTCTACTGTACTTTCCAGTCATTTAAGCTGTCCTTGCTAAAAAAAAGTCATCCAAATCAGCTTTGGCACTTAGGGTCCAGCTGCACCTGCTGTTCCCACTTTTAAGATCCACTATTTCTTAAGGAGAAAGGTAGAAATAACTTTATAAGCAAAAAGGATTACAAGTCACCCCTGCATGTCCACATGCAGCAGCCCACGGCCAACTGTTGCAGTTCTACCTGCTTAGAGTTGCTCAGGAGAGATGAGTTTGGGACAAAAATATTTAATAAAAATAACTAAGCTACCTTTAGGGGTAAGTGTCTTCGTAAAGTATGTCATTGGCCTCTTGCTGGCAGCTCTAAGGTCATCTCATATTGCAAAGCAACTGACTGACAGAAGTTTAACAAGCAGGAGAAAAACCCTCAGGGCTGGCTATTCAAGCAGAAGTGGCTGAAATTGAAACCTATCACACACCGTAGGTGGACCTCCAAAGCCCTAATTACACACATTTTACATGAAATAGCAACTTTAAATGTAATAGTCAAAAGAGCTGCAGGTGGAAGCAGAAGCAGCTTGCTCCGGCTGCCAAACACCAGGCACAGGAAGCTTTCATAAGGTGCTCAGTCACTCCCTACAGCCAGAGTCTCCCCCCCAGGGGGTTCCCTTTCAGCGTCCCTTGTGCTGACATCTCACTCAACCCCACAGGATTTCCAGATCCTAAGTCCAGTAGTGCCTTCTGTGAGATTCACTGTATGTCTTCTGCTAACCACCTCTGATCTCATAGGTCACACGAGAAGCAAAATTACATTCTTGAGCATCACCGTGTCACTTGCTTCCCTACAGCTAAATAAGGGGTGCAGCAGCAGCGGGCTATTTAAAGAAAGCCAGCATAGCTATTTGATAGATCCTGGAGGAGAGACATTACTTACATATGCATCACTGCTCCCCAAAAACAGGCTTGCACCCATGAGCAGCTTCAATGGGAAGATTTCACAGTGCTTTACTGAGGTTTGTTTTCACATGCAGAGGGAATACAGAGGTGTTACAAGCACAACACAAATGGCCAAGCTCCATCACAACTAGTTTTAAACAGCTTGGACAACTTTATCCAGTGTGTTGCTGGCAGTGGCAAGACCTTCCTGCCTCCTGTAAGAGGCACCCAGGAGCTCACTATGTGCTCTGCCCCATTAGACTGCAGCCCAACCAGTTGCTGAGTCTCTCCTCTCCTACTAAAAGCATTAAGGGACCCACATGGTCATTTCATAACATTTTTAAAAAAAAGGCTCTTCTACACTTGATTGGGTAGCAGACTGGCCCTGCCTGCACCCTCCTTTGCCTGCTGGTTGAAGGACACCTCTCCATCCACAGACCAGGGACTGGGAACAAAAATCCTGCTGAGGTAAGAGGACACAGTGCCATCAGAAAGTGCCTGCTAATGCTATGGAAAAACACATGTCCATAGACAACATCAAGCTGAGCACCACAACGGCTGGGAGGCTGGAAAAAAGGCATAGTGTTGACTCTAGAGGGGTGCCACAGCTTGGGTTGCCATGGGGGACACCCTACCACCAGATACGATAGCCTCAAACCTCCAAAGCAAAATGTCAGCTGTAGCTTTCCATGTCAATTTCTTTACATACGGCCACTTTTACAGGTAGCAATAAACACATTAGGAAGGTACATAGGATGCTCAGAAACACTGTCATAGTGATTCACAAGAAAGGAGGAGCTCATCAAATGCTTTACACTCATTTGTGTCCACTCAGACAAGTACAGTATGGCTTATTTTCAAGATATTAATGTTGATCTCTCAGGGCTTAATAAGCCTTGACAACACTACTTAGACTCTTTAAACAGTTTCCTGATAGATATACAATGCACTTGATCATATGATAGGGTAGTTACAGTCCTCTCTCCCCAGAGAATATCATCTTCATGGATATGATCCAAAATGCACACATATTATCTGAAACCTACTGAGGTTCCACAAATCCAAAGTATTTACTGCTAGACATGGAAATAGCCAAAAAACTTGAGTTCCTGCAGCTTCATTCTTGCTGGCTGGGCTGTTTCAAGGTTTGTATATGACTGAGCTACACTTAAATTCTAACATAACAGCAAGATTCATGCATGCAGTTAGAAAACAGGGCATTCTGGTATATACAACATGTTTGGCAATATTTAAGTAAATGCAGACCGCATGCTTAGCAGAGACAGGATTTCAGTGACAAGGACAGAAGATGTGTGATCCCAGAGAGTGATGCTTACACGTCCAAGCTTTGGGTCTTGAAGGCTACCTCCCATCATCAAGAAGTCTTACGGATAGCTGAGGAGAAAGAGAGGCACTAGATTTCCTAAAAATAGATGAAATCTTGAGTTTTGAGATATTTCAAGCCTAGACTATCCTTCACAGAAATCAGCAAAATTTAACCCATATGTTAAGCCTGGTGATTTATCCCACCAGCCAGTTTGGCCTTTAGACCCTGGGCTGACTCAAAACTTTCTGGAGCTCTTTACGTCAAGAATGAGAGGAAGGAAAAAAGTGAAGAGAGGTTGATGTCCCATGTTACACTGAAACTTTCCAGGCAATGCAAGTATGTGGGGACTCTATGCCATATACTTCGCTATCCTTTAATGCCTGTTCCAAGTCTGAAGTCACTCCATCTTTTAGTAGATTAAAATGGGACCTGAGAAAGACACAGTTAATTTTAAATAGGCAGTAATTTAACTTCTCTGCTGAATGCTCCAGGCAAAAAGAGAGGAAGGGAAAGGCAGCGAGAATCTCTGCAGCTCATGCCCAGGCTGTGGGACCCTGAAGCCACAGGAATCTCAATTGCCCAAAGCAGCACCAAGGAATTTTATCCTACGTAGTGTGAAAGAGCATGCTGAGATTAGTATCTTATGTAGTGCCTAATCTTTATGTTTAAAGCTACATAGTACCCCTCCAGGCCCATCAGCTAGTACTTTTCTTGGTAGAGTCCTGCTTGGTGGGATTTGATACAGACATTCTGCCTGAACCACAGCCCTTGCCAAAGGAACTGGTCAACAGGAGCCAGGCACAGCCCTGCTCACATATATTTTGGTTACATTTAGCCAGGTGCTTGCATTTCAGAACCTGGTTGCCCAGTGATCTATAAACTGATGCTCCTGCATAGGAAACTGAGGCACCAAAAAAATGATCAAAAGCTTTACAGGAGAGTGGAAAGCAAACTGCAAAGAACACTTGGGTGACGCTGTTTCTTCCTCAGGGAACAATGGCATTGGGAAAGCGAGCAGCTGAAACATGGGCTGAAAGCAGCCCCCAAGTCATCCACGGTAAGAGCCAAGAAGCAGGCACACCTTCAAGAAGCTGCTCCCCACCTCATCAACCATCCTGGGGTGAGATGGGGGGTGGCGGAGAGACTCGCAGGCTGAGGAATGCCTTGTATGTCTCGCTGCCAGTTGCTGGGGGACACTGACATAGTCTCAGACAGAATTAGAAAACCTTGAGCAGGAGTGCACTTTGGCACAAGTGCTAAGTCAGCCGTCAGCTATATGTGGCACACCAGTTGGTGCTTTCTTTCCCCTTCTTCAGACACTCATTCCTTTGCCTGCTCCTTCAGCATGGTTTGACTTCAGCCTACACTGCCCTGTGACTACATTCAGGCTACCAATGCCTTACGCAGCACTTGAAGGAGCCAAGAGGCAAATCCTCCCTCCAAAACACACCCATCACCTCCCTCGAGCCAACAGAGCCCTTCATCTGTGCCCGCGATCCCATCTTTGTGCCATTATATAATGCTGTCTCCACCATTCATCCATCATTGCCCTATTTCCCACCACCTGCGAGTCCCATGGTGCCAAGCCTGACTGTCTGCTGGTGACATTCCTGTGCAGTCACCTCCGGGTCTCCTCCCATGCTGTGCCCTGCTCCCAGGCTGCCTTCCTGAGGGCAGGACACCCTTGTTGGACTAAGACCCCTGAAACATGCTGACCTGGCCATTTATTGGTCTTGACTTGCTTCTGCACAAGCTTCCACAGTTTATCAGGTTGTCCTACAGCTGTGAGCATCTTTGATTCAACACAGCAAAGTGGTTTGCTAAGTGCCTTGCACATTGTAAGCACTGACAAAGCCAAATCATTAGCAGGCAAATTAGGCACCCTGTTGCACACAGTCAGCATTACAGCCTGAAGCTGAGATCCTGAGAGAGTTTGCTGGCAGCAGATCCCTGGCTTGTTACTTTAAGCCTGTGGTGAAAGGTGCGAGAATCAAACCAGATGAGCAGTCTAGCAGAGGCACTAATCTCTCTTTTACAGACAAAACTACATGTTTAAGAGACAGCACAAGGATCTCTGCAGCATCTTGGTGTGGAAAAACGCACCCAGTCTCTATCAGTTCAAGAACTGGTTAAGCACAGTGAAATGGATTATAAATTTCCTTCCAAATTCTTGGTAACTGCCTAAATGCCCAGTTCCTTCGTGCATCTTATTAGGCTCTTGGCCTCAAATAGTGCCCCAGCAACAAGTTTCACAGTCTAACTGGTGTTGGAAAACACATCATTCCCACATATTAGTTTTTAATTTCACTGAACCTCCCTTGTGTTCAAAAGTTTCTCCATAAACTTTCCTGTACTTTCTGTAACTTTGGATAACAGGATCATTTCCTACTTAAGGGCTGAATAAAATAGGTGGTTGTACCAGGGCACAGCTCCAAACTATGGTAGCCTTTCTCAAAGCTTGTTGCTTGCCAAATGGTGCGCCTACACCTGCAATTTTTCCTGCTGACATTGCAGCCACTCAACCTTCAGATGAGGAACATGGCAAGTATTTAACAGCAGCAGGTGTCAGATAGGAGTTGATCACAGGAAAGCAACAACATATCAGACAGCTGAAGTGATAGAAGGTAAGTGCGCACAGGTCAGGAGAAAGGCTCCAAGATGAGTTTGAAATAGGTTGACTGTCCTTAGGTATTTGTAAACACTGTCTATATTCTCAGTGTTACACACCTTGCCTGAAAGCAAACTTCCACCAGAGCCTTCTGAGCAACCAACACCACTTCTACTACTGCTTGATCTGGCATCCTGTGATGAACTTGCCAAGAGTTTCACAAAACAAAGCAAGTAAAACACATTTGAAGCAGGCACTCAGAGATGCACTAAACTCACAGTGGCCCTTTTGGTCATAGAGCAGTAGCATATAAATTAGCATGATCTTGCTCAAAAAGGATGTCTTTCTCTGTGGCCTCCTAAACCAGCCCTCTGGCTGCCCTGGCTACCTTGAACAGAGTAACACACCCAGGAGGAAACCATTGGGCTAAACTCTTCTGAGCAAACTTACCCCGGAAGAAGCTTGCTTTACCTTCTGACCCCCGTGCAACACTGCAGATACACCACGACTACTAGAAATGTCTCTGGGGCAGTCATTATAACCTGTGGCTTAGTGGACATATCAAAAGTGTAAGAGGAAAATAAAGTTCTTATGTGGATAATGAAAAAACAAGTATCTTGTTTTTAAGTTACTGGCAAAATGGGAAGTTAATTGCATTTTCAGGCATTTTAGACAGCAAAAGGCCAAAGTCTCAAAGGGAGTTCATTGTGAAACTGAGCAGAAGCAGCAGGGCTCACCCTTTCATCCAACAGCTCCAGCACTTGCACGCTCCCCTGAAATACAAGAGATCTAATCTCCTACTTCACTGCATGGATTTAAACCATTGCCTCCCTCCGCCTGGAGGAGGGCCTGACTCCCTGGGCTGTAGGAAACACCAAAACAGAGCCATCCTGTTAAAACTGGACTAAAAAGGCAGAGGCTTCAGAGTAATTGCACAGGGAATGCAGTCCAACGCAGGAACTCCCACTTCTCTTCTGGTGCTGCAATCAATACCACCTCTAAGTGACTTTAGCCTGAAAAAAGGAACATACTCCACTTCAGAAGTGTCAGAATGAATCACGTCGATGCTCTGGATGGAAAACCCACTTCCCTTATATTAATGCACCTAAATCCAGCCCAAATACATAGAAGTTTTGTGTTGGCCAGAACCACATCCTCATCAATTAAACCATTCATAAAAGCCAGGCAAGCCACAAGCAAGCTGTCCCCTGTTTCAGAGAGCAGCAGGACTAACAGGGCATGGCTTCCAACCAACAGCTTTCTTGCTACCAGATTTTCTGGGGCCTTGTGAAATCTGAAGCTCCATCACTGTTCATTATGCCTCCCCTCAAAGGACTCTCCTGCAGGAGAGAGGCATCCATGCACCCCCCAGGCACTGTGCACCCAATAAGGCAGATGCCAGTGATAATTCTCATCCCCAGCTGCTGCTGCTTTCTCTTAGAGCAAATCTCAGCAAGTCCCAGCAAGCATGAGGGAGAGGCTGAGGGTTTGCTCTAGTATTCCTGCTCACATGAAGCTGCTGCTAAAAGTGGAAGAAGAGGTGCAGCCCTGCAGCCCAGGGTGAGATGGTACAACACCACCAGAGGCCTGCAGATAGCAGCTCCCATGCAAGAGCACAGGGACACATCTCCTCTGCATCACCTGGGATGACTTTGCTCCCTAGGGACAGACCCAACACACTCCCAGAGATGTCTTGGGACACATCCATGCTTGCCAGGCAGATAAACCCATGGTGTCCTGTCCCAAGCCCATAAAACTGACTGGATCCAAATCCTTAACCCAGCAACTGAAATAAGACCTGCCATCCTCCTCTGCACTTGTTTATCTTCTCACCTGATAAATATATGAATATTTTGTGGCAGCTCCTCACCAGTCCTCCTTCTCTGGCAGCATGAAGCATGTCCAGGTGTATCTGCATTCTCAGACAGGCCACACTGTGCAAAGCTAGCACTAAGTTCATGTTTCATTTTTGAAAGCTTGTCTTCCTTTTAAAATATATTTTATGGTGGCTTTCATGCTTATTTCATTGCAAATCTCAGGTGATGGTAGAAATTATTACATCATCACTGGTTCATTCTTGCAATTACTTGAAGTTGTCACAGGTGTAGAGATGCATAAAAATTATTTGAGACTATTTCCACCCAAGTTACACATCCAGGATCCACTTCCACCAGCGGATTTTGCCAAAGTTTGGGTTGTGCAATGTAAAACATCAGCATCACTGGAGGTACCCTCATCAGGCCCCTCAGGAATGACAGCCCACAGTAACCTGCAGTGGAGCAGGAAAGGCCATGCCATCACCTTCCCAGACAGACCAGCAGAGCAAGGATCCCTCCATCAAACACCTTGAAGGCAACCAGCAGAGCTCAAATAACAGACTCTTTGTCCCAAAGCATTCACAAAACTAAAGGAAGAAAAAAGGAAATAAAAATCTCTCCTGGTCTGTGTTCTCTAAAGCAGAGAGTGAGCCAAGGCTTCAAATTATATGCATCAGTACAGTTCTATTGATACAAAAGAGATGACTCAACTTCTAAAAAGTCTCTTCCTCAAGGTCATGTAGCAAAGAACTCTGAGAACAGGTTTTCTTACATGAAAACACACCTTTAGCCACTCTCCATCTCTTTTCTGGTGTGCATTTTTGCAAGTTTACCTTTCTTAAGACACATTAATCTAAAATGCAAGTGCTTGGATACCCTGCCAGACTTTGGATGCAAAGTATCTGTCCAGGCTTTCAGGCTCTAAATTTCTAGTTACAAACCACTCCACAGTATAGTTCATGAGACAGAAATAAGGGCTCCATCAAAAACCTTGCACTTACTAGCACAGAACTTCAGGAGTCTGGAAAGTAAATGGGAGAGAGATTGCTGGACAAGGGAGAAAATCAGCAGTCCTGGATTTTTCTGCAGAAAATCTCAATCGTATAGACCCAGGGGAACCATCAGGTTTGTAAGAGAGAGATGCTGTTATGCTGTGCTGAAAAACGGAAAAGCCATCTTCTCCTGAAAGTTTTTGCTCCTGGAGAACATGGGGAGCAGGGAGGTCCATCAGGAGTCTGAGGGGTAGAAAGATAAGAGACATGGGATGGACAACAAGCAAACAAGGTGAAAAATAGAAGTACCTCCTTTGCCTGCTAGCTAGTTTCCAGTGAAACACATTACAAAAGGAAACCTTTTAAACATAATATCCAGCTGACCTCCATTCTATCAGGGCACAGCTTATCCCTAGGAGAGGAAAAAGAAGATCAAAGGAAAAGATTAAAGGAAGCAATTTTCAATTTTAAACACAGTCTTAACATGATAGAAAGGAATAGTAAAAACAGCTGAAAGACACTCAGGGTCTGGGAGAGATGCCTTGGCTGAAGGTACTGCAGTGTTTTCCATATTTGTCTGCTTTATTTTTAAACACCCAGAGCCTTTGCTTGATCAACACTTCCTTGTAAAAGAAGGAAGCAGAGGAGGAGTAAGGGGCTGTGGGGAGAGAGACAAATGAGGTTGGAAATTGATGATCTTCCCAGCTGTGAAAGTCAAAATTCCTACTTGAAACTGAATCCTCCTGGAGTGCTACATAGGCATGGGAGAAAAGGGGAGGGAAGGAAAGAAAGAAAGATTTATTACTTAAGCAGAACAGGTATTCTGATGAGAAAAGACTGTTCAATCCATGTCCGAATGTCAACAGCAGATCTGAGACTGGGTTTGTCATATTTCCCTCTCCTTTACACACATTAAAAAAATACAGGGGAGATGGCTGGAGTTTTTAAAGAGGGGGGAAAAAAGCCACCAAAGTCCCTTGATCTAATGAAGCCCTGAACTCTTATATTCCATTTATAGCTCGAGCTGGAATGACATCCCCCTTGATTAGCAAGCTGTCCAATCCAGCTGCATGTGTCAGGACTGTACAAGGCACTAAGTGAAATATATATATGCCCTTATAGAGTTTAGCACATTGGGTCCACCTCCAGGGCACAGGCTGTAGCTCATTCTGACCACTGCTCCTCTCCTGGGAATCACTTTTAAAATTTTGGTTATTTTTTTAAAAAAAGTTTTTTTTGAGGGGGCACCTTTACTTTCAAGTTTAAGCAACACAAAATGGCACCAAAGAAGGACGTAAAGAAACCAGCAGCAGCGGCGGCACCAGCACCTGCGCCAGCACCCGCACCAGCACCTGCGCCAGCCAAACCCAAAGAACCTGCAATTGATCTCAAGAGCATCAAGGTAAATGAATGAATGTGTGCTAATCCCAGGGTTAGCAGAGTCCCAGCTGAGACCTGCAGTGAAACATTTGTGTGTGTGGTTCTGGTTTGGGGACTGCAGTGAAATGAATGAGTAACCTCACTCAATGGATTTGTTGACCTGCCTGAGATTTTGATTGTTTTAGTAGCTGGAGGGGTGTAAGGCATGGTGCATGATTTAACACAAGAATAAAGCCTGGTGATTTCAAAAGTATTTTGGAGTGTGGCACTCAGAACTTTTTACCAAATCTATATTAGTATGGCCCATTTGGTAAAGCTAAATTTAAAAGAAAAACACANAAACCAAACCTTATTTTGCAGTTTCCCCTCAAATTCCTTTCCAAATATTTGCAAACACCTGATGACCCTTTGGTCATGTGTTTTGCAATCAGCATGGCTTACCTTTAAAAGCAGAAACAAATCAAAAGAGATTTAAAAAAGGATTTGGCAGTTTCATCTATTTTCTTTTCATTTGCATTGTACAACAAACATTGATAGAGACCATGAGCTGGAAAGCCATGAATGGAAGCATTTCAATTGATTTCCTCTCACCTTTATGTATTTGCTCAGAATTTGCAATTTGCTGCAAATTGAAAGTAACAAAGAGGAAGACTCTTCCAGAGGTTTCCCTCTGACTGCACTTCCATTTAATTTCATGCTGTTTTTAGACTTTGCATGCCAACCAACATCACTGATTGTTGCCTTGACCCTTCGAAGAAAATGCCTCCATGTTGGGAAATTCTTTACTTAGGAGAGAGAAGAGGGAGGTTAAGCAGTTAAAGAGACAGACCAGTTTCTCTGGGTAGGACTATAAATAGTTATTCTCCACCTACCTGGAAAGCTGATTGGTCCCAGGACCAATTTGCTAAATTCTACATAAGGAATCATGCCTATTATGGAAAAAAAAGGAGTACAAAGGCTCCTAATAGGACCTACTAATTTTCCTCTCGTGATAAGTTCTGTTTCAAGTATGTTAATACATATAGTGCCAAGATCATAACCCATTTAGTGAAATTTCTTGAAGTTTACTTTAATTTTCACAATCAGTAGTCAGTATTTTTCTGAAACTGTATGTAGCTTCTCTTAAGACCAAAGGTGAACCCACTGGCAAAGCAGAGCAAGAAGAATATAAAAGACATTTTGAAATACTTGGAGTGATCAGAGTAAAGGCTACACAAAAATCCCGCTGTTTTTGAGAATACTGTCTGAAAATTAGATTAGACTTCACATTTCACTCATCTCCAGAGATAAAGGAGAATGCAAGCTAGATTTCCTACTAAATAATTTAATATGATTTGATAGCTTTCTATGTCCAGTTCATTAGGAGAAAATAGAATTTTCAACTCCAGTGATCCTAGCTAATCTATCTTTACATAAATAGACTTAATAGTATATTACCAGCTAAAAAAATAGCAGGCTGCAGTCTAAGGCATCTCCACAGTTCACTCCTTTACCCAGACAGCTCTCCTTTATGGCAGGAAATATATACTGGTAGCACAGAGAGAACATTGCAGGTTTTGTCATATTAAGAGTGATAAAAGAAGATAGTCTGCCTAAATTCTCTTTCTTTTGAAAGATAATATCAGAAAATATTTTCCTCTTTGAAGGGGTGGGAAAACCTGGGCTAGTAAGACAAAACTATTCTTTTAACACTAGAAGAGCACGTAAGCATTACTATTCCTATTTGCAAATAAGCAAATACACAAGTAGCATGACAGAGGTTAGAGGACTACCCTGCAATGCAGTGGGCAGCACAGTCCCCTGCCCTGCGTGTTCATCACTAGCACGTATCTTTCTATAAGTATCTCCCTCCACTCTTCATCATGCCCTTACCAGGCAAGGAGCAGGATGCCTCAGAGGTGCTGCAAGGGTGGACAGAGCCCCGCCACAGCAGAAGGGTCTACCCAACCACACAGTCATGGCTTCAGGGTGATGCAGAACCCCACGCTGCCCATGAGGGTGACACACATCCCCTCTATTCCCAACCTTCCCCTTTCTTCTGAGACCCCACATTGGTCAAGGGCTGGCCAGGCAGACTGTGGCACCTCCAGTGCTGGGCTCTTCAAGAAGGCACCAGGAACAACCATGCTGCCTTTCATCCTGCCTTGGAGCAGGGACTGCACAACCTCCTAAGGTCCCAGTCGCCCTCCCTGGGTTATCATCCTTTTTCACCCTTTGAGAACTCAGGCAGTGAAGGCAAACAATGTCTTCTTATAAAAGCAATTTGCCTGGGAGATATGACAGAGTCAGGAATCAGTTTTCTGAGTCTTAACCCAGTCCCTTAATTAGCATTAATTAATCCTGAACCCTTCCATTCAACCACCAAAGTCTTAGCATGGGAAAAAGGCACAGCACCATTTCCAGCAAAACTCTGGAGCCAGTGAGTACTTAAAACTAAGCTTCTGACTGGGACTCAGTGAACAATCCTGTCCTGGGGCTTTCTGCGGTGATTTACCAGGCATGGAGTAAAGGCTCCAGCACTGATACAAGCACCATCAAGTGGGTTCCCCTCCACTCCTCAGAGCAATTAGCAGCCATGCCAGAGCTTGCTACTAATGAGATGTGACTGGGAATGCCAGGCTGCAGCACCATGATGATTTGGGGAGCCACACAGCAGGCAAACACACAGAAAGGCTTTGTTAGCTTTTATAAAGAGATATCCAAGCCTCTTCTAACAGTTACAGCTGGAGTGGGTAAGCTTAGAGATGCCTAATAAGGGTTTACAGCAGCCAAATAAGTCACATTTGGCAGTGCAGTTCATTTTAAATTGGCAGAGACCATAATATTCTCAAAGACAAACAAGAAGGTGGTTTACAAACATGGGTAGCGACTCTTTTGGTGGTACCCCTCCTCTCAGATGCCCTGCTTGGCACATCTTGAGGGAATCTGGTTTTCTGAGCTTTTTGGGGTACACACTTTGAAAGTTAGTTGCCTTTTTTCCCTTAAGAGGTCTCAAGCTGGGTTCAGGTGCATTGCCTGTCACCATCAGAAGTTGTGACAGGCCTTTCACCCTCTTCTTCCCCCCCCACCCCCACTTTAAATTAACCCAATTAAAGCAAATATTTGGTGATTTCCTAGTACTAATAGCAGCTGGTATGGAATTTTCTATTTTTGAGCACCATCTATTGACTATAAAACTGAGTAACAGGAATGCTTAACTTCTAGAGACTCAAATCTCTAAACTCAGCCTTTTCTTAGCTCACCTGAGGTTAGTGCAGCCACAGGAAGAAAGTCAAGGCAGAGAGGAAGAACTTGTTTTTAAATGGAAATATAAAGACTCTCATCCCCCTATTCACGAAACAAAACAATCTGATTTGCACAAGCCTTTCCAGACCAAATTTGTATTTCCAATTTTCCTTATTACTAGCATGGCCTTGATTTGAGCAAGAGGCACAAAGGTTAAAGATTAAGTCATAACTGAGACAAGAAGAGGGCGATGGATGCTTCTGAGAGTTACCACCAGGATCCAGCCATGATTAAAAGCAAAATGACCATGTGGGTCATTTTCTTAAGAGACCCCAAGAATTCTGGAATTAAAACTGTGGCCAAGGACACTCTCCAAAAAGGAAAGCTTATCTGTTTTGTCAACTTCCTTCTCCCACACAGCCCAAGTGAGTAGAAACATTGGGCTGATGAACAACACTACTATGAGTCTATGTCTGCAATAACTGGGATGAGACATTAATGACGAGGTTGTCTCATGCTTGGTTTTGCAAGTGAGGCAGTGGGAAATGGATAAACTTCATATTGCCCAAATCGCTTTAACTGGGTCCCTTATCACCAACAGGAAAAGCATGTTTGGTGTTTTGGGTTTTTTTTTGTTGTTTTTTTTGTTTTGTTTTGTTTTACTTAAAATCCAATGGTGTTTCCCAGCACACACAAACAGTCCTTGGACCAAGCCTAGGCTCATAGCATTAACAACGGTGTTTTGGGATCCGGGAGCTGGAGATGCCGAGTCCAGTGCTTCTTAGGCTTCTGCTCCGCAGATAGTGATCTGAATGTGTAGCACCCTGATCTGGTGTCATACCAGGCCCTTTGCATCAAAGATACACCAGAGTATCCTCTCTTGATCAGAGGCAGAGATTGGGTTCTTGCAAGTACCCATGGTGTAAGTGATGTTCAAGGTACATAAGGCTTCCCATGCTGGTGTTTTCAAGACTGAAATCCCAGGACACCAATTATACCATGCCCAATTGCAAATAAGCTACCTACATCTTTAGGGGAAAAGCAATTAAAGCTATTAACTAGTAAAGACTTGCCAAGGCCTTGCTTAACTGTGTGATGCATGACAAAGCCTGCTGCATGGAAGCAAACTTGTGTGACCATTTGTTTTTAAATACAGAGCTCTTAAGACAGTAAAGTGTTTCTCCAGTTGTCCTTAATTCTTATTACATTCACTACTGAAGTAGGTCATCTCTGAACAGACATTGCATTGGATATAGCCAGAGAGAGAAACTCACTAAAATGCACTGACAGAAAGCTTCTGGGCTGGAGGGCAAGCAGGACTGCAAATGGCAGCTGAAGCACTCTGAGAGCTATTACGCTGCAGAGAAACTCCATGTGAAGCTGTGGAGTGAGAACAGGAATGTTAACAATAGCTTCGCTCATAGTGCTAAGGGCTTTCTTAGGAACTGGCAGGTTTTTGCCTTAAATTTTTGACACAGGCCTTCAGATTATGCCTGATCCAGCTCCAGTGATGACTCCAGAAAGATTCCCTAAGACTGATATACCCACTGGACAAGGTCACCAGTCCCAAGTGCCCTTGCAGGTAGGAAAGGGACAAGCGCAAATATGACTTAGCCGTGAGAGATGTAAAAGCACCTGACACCATCCAGACCAGCTTCCTGCTACCGCTTTAACCACTGAGATACTGCCCCAGTGGGGATCCACCCTGGAGCAAAGCAGCCCCAGCCAAATCTCCTGCCCCTGTGAACCCCACCACGGATGCCAGACCCGCATTGGTGATAGTTGCTAAATCACTGCACAGGAGGCATAGCATAGAGGTGTCCCAGGACAGGTAACTTGGGCATCGGACACAGCTACACATCAAGACATCCCTTTGGGACACTGTTGAAAACCAGAAGGAAAAGCAAAACAGAAAAGCCACCACTTTGTAAAGAAAGCTACGTTTTCAGAAGAACATTGTCTCCTTTTCTTCCTAAAGTGCTGCTAAGCAAGGAGTGCCTCAAAAGTAGGGACTATCCATATATATTAGTAGACAATTTTTCTTATGTCTGCTAACCTGAAAATTTTTTTCAAAAATAACGATTTTTTTTTTTTTTAACAAGTTCCATTCTTAGCAATTCACAGCTTTAGTAGCATTTAAAAAGAGATACCTACAGCCTTTGGAGGATCTGGGGAGTGACAAACTTTGGTAGAAACAGTGGAATTTAAAGCAAGTTACACAGAGTAATATTTCAAGAGCTCACAGAGTAATTTCAAGTGTTACTGGTGGTGTGACAGAGCCTTTCTTTCTCCCATCAACTAATACATCAAGACAACCCCAAAATATTTCTCAAATAGTGTTTTAAACCCCCTTAGAGCATGGAAAGATCATAACAGCTAGTAACAAGATATTTGAGTTTATCTTACATAAGTCGAGAAGGTGGTGACTAATTTAGCCAATGACAAGTAAAGCAAGAAGTTGTCTGTAAGGAGATACGAAACAACCAAGCTGGAAATTTGCCACCACTTCACTGAGGCTTTATTACATCTTATACCCATTGCCAAAAAGCACTTTCAACTGGCTGGTTTACCACATAGCACTTAAAGGTCAAGTAGCAATAGTTTAAGTAATGTTAATACTCTAACGCTGCCACTGGGAGGCACGTTAAAACAACAAATCCCTTTGAGAGCAGGGCTCCCGAGCCTCACATTTCCTCGCACATCCTCTGGGTTACACATTCATGCAAAACTAAATGCAATTAGAAAAGGGACACTTTTACAAATGAGCACAACCGTACACACTTCCCCCCCCCCCGTGAAGCTAATGAAATCTGTTCAAAAAAGGTATGATCAACAGTGCAGCTAGAGCACATTTCACTCCCAGACATCTCAGAAGGGCACCTTAATTAATTGGCAAGGTTCATCCAAAAGTTTTTGCACAACTGTAAAGCAACTGTGAAGTTACAAGCTTTAAAAGTTATACAAACTGGAAAGTTATACAGAATGCTTAGAAAAAAAATTCAAATTAACCTGCAGTTAAGTCCATTAAGCTCAAAGAGATTTTGACTCTTGATTCTTCCAAACCTCATGGCATTTCACATGCACAATTTTCTCTCCTATATTACTCTTTCTTCAATTGTATTTCCAGGCAGCCCTATTCTCAAAACAGAGCTCTCTTTCTCAACAGCTCATCTGCTCCTAATGTTTCTCTGCCTCATAAAACACATGAGGCTAAATCCATCAGGCTGTTGATTCTTACTTAAATGAGAAGTAGCCTCTCTAAAATCTGTGGCATCAATTGCACAAGCTATTGAACCAGGATGAGGGATGGGAGAATGACAGACCGCTTTTCAGAGGGGTTTGAGCGCTGTGTAATCCTGCACTCAGTGATGTCCATGAGAAAATATGTGTAGCTGTATTAATCAAGGAGCAGGCATCATATGAACTGCTGTAGGCACAATCCTAGCTTATCTCCACCCAAAAATAAAAAATTCCCTCTAGGCCTGAATAGAAGGCTAGATATACAACGAGTATCCTAGGGGACTCTCCAATTTTCTCCTCTCTGATTTTCCAAGACATCTGATACGTCCTCAGTCTCTTCTACAGAGACAGTACCTTGAAATATCTGGTGACTCCAGTAAAATCCTAAGATGATTCTCTTCTCTAATTCACCCAAAGGGTAACAAGCAGATGGAGCAGCTGAATGCCTCAACTCCCAGCAGCATCTTTTCCCAAGGCTTTTCACCCTGTCCAGACATTTACAGTGAACACAAAGCAACTGTCACGCAGCACAGCTGTACTCGGTCCCAGCGCCCACCAGCCTAAATACATTAGCACAGCACCATGCTGCAAAGGTCAGATGAACCTTGATTTGTTGGGAAATTATGAGCTTTGGTAATAATTGGGAAATAACGATTTGTGTGGATTGAGACTTCTGCTTAGCTGGTGATTAAGAGTTGCATACAACCCTACCTACTCCACCCTATGGAATTGGGACCTGGTCAAAATGCCTCTACCTAGCAACAAGATGACTACAAGGTGGTCACAAAGTATACAGGGAAAGCCTTAATCTTAAAAACAAACTGAACAAAAAGCCAACCCCAAAACACATAGTCTTTTTCTTTGGCACAGATAACCTTCTGGATAATAACTTTGTCCATAAATAAGAGCCAAGCCAAGGTAGAGAAATCCAGGTCCTTCTGCTCTTTCCATGTGTTGCAGTTCACTCAATCTTTCATTATTTCTGCTGGGCAGGGTTGCAGTAATTTTTTTTTTTTTTTTTAAACTGAACGCCCTGAAATTTCAACATTTTACCGAAAGCCCTGAGACTCATCATGTCCTCTGAAAATGCAGAGAACACTACCAGAATCAGAACACTGATCTGATCACTACAAAATACTTCCTTCTACCTTCTGAAGTTTGTGAAGGCTCCTTACAGAATCAGAAAACTTACCTCTAATTTCTTTTAAAGGGTGTTTGAAATATTTTCTATACTGAGGCCATTCGTAGGTGTCCTTATTCAAAGGAAGTAGCATTTTGAGACCCCAACAGACTCTATTGGCTTAAAGAAAAGTGATTCTTAATTCAAGTGAAAGCAACATGCCCATGATAGAATATTTCTCCCCATTGAAACTCCTGTCTAGTGTGCTTTTGTTTGACAACAGTAATAAAATGAAGGGCTGAGGTGGTGCACTAGTATTTCCTCATCTGAAGTCTGATCAAAGTATCACATTGTAAAAAGATCGATCAGTTTATATGTAGACCCCTCTCAATTTATATGTATTTGACAGCCAATTCAAGCCAGGTGGCTAATCCAGGTATCAATTTTCTATGCCCAAGACAAAAGTGCCCCAATTATTTTCTGCTTGGAATCTAAAGTCTTTTGGGATAAGTTTTGTTGTAGCCAACCATAAAGCTTATCTTTAAGTAAGAAAAAATGATTAATTTTCTTGAACAAAGTCCCCCCCCCCCCCCC
>VXBL01003966.1:342659-384602 GCA_013400195.1 Aramus guarauna
TTTTTTTTATAATCCTGTTTTCAGGGGAACATTTTCTAGTTGCCAGCACTGGAGAGCAAGAGGCTGAGGGCAGAAGGAAAATTCCACAAAAGGCAACACACTGCATTGACCCAGGCAACATTTCAGCTCTGCCAAAGTCTTTAGAAAGCTCCTCTATTAATGCATTGGGACTGATGGCCAAGATCTGTATTAGCTTTCTCACTGCCCGAGTTCCAGCCCCAGCCAGTATTAGTCAGGAGGTCTACACTCTGCTAAACTTATGTTAGTTAATTCAGACAAAAGCATCAGCCCCCTTTTCTAATGCAACCACACCTGACCATCACTACACTTTGTCCTGAATACAACCCTGTCCCCACAGGCTAATAGATTACAAATGGCAGAAAGACACAGAAGTGAAAGATTAGCAGTGGAGCATTTTTCATACTCAATATATTTTCCAGATATTTCTCCAAAAAATGAGAATAACCTGTTTGGACAGAATGTTTTCCAGCTAAAATAGCAAGCTTAGAAATTTTTTTGCAGTTGTATCTTTAGTTTTTTAAATAGGAGGAGGTAGGAGGTTAATGTCTCAAATAAAACCAAATATTTTGATGATTCAGTTAAAAACAAACAGCAAAGTCTGCTTGAATTTGATTCTTTCAGAACCCTCAATATACTGAAAAGAGACATTCACAAAGGTTATACTTATCTTCAGGGTAACTAAGCCAGCTACAGGAGAAAGTTTCCCTCACTAATCACATTTTGTCATTAGAAAGCCAGGAGCAGCAAATGCTCAAAGGAAATCAATAGAAATTAGAGAGGAGATTTGAGTTTGGAACAGGGAGTCTGTTGTCACACAATCATTTCCACCCTGGCTCCATGACACTCTCACCCCAGTTGAGGTGACTAGGAAAGGAAGAAGTTTGGAGCAGAGTTTTCTAGTCCTTTTACAATGTCTCACAGCACCAATTCAGAGATTTGGCCTGGGCTTGAAGGATGCTACACGGTGGGACTAGATCTTTGCTACTGAAGAAGCTGCAACCTCTGCTTCCTGCAGCTTGCCAGGAAACTCCCCACTTGTAGTCTCACCATTACTGCTCCACTCTGCAACCCAAAAAGCAAGTATCCCTTTCTCCACCATGAGCCATCATTCTTCCAGTTCACAAAGCCTTTTGGGGGTCTTAGCTTCTCTCATGGCTTCTCCCTTGCCTTCACATTACAACCACCTCAGCAGCACCTTCTCTCACCACACCAGTGAGCTCTGAACCTGGCATGCTGTTGCCTTGCCTAACCCCAGCCATAGAGGAAGAGTGTCCTAGAGAGCACAGCTACTGTGAATACAAATGTCCCAGTGCCCTGCAGGGTACATCAGCCGCTAACCCAGCAATACAGCTGGGTCCAAAACTTATCTATAAGTTTTCCCTTAAAAGCGTTCAAAATTCAGAAGACACAACCAGGGCAGAGGAAGAGCTTCACAGTCAGACACCACCTCCATCAACAGGTTAATCTTCTGCTCAGTGCCAGCAATGGGATCACACTGATCAGATAAGCAGCAGCAGCACTCATCTAACATTGAGCACTATATTATCCATATAAGGGGTCAAGCAAAGACCAGTGAAGGTACAAGGACCATCCTGCTACATCCATCACACAACCTGCAAGCCACGTGTAAAACCAGCCAGCTAGGCAAACACATGGCACCTCTCACTCTCAACGCTCCTTCCTCACTGACTTTATAGCTTATTGGAGAAATAGAATCCTTCCCTATAAGGAAGTCTTGGTAGGTCTGATCAAGGAACATCTCTTGACAGCATGGACCCAGAAAGTGCTGACATGAATCAAACTTACTGCTTGCCACTCCCTGCCCCTCTCCAGCCTCCTAAAAATAGCCATCATAAGATGTCGATCAAGACATGGAGCCTCCTGTCACTTTGCCCTAAGAAAGCTAAAGAACTCGCCAAGGGGAGGGACCGCTTCCTTCTGACACCTAATCCAGGCAATGCCGTCAGCACTGCCAGATAAATAAGGGGAAGAAAGGCCAGGAAAGCAGGACCACTCTCAAGACCTCTCAGCTAATCCCTCCTGCCTGTCTGCTGCTCTGCTTTTCCAACTCTCAACCATGGTGGGTCCACTAGATAGCTAATGGCTAGCAGCGAGCTAGTGATTTTACATAAATAAATTGGGCTTCTCGCTCAGGTTAGTTCTAGAGGAGGGAAGGACAGTCAAGAGAACAGTTTAGGTTTGCTTGGCTTTCCACCTTATACTTAAAGGACTATGTGAAGTTTTCCAGTTAGCCTCGAGTTCTGCACTGGACAACGGTAGATGTGCAGCTCCTGTAGCTTCAGACAGAAGAGTTACAATTTGCTACTGCTATCGGCTAATTGTTTTTTTATTTTTCTAAATTGGCTGCAACCTGCTAAAGTGGCAAAGGAAAATAGTAATATTTTTATATATTAAAATATCATAGTTTAGTACTTTAGAAACAATGGACTGTCAAAACCTAATTGAAACACAAACTTTAAGGGATGGGTTTAATTTCTATGTTAATGTAAAAAAAGCTGCTTGTTAAGCAATATTACTTCAAATGGTTTTAATAAAACAGGTCTGTACTAAAATAGTAAGTGACCTGATGGTACATTAGCCTCTTTGTTAGTTAATAGACTTTAGATTTTTGTTGCTTCTATGCACAATCCTATCTTTCCCTGGCATGCAGATTTTAACAGAATCTTTAAGAATAAACCAATGCATTTTTCCAAGGGAAGTTGCTAGTTTAGGTTGCTATGGCCTAATTACGGCAAGACAGACATGAGAGCACTCAGCTACTTTGTGCTATTTGCTTTCTCTCAGTGCATTTTCAGCAGTACTAGTTCTCTTTTCTCTCTCTCTTTTTCATCCCAACTGCAGTCCTTCACTCCTGACCAAATTAATGGTAAGTGGAAAAAAAAATAATCCAAAACTTTAACAGGGGGTAGAAGGGGGAACATAATGGCTAACAAATGCTAAATTCACTAGTATTAACAGCTCTTTTGCTATCTGCATTACTTCTGCACACCCTGACAGGCCACGTTTTTGCTGTTTTGGAAGATGACTCATGGATTGATCTGGATGCTTTAGAAAACAAGCAGGTTCTCCCCCAGCCCCCCCTTCCTAAGCTATTTTTTGTGATTGATTTCCTTCCAACAGATCGAGTTCTCCAAGGAGCAACAGGATGGTAAGTTACAAGACAGCCAATGTGTTTTACATGTACATGGGTTCAGAGAGGAGCTATAGGCTCAGAAGTCTAATCTTTACGAAAACATGAGCTAAGACTTCAGCTGGTAGAAATCACCACATTCTTGAATTCAGAGGAGCCGTGCTGACTTATGCTGAACAGGAACCTGACTGTAGATTTACATGTAATTTATCTGGGTGCTTACATGCTGCCAAGCTGAGAAGTTTATGCCATGGTTTGAAGAGGATATACACTAGCATTACCAGCTCTTCCTACTGAAGATTTTTCAGTTGTGCTCCTGTACCGGTCCTTTACAAGGATGCTGAAAACAGGTCTTGCATCTGAAAGTCATGGGGGAAATAGGCAGATGAAGGACAACAGAAGGAGGGAGTGAGCTGAAAAATCAACTTAGCTGCAGTGACATTGCAATTTTATATGAACAGAAGATGCAAGAGGCTTAACATGTCGCTCTCGCCAGGTATTGTGGAAGGGGAGAAAGACAGGCTGTTTTACTGTAAACAAACAGTATTCCCATGAAGCATAGAAATAGTTAGCAAATACATGACTTGTATAAACTGTTGTTTATAAACACAATAGTATGGATATGCTGCAATTCTTGAGCATCTTGCTGTATTCTCTGTTTCACAAGCCACCAGCAGTTCCTATTTTTTTTCTTTTTAAATCAGATCTTTCAAGCAGATTGAAAATTCTGACATGAACAAAAGTCCCCATTGAAGCTCTGGAAATCTAAGTTGGAGTGTTTTAAATATCTTGAGATGCATTTGGGCTATATTAAATAACGTGGGTTTAAAAAACATCAAAAATTCAGTAGCAAATATAGTAGACTTCTCACTGAAGAAAGTATTTAGAATGGAAGATACAAGGATTTACTACAAAGCCAGAGGGAGAGAAGTAGATAGATGCAGGTCTTGAGAGCCCTAAGCTTCCTGAACACCAGCCTGCTCTGGGTTACACCATTAAGGCAATAAGGAGAGATGTGCAGGAAGTGAGACTGGACACATTTTTCTTCCTGCAGTACAAACACTCCTGGTCACAAAGAAAATAATTTGGACTCTTCCTCACTTTTTTTAATTCTAAAGCTTTTATAATAGGATTAGGAGTGTTTATGAAAAAATGCTATCCAAAGTCGCTAGCATATACAAAGCAGCAAAATATTTCTTTTAGCTTCTCTCCATATTTCAGATCATCCAGCTGCTGTAATGCTCCAATGACTGAACCAAGCAACGGAGCAATTAAAAGCTACTTGAGAGAAGGAGAATTTCCCAGGAACAGAGATTGTCTCACCCTCAGTAACTATTTCCATCCACACAGGCTGACACATCAGCAGCTGGATAGTACCCTCCTCAGAGAGCAATTTTAGCCAGGTTTATTCAAACAGAGGTATAAGCTAGGACTAGCTATATATATTAAAAAAAAACTAAGAAGGAAACACTCACAGCAAAGATACATTGCAGTGAAATGCATGCCTGGGAGACAAAAATAAGATCAGGCCTTCTCTCTAAGCTTGGGAGCAGCATTCAGAACTCAGTGAACATAAAACTTCATGGGATTTACAAAACAGAGAAACTCTCCTGATGGCTTTGCTAATAGCAAACTGGTGTTGTTTTATACCTTGCTCTGCTTAAATGTCATTAATGCACCAGATGAAAGATTGGATCATATGGCATAAATCACTACAGCTCTATTGACCTCAGCTGCTAGAGCAGGAGCAGATATCAAGTTGGTATATTGTAAGGGAAAGATCTACGCAGGTCCAGAAGGCCTTGATTTTATACCCTGTAATAAACACTGTAAGGGGAGAGGGTCAGCAGTAAAGGGTTATAGGTCTCTCACATCAGACAGTAAGAGGATTAGTTTCAGATGTATTAGATTACAGCCTAGCAGGCTGACATCCTGTATCAGCAGTTTTACTGCATTCCAGCAACTCCTCCACTAAGGTGGTATATGGATGGCTAAAGCAAGAACTTCTGCATCCCATGTCCCTAGCACAAGATGAATGAAGACATGATTTGAAATGTGGTTTATTACTCCTGAATCTGCCCCAAGGCACAAAGAACATTCCACCTACACAAGCTGTGAAACACAAAGCCTGTCTAGCTGCTGGAAGTGCATCATGGCCAAGGAAAAGACATTTCACTTGGTTTACTTGGAGCTAAAATACAGCATTGTCAGACACTGCAGTGCAGAAGACACCAACAGCACAGTCCAAAATGCTCTTGACATAGGAAGTTTGAAGATGGCTTTTTAGCTAGGCCCTTGACTTTTGACCCCTCCCTTTTTTAAAAAGGGCATTTCTATATTCATTGCAAAAAATACTCTAAAAACCCTGAAAAATATAGTAAGATTATTAACACAGAACTTTGCAACAGATGAAGACTGGCAATACAATGAAGGCAACTGTCTGTGCTGATTTTTGTAGGAGAAATGTCTGAACCTCGAGTTCTTGGTCAGCAGCAAGGGGGAAAATAAACAAAAACTTGATCACTTGGCAACACTGAAAGAAGCAAAGTCTCAAAGTGTACACACTAGAAATGAACTGGAGTAAGGCACCACACAAGTACTACCACTGGAAAAAGCTGGATATTCATGCATCTGTAAGAAGTGGGGACAGACTGCAAAGGGCAGACGAGAGGGGACAAACATGAGTAGAGATGTTATTGTAAGGCAACTTTAAGGGAAAACAAAGAGTAGAAGCATTTGAAATCCACCTTCAAGTTTCCCATTAACACTCTGTAGTTGAGATGCTGGGATTGCAGGCAGGATCCATCGAAGCAGACAGATGCTTTGCACTACTAGGGACTTTAACAGAAGCGTCCCAGTCCTCTGGTGAGAAAGTGGAATGGATAACAACATTTTTACGTTCTGCTGCTATGTCATGTAAAGAAACCAGTTCTTGAATGGCAATGTTTGCATAAAGCTTATCTTTCCTCATGCTTGAAATAACTATGGGGTCAACCACAAAGCTATTGATGGCTATCAGAGCCAGGAAAGCTATGAAAGGTAGATATAAAAGTTTAAAAATAGTGAAACCAAAATGTCAGAGGGGAGGAGTTTTTTCTCGGGATTGTGGGCCGAAGATTCCCCCTGGCTAACTCCCCCGGAGTTGGTGCAACAGTGCCAGGAGACAACAGGCTCACATCTTTGTCAATACAACTTGTCAATAGGGAGCTGCCTGGCTCAATTTAACTGTTGCTCTTCCCTTGCAGACTTCAAGGAGGCCTTCCTCCTTTTTGACAGGACTGGTGATGCCAAGATCACCCTGAGCCAGGTCGGTGATATCGTCCGGGCGCTGGGGCAGAACCCGACAAATGCTGAGATCAACAAAATCCTGGGCAACCCCAGCAAAGAGGGTAAGTAGCCCACAGTCTTGCATGGCCCTTTCTTCAGGCTGGGGAATTGTAATTAGGCAATATCAATAGTCCCAGCAGGAGGGAGAGGAGCTTTTGCTCTGATAGTGGAGCAAAGAGGGCTAGGAGGAACACCACAATGACTCTGCAGCAACAATACATGGAATCTCTCTAGCTCCTTTTGAAGAGGATGATGACAGGGAATACAGTGGTCAGAGAGGAAAACCTTCTCCTTAGGCTATGGAGAATTCTCTGCAGGGATCATTTTGGTGTTAACTTGGTGTAGCTGCTTATAGTCCATCTGTGCCCAGCACTTGCTGAGGAGCCATAAGTCCATTTCTAACAGCTGATACTCAGCTCTTCAAGTCAGTCCAGTCCTCTTGCATAAGCCAAGACACACCCTGGGACTGGAAACCCACCTGTATATTTCTGCTGAGGTGGTCCACTCAAAGCTCCTACAAACCTGGGCATGCTGAGGCCTATGTTGGCCATTTATTATAGCAGCTATTTTCTATTTCCTTTTCTCCCCTCTTAGAGATAGAAGAAATGGTAAGTGCTGTAGTCACCTCCTAACAAGGGCTTAGCTGCAGGTGATCCCTGATTTCAGTCATGCAGAACCATATTAAGATGGGCTAGATTACATCTAAACCCTCAGGCCTGGTAAGGGCAGCTCTGAGGAACAACTCAGAAGACATAAGTTAAGCATTAGCACCAGCAGGAATCACTGAGCAGAAGACTAACACAGAGGTGAAACCATGGCAATACTTCAAGTGACTACAGCAATAACTGAGTTATTTTGATATAGCTGAGTAGTAAAATAATTTCTGCAACAACTGTGTGTTCAAAAATCTCTCCTATAACAAAGGGGTTAGACACCCTAAGCTCGTGAGTTGTTAAACCTCCACACTGAACACAACAGTAGATTTGGACACCACCTCCACTGGACATTCCTATTTTTAGTTAGTTTATTCTTTTGCCAATAGTTTCTGCTACCACATCCAAGAAACCCTGAAGCAGTCAGTAACATGTCAGGAAACTCAGAGGCTTGTCTAAGTTGCAACATCCCACTCTGGTTACCTTTTTCCACTGTTGGGGCTCAAGATTTCGATTTTACTGTATTCTGTAGTTCCCCCACTCCCAAAATCCTTTCAAAGATCAACTCATACAGCAAGTTTCATTTCTGAAAGAAAAATACAACATGCATATAAAATTATGTGAGAAGAGGGCTGGAGCAAGGATGTGAAAAATTGGATGGATGTAAAAACTAATTCCCAAGATAAGAGAGAATCCAGATTCCACAAAGGAACTGCGAAATCCAGAGGCAAAGACTAGACTAAAGGATAGAAAGGGGTGTGCAAATAAGGTGGAAAGCTCTCCCACATTTCAGGACAAATGTCCCAAAAGAACACACATAGAAGCATCTAGCATGTAACAATTGGTGCTTTCTTTCCAGAGATGAATGCCAAGAAAATTACTTTTGAAGAGTTCCTGCCCATGTTGCAAGCAGCCGCTAACAACAAGGAACAGGGTACCTATGAAGACTTCGTTGAAGGTCTGCGTGTCTTTGACAAGGAAGGCAATGGCACAGTCATGGGGGCTGAACTCCGTCATGTACTGGCTACTCTGGGTAAGGGATTATCACCTTTGTGAGCACTTTAAAAATTGCTGCTGTTTGAAGGAATGAGAGAGGGAGGAAATATATTTAGCTGTTTTGGAGTGGTAGGAGGCTACAAAGCCAGACAAGACACCATGTTTCCTAACTGGGAATCTACAAGGAACAAAACCACAAAACTCAGTAGAAAGCCCAAAGGAAAAGGTTTGGTTTATTACTCCTAAATTCAGATGAGATATTGAGAGTGCCTGTTATTTGAGAAACAGGGAGAAAAGGCTGTATGCCTCAGTGATGTAATGCACATGGACAAAGTTAGAGGATTTGCTGCGTAGTTTCTTTACTCCGTAGGAATAACTAGATTCCCTGTATGTATATGCAAATGCAGAACTTCTAAAGAAAGTTAAAATTAAAGCTCAGTTCATATATAGGTCTGTTGGAAAGTCTTTGGAAAAGCTCTAGGGTTCAGTCTCAGTTGTGTATCTGTGGAAGAATTTACCAAGCTCTCTCCACTCCCCAGGTGAGAAGATGACAGAAGAGGAAGTAGATGAACTCATGAAAGGTCAGGAAGACTCCAATGGCTGCATCAACTACGAGGGTAGGTACAAGAGTTCAACATCCTCTCATCCTACATTTCTTCACTCTCTCGCAGAGTTTCATTGCAGTTAGCTTTCAGCTTCTCAGGGAAAGCAGTTAGACAAGCTACAGCTGAGTTAGGTTGAAAGGCTTATGCACAAAACCAACTGGTGCAATACGCTTAGCCTGCAGTCACACCACTCAAAAGACTAGATTCAGCCACAGCAGAGCAGGCTACTTTGGTCAATGCCAGATCTCTAGACTCTGACTTTCTGTAGAGCAGTTGCAGTGATTGGAACCAATCACATAGCTAATGTGTAGACAAAGAGCTCTGTTCATCAGATATTTAGTCTTATCACTCTTAAGCAGGAATAGAATTTGATTTGTGCAACATTAAACACTTACAACTTTCTTGGGTCAAACACTGTTGGGTCAAATCCCATCAGGAATAAGTGTTTTCAATGTCATCAGCTCATGAACAGCTGTTATTTTTAAAGGTATTTCCTGATGTAACATCTGCTGCTCCTTCTAACTAGCATATCTATATTTTTCCACAGCATTTGTAAAGCACATCTTGTCTGTTTAAGTGGACTTACCCAGATACCAAATGGTATGTTGTTCTCCTTTGCACACTTAACCTTGTCCATTTGCTATGCTTAAAGGCTTCTACATGCCTGTGGCCAGATATAGCATACGAAACCAACATGACAGTCTCCTCAAGATACAAATAGAACAGAAATGAGACTGTTGTCCAAAAGCAAAGAAAACAGGAGTATGGATTCCTGGGTCTTGTTCACAGCTCTATAGCTGGTTAGAAACTATTTGGTGGATTTTTCAAACTGTGAAAAGAAATACTTAGTTTATTCATGAGCATGAAAATGCTCAGGCTCAGATATCACCCTAGATCTCTGTTGTCATACAAAATTAGAGTTTAAGCTATGCAAACTGACAGTCTGAGACATTTATGCTATAAGCACATCGAGATTTTTTAAAAAAATGCAAACAACCAAACAAAAAAGAAATCAAACTAACACCTTCTGATAATCTGTAGATTTGTGTAAAGATAGAATAGCCTGAATACCTGTGAACTAGTGAGAACAGCTCTTCAAACAAAATAATCTGAAGAAAGATTAATCTAAGTCACAATCAATAGTCAAAAGAGAGCTTCAAAAGTACCCAATCATTTAGCAGTTATTCTACAAGTGTGTGGGGGAAGCCAACCCCTGCGCAACCTTGATCTGCTGCTATTTTGTCCAAAGAAAAATCCAGCAGCTGTCTTGAAAATACAAACATAAAATATCATGAGTCTGTGGGTTTATTTGAACTGTTAGTTATTCTAGGCCAAGACAGACACATTCCCAGCTCCTGGATGAAACAGCAAATACCTCAAAATAGAAATCAGGGGCTCAGTTTGTCATTTTGCAAGTGTTTCTTCAGCCAACATTGACTTCAAGTCCAACTCTCCCATTCCTTCCCAGAACAAGTCAAATTCAGAAAGACCAGACAGCACTCAAGATTTGCCCAAAATTCTTGCTCAGTCTGTCATCAACATGGAAACTGCATAGACCTGCATGATGTGCCTCCAACTCCACCACTTTTTACCAGCACATCCAAGGTATCACCTCCAGGTCACATTTTCATTTCAAAACCTGAACTTTCACCAAGGCAAGCTAGGTGGAATCAACTGCTAACATCCGGGATCCATCTATGCCAACCATCTCTTTCCATGTTCTTTGCATTGAAACAATGTAATCTCTTGGGAAAATAAAGCATCAATAAATCCCTATGGTCACTTTGTGGCTATAAAGTCTTTTTTCCTCTAAAGATGTTCACACACACTCAAAGCAGCCCTGAGCACTTAATTTATTTTTCTCTGTATATTGTATTTCACAAAATAAAGTTTTATGAACAAAAATAAAATAGACATCTCCAGGAGGTCACTCTACTTAATCTGAACAAAAAGTGTTTTCTTTGGGGACTGGGAAAAGGAGTAAATAGGGAACTACCACCTATATCATTACTTAAACATTTCTGGGAGAAGGAGACCTGGCAGCTGCTGTCAGAACAGCTCCCAAGGGGACACCTGCCCTGAAACACCAGGCAAGATCCAAAAACCAGCTGCAGGGGCCACACAGAGCCACTCTTCCCAGCAAAATCTCCTCCATAAAGCTGCAACGGCAGGTCCACAGCACTATTAGGAAGGCATCCTAGTTACTACGTGTAGTTATTGCTTTTTGCAGTTGTCCATAAAGCTATCAGAAGTATCAGCCACCCTGAAAGGCTCTGTATCTGGGAACCAGCCCTGGGGCCGTCATTCCCTGGACCATGGCAAGAGGAGTCCAGTTACCTCCTCTGCAGTGACAGTGGGAATAACCAGCTCTGGGGGATGTATTGTTACCTGCACATCCCCACCCTTAGACAGCTCCTCTCCCTTAAGCATTCATGAAACTGCTTTAATCCCCATCTGAGCATCAGCTTGTTCTATTAAAATCCAACTTCGCCCTAAGTTACTATGCACAAAATGACCATAATTCAAGTGCCAACAGGTGCAGCAGGGCAGAGTGGGGGCAGCTGGCACCAGAATAAACCACAGCCATTGAAATAGCAGCTGCTTCTTTTTCCAAGGCTCCCCCCACCTTCCCCCGCAAAAAAAAAAAAATCTCTTTTAAACCCTCACCATGGTGGTAGACAAAGCCAAATAAGTCTCTGCATTACACTCTGCTCAGAGACTTATACCAGCAGGTAGTTTACAGGCAGTTGCTAACATGCACAACGGGAAAAACTCTTCACAGAAGGAAGGAAAAAACCCCACAAAGAAAAAAGGAAGCTGTTATTTAACCTTATCCTAAAAGGATAAGTTATTTATAGGGACTTCGCCTGGAGAGCATTTCTCAAGGGACTGTTAGACACCCCACTGTTTCTCTACGTACTGCCTACACACTTCCTCCACCCGGTTCCGCTTTCCAAGAAAACTGGATCTCAGTTGCTGGGAAAGCAAACAAACAAAACCCAAAATAACATTTCACCATATATGCTGTCAGCCTTCTTTTTACACTGTCCCATCACACTGCATTGACATGTAGTCACAGAACCAGCCTAGTCCAAGGTTGGATGCAGTCCTAAAGGAAAACCTGAAATTTCCATCACATTTTCCTTTCTGAAACTGCAAGTTTTATTAATTTCCAAAATATTTGAGGCCCAAGCCCAGACTACAAATAGGATGATTTCTCATCAGTGCAGAAGTAGGCAAGTTTAAGCCACCTATTTTTAAAAACTCATATTTAAAACAAAATGCCAGATTATGAGACATAACCAATCTTACTATTTCTCTGAACTCTAATTGCAAGGAACAAAGGTAACCTTACCAATACTATTCTCACTTTGCAAAAACAAGAGCAGAAATATTTTTTTATACAGAACAGATGACAATAGAGTACTCCTTTTCTATTAAACAGACTGAGTCTCAAAGTATTTCATAGAGCTGCACAGGGAATGGATTTTTATACTTTCCAAAGGTTTTAGTAATTTTTAAAAGATTCCCCACCCAAAATTTAGACCAAGACAAATACCTGAAAAAGTGTTCATGTTCTTATAAGACAAAAACATTTTGGGGTGATCTTAAATAACTCAGTCATTTATAAAGAAAAGCAAACTCCTGATATACTAGCCTCTTTCAGCAAGCAACAGCTTCAACAAATCTATTTGTTTTGAAAATGTAGAATCAAGATGTTTTGGAAATTTAAGGACTTTTTTTTAATTGAAACACACACCAAACTCTCACACAGTCAGCTTTAATGCAATCAATAATCCCATCCAAAAGATATCCAATCCAACCCAAAAGCACAGTTGGAAATGCCTAAACAGCTCTGGTGCCTCGTCGGTAGGAGAGCAGGTAAACCTCCTACTTTGTCTCAAAACCATTTAAAGGTTGAACTTGTTTCAGCCTACTGCCTCCATACTAGTAACACAGGCATTGCTCAGAGCTCTGATCCTGAGGAATGCTCCTCAGTAAAGGCTGATTCCTCTTATATTTTTTTCTTCACCTAAGGAAAGGAATACTCTGCACAAGAAGTACCACTGCACTCCTGTACAGCGCAGGATGCACCATGACCAAGCACCTCCTTTACCCGCCAGGAGAGACTGGAGACCCCAGCAGCTGGGAAAGGCTGCTCTGCATGGAAAAAGCAATTCTCAATCCCTGTCACTCGACACCTCTTGCCATCGTTACATTTGCTTTGTATTTTAAATAGAACATTGTTAATGAACATACTTTCCATTACTCAACACAACTGACAGTTGAACTCCTCAGGAGCAGAGCTAAATCCCCAGAGAAAGGTCAAGCTGCAAGACATTGGTCCTTGGTATGCAGCACTAGATACGACAACTAGCACCGTGGAGCAGGCACCCTACAAAACCAAGGCAGAAAAGTCAGAAAAACTGAGGAGAGGGGGTCACTAAGCCCAAGAACGTAATTCTGCTCTTGACACAGGCTGTATACCACACATACAAGCAAAGACATCTCCACAGTTGTTTCTGCCAGGCCAGGGATAGCCAAGAAGCCCCTCTAAGCAGGGGATTCACATGCACTGAGTGGGATGGATTTCAGACAGCAGGAAACTGCAAGAGGAACAGCGCCCACCCGTCTAGCACTGCTCAAGGTTCTGGATCCTCAGACTGACAAAACAGTCAGAAACTGTTTTGTCCTACGCACCGTGCTTTGCTTTGGAGATATCCCAGACGGGCTTGCACAGCTGTCCACAGTATCCACACCCACCAAAGAGACCATCAGGCATGGCCTCCTCTCCCCACTGCCCCACTCACATTACAGGTGCTTTCCTTTCACATGCAGGAGTCAAGTGTCAAAAACACAGACACTGGGCTCTTAAAAGGAAGAACTGTTTCTGCCTTCCTTCAATGTTCTCTCTAGTTTTGGACTAGAATTTAATTCATTTTAGAAGAATGGTCTCTGGCCAGTGGCCAGTACAGTTCTGTGTGGAAATAGACACCAGATGGACAGAAAGGGGCATTTATCCAGGGCACCAAAGCACAGCAGTCAGGCATGCCTGATGTGTCAGGAGTTATTTATGGGTCTCACAGCACCTGAGTGTTGTACACAGCATGCTCCATCCACTACCCCAAGCTCATCTGGGCAAAGGTTGTTCAGACATGTCTCCTCATAACCCTCTCCGTGCAGCTTGCTTTTCTCACTCCCAGGAGCTGCCAGACACTGGTCATTTCTCCCTTCCACCTACAGACTAAGAAACCAAGGAAGCACAACAGCTGTGCCACTCTTCCCTAAAGCAAGAAGGAACGGAAAGCGCAGTAACTGACCCTAACACTGCAGGAGCCAGTGTATATACTCACTGCCACTTCACAGCATCAGCCCAAGGATCTGAAGACTTGCCATCTATTTGGAGACATCTCCAACACTTTTACACAACAGCAATATATGTGATTATTTCCTATTATTGAGGTACCTGCCATCACTATCTAACATGACCTGGGTCCTTCACACAGATCTGCTAGTCCCAACCCTCATGCCATAATGGAAAACCCAAGACGACAAAGTTTGGCAAAAGTGTCCTCTTTCCAGCAGGCAGATTCGGCCATTCACATCACTAAGCCCACTCTGCCTTCATATTCATCTTCTCTCTGTTAGTACTGAGGTATTAAAGAGCCACAGTATGTACAACACTCCCGCCTGAACAAACTGCACAAGTGTAACCCTCCCAGTGATGCTAAACTTGCTTCCACACTGATACATTCTCCTTTTTCGCATAGCTTCTCACTTATGTTATTTCACACCATTATTACAAGAACAGTTGTTCCACTTCAGCAAGTTTTCAACCAAGTCTTGGGCTTTAAACACAACACATTCAAACAGTCTGCTTCCAAGTACTATCTTACTGTCCATGCAGTAGGTGCAGCTTTAAGTCTATACCCTTCTTATGCCAGCAAGGCTGACTTTTATAGGGATACAAGGAAGTGCTCCAATGCGTAATGAAGAAAAGATGCTTCCTTAGTAACCTATTTCTCATTTATTTTATAATGAAAAATGCAATACTTCCTTATTTACCCAGGCACTTACATTTACTTCAAAATGAAAGCTGAAATGTTGCTGAAAAAATAAAATTTCACTCTCACATCTACCTTCTAGATTAATTGGCACAGTACATATCAGACCACGGTTTATTAGAGTATTAAACTGAACTTTCCATTACCAAAATCTATTGTTTGAGAGGACAGCATAGATTAGCTCATAAACATTTCATTTCTCCACCAATGTAGCAATGATGGGTAGCTAAATCAAGCTGTTGTGAAAGAAAGGCTATTGCCAATCCTCTGGAAAGGTCTTGCACTAAGAAATGAATGAGATACATGCATTTTTATTGCTTTTATCTATCATCAATTTCCTTAGGAGCATGAAATTTCAGGAGGGATTGTTCACACTAGTGAAAAGAAACAGTGATAATTTTTGTCATTAACTTTTAAACAGACAAATTCATTTTTACCTTATCTCCATAGCTTACATACATTGTTTATTCCCTGAAGGACGTAGTCTTCTGCTTATGAAGGGCATTTAGGCATGGAGAAATGACACAGGGCAAACTTCAGCCACTGGCATGGCTCCGAGGGAATTCAGCTCCTGCCCAACCTCATAAACATCTGCTGAGGCTCACTTGGCCTCTTCATGATCTCATGAGTGAAACTGGGCAATGAGGAGCATAGCTGACCAGGACAGGTAGACAGCACAAAGTCTTAAGAAAGCCAATGACAAAAATAGCACCTCACAGTGCCTCCTCAGTTACATTCTCTACAGCCATCTGGAGCATTTCTCTTTGGCACACCTTTTTCTTTCTCACCTCCCTGTTGCATTTCAGGCAGCAAAACGGACAGACTGCTGTGCCTCTGATCTACATCAGAGCACATACATTTCAACAGTGTCCAATCTCTTTTGAGCATATCTAGGAGATAGTCAACCCCAGGCATCACATGAATTAAGAGTAAATCTTTCTCATGACTGGCATGAAACTTGTGAAACAGGCTTAGAAGTGAGAAGGTGAAGAAAGCACCCATAATTCATTACACCTGGGGAAAAACAAGTCTCATGTCTTTAAGCCAATCACATTTGGGGGGTTTTGGACTTGAAACTTGTTTCACACTTCATGTAGACTTGCATCTGGGAGCCACAAAATGCTTGTACTGTGGGGAAGGAGCCTTGTGATAATTTTAAAGAAAAGTTTCTTTTCAGAATAAACATATTATTTAATTCAAAGCCCTTTCTGGAACTGGCACAGTTGCATGAGTTTCTGTTTAAGAATCTCTACAGCATAGCCACACTTAAATTTTCACAGCAAGATGTAAAGAAAGAAAAACTACTGAACAAACCCTGCAGTCAGATATAGTTTGTAGGAAGGTCAGTATAGCACAGCATTCACAACCTCAAAAGTTAAATTTTATTATCACAAAACCCCTCTATCGGCCATCTCCATTTCACATCCTCTGCATACACTTCAAAAAAGCATGGCAGTGATCATCTCTGCCCACAGCTACAGTGAAGATGGAGGCATTTAGTTTCCTACAACCTAGCTAATTAGCTATCCATAACAGCATAACCCTCACCCACCCTGCCGTAAGTTTCGTGTGTCTGGGGACACCACATGCTTGGAGAGAGGCTACAGAGTGCCTGTGGGTCAGTTTTAAAGCCTTACAAGAAATTATGGCAGAGTAAGGCCTTAAAGTATCTACTAAAAAAGACATTGCCATTCACCTCACCATTAGAGTGCAGAATAAGGTAGACATCCACTTTCCAAAGTAAGCAAAGTTTCTAGACTGTTCTCTAGAGTTCCTGGCACTCAGAACTCATAAAAGGTCTCTTTTCTCTGAGGGAAAGCTCCTCTTTCCAGGCTTTCAGCCCCCATTAACTAAACTCTTCTCCCAGTAAAAATAAGAGAAAGCTACACCCCCTTTCAGATAAAAGGGATTGTTTCCTACACTCTTGTTACAGAAGATGCACATATCCTAAACTGGGTATCATTCAAGGAACAACACAAACATTGTATATGTTAACATGCCATGTAGACCTGGTACCCCAGGGGAATTGGGGAGGAGTATTTTATGCTTGCTCCTTCAGCTATTATACTCCTCAGCTCTATCAATTCAGAGACACAGAAACAAATAAGTTTTGTCTTTTATTTTTCCAAATATCAGCTGTCCAGACTATTTTCTCGGGAAAGCATTTTCTTTGGCTCTTTGCAAGACAAAAACAAATCCATTCTTTACTCTATGCTATACCAAACACAACCATTTTAAAAGTTCTTCTCCTTCATGCAAATGACAGTGCTTATTAACTGCCTCATTAGTTTAAAAAGTGGCTTCAATTCAGAGTTTCTCATCTGTAACATTCCTTTATACCTGAAAAGCTAAGTTTGTTTTTAGAAGACAACAAACAAAACACCTCTGCCTTTGTTCAACTTACAAGGTTTCCTTTGGTCTCTTAGTCATTCAGAAACATATCTGATCTTCCAGGTGTGGGTTGATGTTGCTACTGTACCTCTTGCACTTCCCTGGTAGAATAAAAAAAAACCCAGCAATTAGTTGAACCCATACAGGCCACACCACACATAAGAAGAACATGTTTTTAGAAGAGCAGGACTTATCTACCTTCTTAGCAAGCTTACTAAGGTTGTGAAACGAGCCATACAAGGCAGACAGCCCAGTATACGCACAAACTGAGTACAGCCCTACCATCACAAGGCAGCCTTGCTAATGACCACAGTAGTAACACAACCATCCCAGCATACCTTTCTACATCCTCTGAGCTCAACACCTACACCTGTGCAAGGGTGGTGCTCAGCTGTTTCAAGTTCTTTAAAGCAGCAAAGTGTCTGTTAAAGAAATCCCTCTTTCCTCAGTGCAGATTAAACTCATTACATTAATTTGCCCAGTTCAGTAGTAGCTTCCATCACACCGTTTCTGCCAAATTTGGTGCTATTCTCTTACATACAGACTGTCTCCCAGCCTCTTGCTAAAATGGGGATAAGAAAACTTACTTTTCTATTTGCCTGGACTAATAGGTACAGCCATGGCTGATCAACAGCTCCTGGTCTGTATCCAACACAATTAGCACAAAGCATGGGAATGAGCTCATAACACAAGCCAAAACTGAGACCCCTCAAGCTCCTTTCACAACACCAACACCAAATTGGTGATAATGTTTGTGGTTAATGGCTGAGTTAGGCTGGATTTCAGCTGAAGACCTGTGGAGGAAATGGTGAGCAGCTCGTTAGAGCTACTACATCCAAACCCCAGTGATTGTTAACTGAAAAAACTGTTGAAACGATACATATGTATTCTGCACATAAAAACTATCTTAAAAGAGCAGAAAAGCTACCAAATTTAGGATTAGGAAACCTTAGCATCAAAGTTATGTGGCTCTTATGAAGAGTGGTTCATGAGGATGGATCTCTGTGTTATCTTTATCATTTGAGCTCTATTAAACCACACAAATGGAGCAGCTTTCTCCCAAATAGAAAAACAAAAAATGAACACGAATTGTGATCCTGTAAGCATTGATAGTGTTTGAACAGGGACACTTTAAAATACCACTGGAAGTGCATATTGGCACCACACAGGATGCCACTCATTTTGTTTCTGATAAATAAGAAGTACAGAAGATATTTTCATCCTTATACAAATACAATACTGATTACATGTACAGGGAGTAGCCCTGTTCTGGGAGATGATGCCATATTTGCACAGCCCTGTTTCACACAATACTTTCAACCTTCAGCAATATCTCAAGTATATTAAAGTCTACTGTGTTCAGTGAATGCCTTTATGTGCCTTTTATATTCACAACCTGCTCATCTATGTTACTTGAAAATTCAGTACGCCTGTAATGGTCTGCAGCTGATTTACGTAAGACAACAGCTCTGATTGGGAGACAAACCGCTGAAATTTTGAATTCTTCATAGCTGTCTTTGAGAACTTTTATCCTGTGCCACATGCTGAAGTGAATGCAGACTGATGAACACGTGAGTAGATGCAGTTTCCTTCTTTGGTACCAGATTTAACAAATTCTCGCTACAGAGGAAACCAGGACTTCAGTCTGTAACTTCTGTCTTCACTGGGAGTGCTCCCTGAAACAGCTGCTCTTCTTGAGCTTTGGTAGAAGTGATTTTGAAATAATTTACTGAGCAACTTGTACAGTCCTGCTCCTGATCAGTACTGCCACACGCTGAATTCTGCCGACAGCTATCCAACTAACAGACAAAGAGGTGCTGGCACAACCTTCAGGCCAGCATCCTAGATTGGCAACCCTTTTCAAACATGATACTTTGAAGTTTCATGTTAAAAGACCTGAGGAAAACAAAATCTTGTCCCATGGTGAGAGATCACCTGCCACCATCATCTTCAGGCCTGCCAAGTCACATTCTCAGCTTATGAGACACACACATGACTCCCATGTCCCTGTTCCTGCCGATACCCAGCTATTGCTAGACCTCACACACAGGTCTTGGAGGTTTGTGGCATCTCTCCGGTGCTCCAAGGCATACGCTGAACGAGCTGGCTCTCCTGGTAGTGGTGCACCTATATGACACGTGGTCAGAGTTCAAAACCACAGTTGTAGTGCTCCACCAGGACAGAGGAACGAGAGCTGGTTACTGGAGGCCCATGCCCTGAGAAGGCCCACTTGAAGGCAGCACACACGTCAGCTGCAGCCCATCTCTGTCACATAGTCTTGCACCCACATGACTAACACTGTGTGACCCCATGCAAAGGCACACTAAGGAGAGTCACATATCAAGGGAGAAGTAAGCTGAGAGCTCTGCATCTTATTCCAGACTGCCCTGCACTATAATGCCAACATAAAACATTGGACAAGGAACATGCAGGTCCCCTGATGGGCAGACGTGCTAAATTGGCACCTGGGTTCTTCTTGAAAGAAGACAGCACATAAGCTTTAAATAACCTACTCAGAAACCAAACCTCTATGCTATTCATATCAGGCATGAATAGTTGGACACACTCTTTGCCACACAGGCTGAAAGTCTAAAAAGGGGATAAAGTGCTTTGCGAGAGGGGTCAGTGCTGTCCCTTGCTGTGTTTTCAAAACTTCTGGTCAGATCCTGCAGCTTGGCTTTACAGACAGTATCACCATCGCAAGTAGCAAGACAGAGGAATACATGTAGCCACAGCTCTTTTAGCAGGAGTCTCTGTTATCCAAACACATAGACAGCCATCTGGCAGCAATCACCTTCAGGGGTTGTACATGGTGTTTACCAGCTGTCAGATGATCTCTCTTGAATGACTGATCAGCCAAGAAGAACATGCCTATAAGCAGTTCTTCCACTTCAGGTTTGTACCTTGGATATAAAAAATTATTTAAAAGCCAAGTACATGCCAATGGCACAGCAAAAGCTCTGAGAAAAATTAGCGCCTTTGCATTCAAGGGCTGCATTAACTGGTAGTTTTCCACATTAAGTTGTCTGTTATCAAAAACAAATCCAACATACCTAGCCCTGGAGGAGAACACTCTTCCACAGCAACAGATGCTGCTGCAGATGTACCAGGACCAATGATGTCCCAGCTCAGGAGTACATGTGGAAAGTTGTTGGTGACTTATTTGACAGAAAAAATGCATGCAATGAGATCTGCGTGCTCAATTCCTTTAAAATTTCTGTTACTTGCAGTGGAAATGAAAGAGCAAAGAATATCTCTTCTAAAACAAAGAAGAGAATTCATTTTATATGGCTGTTCTGACCTGAATATACTCATGCAGTCTTCATGTCTGGAGAACAGGTACTCCTCAGATGAACAACAGGAACATTAAGTTTGACTGAAAACAAAACAAATTTCATTTCAGCCTTTCTTTTCACTTGAACACTTTTTCTCCAGATAACCTACAACTCCTTTATTTACTAACTTTGTATCTTACAAGGTCACATGCATTTTTTTTCAGCAAGATAATGCTTTAAATTACATTCACTGTAGTAAACATGTTAGACATTGTTCCCAACAAAACAGGCACTGAAAGGAATACAGCTTCTTTCAGGCTGTAGCAATGACCTATTAACACTGGAAATCATTAAAAAAGAACATAAATGGGTGACTCAGACTGTTCAAACCAAACCAATTTGTAACAAAGCCCAAATGGCACAGAGTCCTCAGGTCAGGGCAGTAGCACACTGTACGCGAGCCCACTGACTTGGTGCCTTTACATGACGCCGACAATACTTCTAATATGAGAGGGGTGAATATTGCTAGTGCTGGGTATGACTGGGGGATACAGTGTTTACCAGTGTAACACAGATATGCCTAGCAGTTTGCAGTCTCAAAGGAAAAAGTCAATCACTAACCACAGACTATGACAGCGGGAGAGCTACTGATTTGGAAGAATTTACACCCAAGTACATGCAGCAAACCGTATCCCTCTGTTGAGCCATCCTTACCAGAGGTGGGGAAGGACAGACGGGCGATTTACTGGTGTGGGAGATGACCACTCCAAAGAGAAAGCATCACCATGAAGCGGGGAAAAATCGGAATCAGAGACTCTCCCTGTGACTATGCCCATGCGAGGAATGAAGGTACAGGGACCAGACTGCATGAGGAAGGGTACGCCACTGTCACTTAACCCTGGCTATGCTGTGTCTCTGTAAAGTCCCATTAGGCTGGTGCAATAAAAGCACAATCCCAAACTGGAAACAGCATCTAGGAGGCCAGCAACACATTTGCACTCTTTGCCCTGCTGCAGTATCTATTTCTGCTGTTTTCTGCAAGCACATGCAAAAAAAAAACAAAAACCACAAACCAAAAAACCCAACATTGTTCTTAATGTCCAATGTTTTACAACCACCTTTCTTCCCTGAAAAACCCTGTTATCAAAAATGTCAATCTGTTTGCCGCTGTCTGAGACATTTCTAGATCCCGGGAACTGACATTTGAAGCCTGGACAAAGTTTGCTTTTCTGTGGCTTAGGGCAGGATCTACCATCTCTCAGTTCCCTTATCACTTTTCCCTGTACGTGGGTGATGAGTATGTCCTGCCAGATCTTCTTGCTGCAACAAAGCCACCATGACTGTAAACTGGGTGACAAGGGCATGCCTTGGATTGCAAATCTCCCTGTCAGCCTCCTACCGCCTACCCAAAACCAAGATGCTGGAGCCTACGCCAGCCCAAGGAGGGCACTCCCTAGGAGGCTCTACCCTGTAGGCATGCCTAAATCTTACCTCTGGGCACTCAGATTCAGTAATTCCCACTAAAGTCTGTTGCGCTTCTTTCCTGTATACACTCTCCTGTATAGCTCCCTCCTGCCTACACTGATATAATATGAGATCAGACTCCTAAATGAAAAAATAGTGCAAGTTTTCAGGCTGCAACTGGTTTTGTAACATGGGTGCCTCTGGCTATAAGTACAGACAGCTCACTGCATTGCCAGTATGGCACACTGAAAATGGATGTATCTTGGAGGGGCAACACTCCTTTTAGGCAGGCCCATCTGTAGGAATAACTGTAGTGCCATCTTCTGGCTCAGGGTGTAGGAACACTACAGCTGAAAGTGGGATTGATTAAAAGATAGTTTTTAATCTGTTAAAAAAAACCCATTACAACAGGTTTAGATCTGTTAAAAAAACCCATTACAACAGGTTTAGACTATGGCTCAATACACAGACACACCCAAAACACTGGAATTCTCTCAACAGATTATGTACAATTCACCTCCCAGTAAATTATTAGTTTTAAAATTACAAGAGTTTGAAAAACATCTTCTGGGCTGATCTGCTTTACATTTTGAGCCATTACTTGCTTTTCAGCTTTTGTTTTATTTCTCAACAAACATCAAGGCTCAAAACTCACTTTTTGCTCACAATTTTTGTGCCATCTCATGACCCCAGAAGGTAACACCTGAAGGTTCCCTAACACCACGTGAGGGCTGAAGAAATCATATAGAATCCCACTGATGGGGATCGTATATTGTAGTAACCCAATCCTCATCACGACGACGATTGGTGACATCTGTTTTCTCATCAGTTTGTATCTCAGGGTTGGCAAGAAGCAGATAGGAGCTCCTTTCTCAGTGAAAGATGCCCATTTAAAGCTCAAAACTTTCCCAAATGTTTGACTCAGGACAATATTATCCATCAGTGCTGTGCCCCGTGCTGAAGGGAGGAAGAACTATGAAGAGACTGTTAAATCTTTATCCTCCCCCCAAAAAGTAATGTTCTCATCACTCTGTGGAAAGTCTCTGCGTGCTAAAAGATTGTGGTGTGCAGGTTCAGCAAACTAAAACCCACCGACATCAGGAGGCCGTGAGGCAGTTTTCTCCCTGTGAGGAGGGAGTGCCCGCCCTGCCGCCACAGCGGACCCTTCGGGCTCTGTCAGCTCCTGCGGCGCCTTCCCCTTCCGCGCCGCCCGGAGCAGCCCTGAGGGGGGAAACTCGGGTTTCGCCCCCCTCGGTCCCTCACCAGGGCTGAGGGAGCGTCGGGCCCCCCCAAAAGCCGGCCCGCCGAGCCGGGGTGACAGCCCCGTCCCTCAGGTGACGGCCCCGCTGCCACCGCCCCCGAGGAGGGAGGAGGGAGCCATGGCAAAGCTGGGAGCGGCCCAAGCCCGGTGCAATCACACAAACAACCCCCGAACACATAATCCCCTCCGTCCTGGCAGCCGCCTCACCCTCCCTGCGCGCCCCTGAGGCGCCTTTGCTCCTGCTCCCCTTTGTAACGTGATTTCAAAACTACACTAGCAAAATAGTAATAATACAGATGCTTCATCATAATCCTGTTGTAAGCCCAGATGTATTAGAAGGAATTTGTAACAGTAGGAAGTCGGGAGTAAGAATGACTAGAGAAGTGCGTGTTGTGAGAGGCTTTGGGCAGAAATCCTTCCACTCGCCGCAAAGGGCGAGGAGAGGTGCAACCCTGACGGAATCAAGCGACCCGGAAAGAAAACATTAATAACAAATAAACACGACCAACCCACTGCCCCCGCGGCACAACAGCGCAAGGGTCACGCTGCCCTCCGCCGGTCACCCCGCCGCGGGTTTTAACGCCCGGCCCGGCCCCGCCCCATCCCGCTGCGGCACAAGATGGCGGCGCGGCTGCTGCGTCTGCGTGGTTTGTTGCGGGCTGCTGGTCCCCGGTCCTTCTCTGCCCAGGCTAGGTCAGTGGGGTACGGGGCCCGCGGGGGTGGGTGTGCGCCGGGAGGAGGGGGGGTACCCGGGCGCCTGTGTCTGGGGGCCTGGCGGGTGAGAGTGGGTGTGAGCCTTCGCGCTTGGGCGCGTCAGGAGGATGTATGTATTTGCCTATCTGCGGGAGGGTGGGGGTGTATGTGCTATATATACACACGTATATGCGTATCTATATGAGTATATATGTGGGTGCTGTACGCACCTGTGTATGTACTTGGAGGGGTATGGATGTGTGCTCTGTGTATGCGTGGTGGGAAGGTTATAGGCACAGGCCTGTACGTACGTATAGGAGTGTGTGTGTACGTACGTATAGGAGTGTGTGTGTACGTACGTATAGGAGTGTGTGTGTACGTACGTATAGGAGTGTGTGTGTACGTACGTATAGGAGTGTGTGTGTACGTACGTNCAGGTGATGGGCCGGGGACGTCCTTGCCCGGGCACCCCGGTCACCCGCCGGGCCGCGGCAGTGGGGTGCTTGGGCTCGGGGAGGGGGATTTCGGGGAGCAGGCACGCAGGAGTGTGCTCGCGGCTCTCGGCCCTACCGAGTTGTGTCTTCTAGGGCTGCGGTGGGCGCGATGGAGAAGACCGGCTCTTCGCAGAGTGCTGTGTAGGCTGTGAGCTGCGATTAAACAGAAGGGTGGTCTTAAATTAACCTCAAAATTGTCTTAAACAGCTTTAAAAATAGGGTGGAGCTCTTAGAAGAGTCACTGTGTGCCTAGCGTGGGAAGCCTGCATTTGAGAGTACAAAATACTGAACAAGCAAGTTGCAGTAGCCCCTTTTTTTTCCAAATATCACTAGAAGCAAACAGTCTGTGTTTCAGGGGCGTCTGAGCCTTTGCACCAGGAGGAGCGTGAGTAACTTCATGTGGCAGTAAATAAAGACCTTCCTCTCTGAAATGGAATAAATAAGTGTAGGCTCAGCTCTTGTGGGAGACACACAGTTGCCGTGCTGAGGAACTGAGGAGAGATGGACAAAATAGTTTGAGAAAGGAACAGCGAATGCCTCTCCCGCTTAATATAGCTCAGCTCTGTATTTATAATTTCTGATGTTTTGTAGCAATCAGATAAAAGCAAGTCAACCCAACGCACGAATGTANCGTGGCCGCTCCCCCGTTGCAGGAGGCAGTGGGGGTCGGGTGAGCGCCCTGGTGCCCGTGGGGGGTCTGGGGGGGCCCCTGCGCGTCCCCAGGCCAGGCCCGACCTTTGCCCCACATCCCGCCTGCGGGTGGGGACGGCGGTCCCGTGGTGACGGCAGGTGATGGGCCGGGGACGTCCTTGCCCGGGCACCCCGGTCACCCGCCGGGCCGCGGCAGTGGGGTGCTTGGGCTCGGGGAGGGGGATTTCGGGGAGCAGGCACGCAGGAGTGTGCTCGCGGCTCTCGGCCCTACCGAGTTGTGTCTTCTAGGGCTGCGGTGGGCGCGATGGAGAAGACCGGCTCTTCGCAGAGTGCTGTGTAGGCTGTGAGCTGCGATTAAACAGAAGGGTGGTCTTAAATTAACCTCAAAATTGTCTTAAACAGCTTTAAAAATAGGGTGGAGCTCTTAGAAGAGTCACTGTGTGCCTAGCGTGGGAAGCCTGCATTTGAGAGTACAAAATACTGAACAAGCAAGTTGCAGTAGCCCCTTTTTTTTCCAAATATCACTAGAAGCAAGCAGTTTGCGTTTCAGGGGCGTCTGAGCCTTTGCACCAGGAAGAATGTGAGTAAATGTGGCAGTAAATAAAGACCTTCCTCTCTGAAATGGAATAAATAAGTGTAGGCTCAGCTCTTGTGGGAGACACACAGTTGCCGTGCTGAGGAACTGAGGAGAGATGGACAAAATAGTTTGAGAAAGGAACAGCGAATGCCTCTCCCGCTTAATATAGCTCAGCTCTGTATTTATAATTTCTGATGTTTTGTAGCAATCAGATAAAAGCAAGTCAACCCAACGCACGAATGTAAGAAGTGACTCTTCATTTCAGCCCTAAAGTAGAATGTCATCCTGGATGTTTTATATCCATACAAAAGCTTTAAACTCTTCCTTGTTATTTTGTAATTATACTTTCCTTGTAGTTTCAACTACTGACGTTTAGCATTGTTTCAGTTTTTATTTTTTGTTGAAGAAGATTTTATTTTTATATATGCTTTTATCAGAGTTGTGGGAGGAGTAACCTTCCAGTACAACAAAAATACTGAAAGTTAGAAGGAATTAGAAAGTAGTATTTTCAAGGTTAGAACTATACAGATATTTGTGATAATGCAGGGTATAATACAGCCCTCAGAGTGTGCAAATCCACGTTGCACTTGCTTTAATTTTGAGGGTGTGAATTTTCAGTGTCATGGATTTGCAATATTGGGGCTTTTGGGGGTGTGTACAGAATGAGCAAAACCCACAAAAAAATTTACTTTTTCAAAAAGTTACCTCTTGAGTTTAAATTGAGATGAATTGCGTTTTGGAGGTTGTGTAGTAGGAGGAGAAGGCAGTGATGGTTTTTGGCATCTCTAACGAACAGAAACTTTATCCTCTTATCTATGTGTATGCTGTTTTTAATTTGAAGCATTTTTGTATTTGAAGCATAGGGTTTAAAGCAGTCTTGCTTTACCTCCTTTCACGGCCCAGTGAAGTACAGTGTACGTTATATGTTAGGTCTTTGTATTTATCATGGGTATCCTTTGACCTAACAGCGTGCTGGACCTGGGATGTGAACTATCTTTAACGCCACAGGTATCTCCTTTCTTTTAAAAGGGTTATGTAAATGGGGGTGCCTCTGTCCTAACAGATGCTTTCACTTGTCTTTTTTAGTCCTATGCAAACTGAACAGCATGGCACAAAACGCCCAGAACCATCTTCTGCTAAAAGTTTGATCGATATAGGCACTCGGAGGATCTTCTCATCAGATCATGATATCTTCAGAGAGAGTGCCAGGAAGTTCTTTCAGGAAGAAGTGCTGCCATTTCATGCGGAGTAAGATAGCTCTTAAACATTCTGCTTTGCCAAACAGTATGCGTTTTCCCCAGAGAGTAAAAGTGTCGTACTTCCGTTGAACTAGAGCTGGAGGGTGGTTTTCACCCTTATTTTAGCTATATCCAATCACATCATAGTTGGGGAAAGAAAATAAATGAACTCAGAGCATCTTTTTGAACAGAAAGCATTAAGCTGCAGTAGTGTCTTAAGCAATTTTTACCTCACTTGAAATGCATTGCTGTGGAAACACTGGGGGGTGGCGAAGGGCTTATTCTTAAATCGTGGGGCTAGATGAGTTTTGTGATGCAGCTCGCAGTGTGTCTCCACAAACAGTGGAGATGGCACGATTGAGTGGGTGGGGTGTTGCGGCTCTGGGGCAGAAATGAACAGTGGGAGGCAATGGAAACAGCTTACATCAGGGGTGTTGCCAGCTATTTTTTTTCATCCACAAACCATGACCTCAAAGTAGTGTGCTTTTCCACTGTACAGTCATATTCTGTCCACAGAAACAGATGTTTTCCCTCATCTTTTGCTAGAATGACATCTAGTGCAGGTTTGTGAACAGGTACTGGCTCTGCTTGAGGTTACTGAAGATCCTGTTTGCTAGCTTGCTGACACAACAATTTCCTAGAGAGACTGGAACAAGTTGGACTTGTGTTCTTGCATCACTTCGGCGACCTATGAACCATTCTGTTCTCACACCTTTCAAGTAAACAAGGAGGCTTCAGGCATAGTATGTTAATGGGCTGGGCTGATGGGAAGAGACAAATGTGGCATCTGTGATTGCAGTTGTGGATTATTGTAAGAAGGAGAGGCTTTGGTGATGGGTGAAGCAGAAACAGGAACAACCCTGAAAGTGCAAAGGTGGTCACGAGAAAGATTTGTTTAAGATTTCCAGTGTAGGAGCAAAAGCTCTGGGAATGAGCTTATGTATCTAGGAAAAGATACTTGGTTAACTGTGGATAAAGTGTGATGGTATAGCTGCTCTGCACACAGGTGTGTCGAGGAGTGTCTCAGATATAATCTACCAAATAATTTTAAAATAGTGGGTTTTTTAAAAAAGACCTTAAAAAAAAAGAAAGCTGGGCCATTAATGATTGTATAACTTTCTACTGAGTTGGCAAACTCTGTAAAGAGGCACTATTTTTCCAAGAATGAGTGATTCCTGTGGTGCTGAAGTTTGCAAACTGTTAGCAGATAAGCCTCAACTATCTATTTGCAAACTCGAAACCACCTTAAAACAGTAATTTACTAAGATACAGTGCTGATTTGTTATAAGTGCACAGGGACTGATCTTTATATAGAAGTGACTAATGTGTTAACACTTGGTTCTTATAAAGTGGCTCTCACTGGTAGAGGTGAAATCTTTCACAAAAGATACTGATGTTATACTCATTTTGTACGTGGGGAAAATGGAATGTCAGGAAGATAAAGACCTGCTTGTAATTATCCAAATGGTTGTGGCTAAATCTCCTAAATACCATTCTGGTACTCGGACCAATAGGCAGCACTGCCTTTCATAACAAGGCTTAAAGAGATGTCAGGTTATATGTTGGAAGCAGGAGTTCAAACTCATTATACTGTTGGTGTCTCTGTAATGCCAGTGGCATCTGTGGACTTGAAGAACAGAAAACCTATTATTAAGCCACTGCTGCTTAGCTGCAAAATGAAGTTGTCTGTATATCCTATGCGTTGTGTGTTGGTGAGACTGACCGTCTCTTCCTATGTGATGAAACCTGACTGTGGGTGTTCTAGTGTGAAGCAGCAGCTATGAGGGATTTATTGTGTCACTCTGTCCTTGTGTTCATTTTGCAGATGGGAGAAGGATGGCCAGGTGAGCAGGGAGCTCTGGGAAAAGGCTGGACAGCAGGGTTTGCTGGGTGTTGCCATTGCTGAAAAACATGGGGGCATCGGAGCGGATATTCTCTCTTCGGCTGTGGTCTGGGAGGAGCAGTAAGTACTAGATGCTTTGGGAAGAATTTCAGTGATATTATCAAGAGATTGTATGTTTTTCTGTAAGACCTCCTTGTTGTGGAAGATGTTTGCTTACAGAAAATGGTGTTATCTTTCTAATGGAAATGATAATTTAAACATATGCAAATCCCTCCTATTTAAGTGTTCCAGATGACTAAGTAACAAATGTCATTGTGCTCCACTGTTAGGACGTTATGGCTGGGGGGAAGCATTTTAGTTAGTCCAGTAGGTTATACTCTTACTTGGCTGTGGAAGTACATTCTGTAAATAACAGTACAAGTGCCACAAGCTTGGATTATGTCTGAGACTTCTGTGTGGTGGGGCTTTCTTCATTGTTGTGTCTGTTGTAACTGTGCAAAGTTCAATGTTTGAATCTTTGTAGTACTTCTGTTTGAACAACTTCTTTTTTTTTTTTTTTTTTTCCCCTCCTCTCTCCCCAAGGATGTATGTTAACTGTACTGGCCCAGGATTCAGCCTTCATTCAGATATAGTCATGCCCTACATTGCAAACTATGGCTCTGAAGAACAGATTAAACGCTTTATCCCTGAGATGGTTGCAGGCAAGTGTATTGGAGCTATTGCCATGACAGAACCTGGGGCTGGCAGGTAAGCTAAATATTAAAACAATTGTCTTAAATCGATAGACAGCACATAATGTTCTCAGTGAAAAAATTCCTGACCCTCCTGGTTATATGTTTATCTTAGTGAGTAGTGTCCTAGATTAAGTAGTAACTCAAAACCAGCTGTTACTTAATTACTTTATTACAACTTTGTCATTTCAAGATACTTGCTCAGAATCCATTTCACTACTGTCCCACTGTGGGCAAATATGCTTTGTATTTGTTTTTATAGTCTGAGTTTATAGTTGCTTAACTTGCTTGTCATGTGAACATACTTGTAACATGAAACAGTCAAAAGAGAATTACATGCCTCAGTAAGGAGGGCTTGACTTCACTATTAGCTTTATTTTCTTTCCTCTGAATCCTTTCAAGCAGAGAAATGTCCCTCCTTGCCAATCATTATTGAAGGGCAGACAGCACATGTTTGAAGTAGACACAGCTGATGTGACCACTTTCCAAAACAGAGAGGGACAGGTGAAGAGCAAAAACCTCTTGGTGTCATGCTTCTACAAATGGTAGACGTTGCCAGTGGCTTTTTACAGAGCCCCCTCATCAGGGTTGAGCCCACTTAAAGGATGTGGTTTTGTCTGGCATTTGTCATCTAAGGCATATTTGCGTAAGGGATGCAGACCCATTGGTGTCAGTGCTTGTATTACACCACCTTCCACAAGCAGATACATTAAAATGGGACCTCATGCTCTTGTAAAATTACATAAATTTATCATCCCTTTCCACAGCATGCTTGTGGTTTCTGTATTACACTGTGAGCTATTTCAGTGTTTCACTATCCTCGCACGTGTTTTCACTGACCCTGCGCGTGGACAGTATTAAGTCTACCTTATTTTATACTGGGTAGAAATCAAGACACAAATTGCAGCTTCTGCAATGGTTTCCTGAAAGGACCTTTTGAATTTTGTTTTAGTGACTTGCAGGGAATACGAACATATGCAAAAAAGGATGGAAGTGACTGGATTCTTAATGGAAGTAAGGTAAGTGAACAGACATACATACTGCTCATAGACTTTGGGAACTGAATGCATTTAGACAGTGAAGGATGTACACCACTGTTAGTATCCAAAACTGAAAGGACTGGGAAGGGGTGTTTTTCTGGGTTATGCTGTGATTTTTTTCCCCCCAGTTACTTTTTTTAGTAGGAATTAAGATATTTCTGTTGCTGGCATTTTTACAGACCAATTTATGGAAGGGCTTGAGTACTTTCTTTTTGTAGCTTTTAAATAATTCTATCAAAAGGCCTATTTCCCCTTAAACTGGGAAAAAAAGGAAGGCAAGGTCCTGCATAGTATAAGCAGGATCAGAGATGGTTTTTAGCACTGAAGTTGAACAACAAAATACATCTTTACTGCCATTGTGAAATCTTCTGTGGCCTGAGTAAAAATTTGTGTTGCCACAAAGCAAGCTGTGGGATCTTTATTCAGGAATCTGCTAGTCATGTTAAGAGGAAAAAAAAACTCCCAACTGCATCAGATGCTCTGTGTGTGTTTTCAAGCTGTTGCAAAGCTGGCAGCATTAACCTCTTCTTTCATTGTCATAATAAAAAAGCAAGAAGGCAGAAATAGTGTTCAGATGAAAGTGTGGGTTCAATGGAGGGGGAGGGTTTAAAGCTATGAAATGTCTTAATTTTCCTTCTCCCTCCCTTCCTTTGTACTCCTGCTGATAACATGATACCGATAGAGATTTCTGCCCTTAGCAGAATTTCAGGAGGTGAGAATGTGTGCAATAAATATGTACGTACAGGTATTCAAAAGGATACTTGCTCATGCTGTGCAGTTGAAGTCAAGCAGGACAGATAGCTCATTTCTTTTGCTGGAGTTAAGGTGGATCATTTTGGCAGGTTCATGAGGCATTCTACAGGGTTGTAGTAAGCAGTCGTGACAAGAAGCTGTTGATAGTTTTGCATGTTTCACTTTGCTGAATTAATTTCTAGAAAAGAACTTCTGTGTTCATTTCATATCAATATTTGATACCATATTACTTCTTTGTCATGGGAGAGACAAAAGAAACAGGTCTGTGCATTCTTCAACTTTACACTCTGACCCACACAATACTTCGCAAACTAATTCCTACTTTAATAGACCTTATTCCAGAACACTTAATTCAGAAAGCTTAAAGCTTAAAATTCTTCTGGACATTTAAACCTTGCCTTTCAGTTCACCTGTGAAAGTATCAAAGCAATTTCTCTTTCTGCTGCTTGATGATCTCTTCTAACTTCTATCCACCTAGCTTGTTGCTTTATTCCAAGTTGCATTTTTTTTTTTTTTACAGGTATTCATCACTAACGGCTGGATGAGTGATGTAGTGATTGTGGTGGCAGTTACAAACCGGGAGGCCCGATCTCCTGCTCATGGGATCAGCCTTTTTCTGGTGGAAAATGGAACAAAAGGTTTCATCAAGGGACGCAAACTGAACAAAATTGGCCTGAAAGCTCAAGTGAGTTCATACAGCCCCTCACACGTAATAGACTTGGAGGAAGTATAAAACCACTTCATGTCTGGCATTAGCTAAATAAATATAAAATGGAACTGTCGTGCTATTCTAGTTCTTAGGCTTTAAAGCACAATTGATATACATGTAAAGTACGTATGCTGAGTTTGCCTATGGAAGTCTGAAGCATGTGATGTTGAAGGAGAGGCTGAAGAAGCTGGAGTTCTTGGCTCTGAAGAAGCCTGGAAGGACAGGATCTTATTGGTGTCTCTAGCTACCTAGCAGTTGGCTGTAGAGATGATGGAGCCTGATTCTCCTTAAAGGAGCACAGTGAAAGGGAGAGTGGCAAGGGACACAAGTTAGATTAAGGAAAGTTCTCCGTAGAAGTGATTGGATACTGGAACAGGGACCCAGAGAAGTAGTAGAGCCTTCATCTTTGGAACTGTGGAAAGCAGAACTGGAGAAGGGCCTCAGGTGCCTGCTTTGCTGGAGCTGCTTTGAGTAGGAGATAAGTTAGATGACCTCTGGAGGACCCTTCCAACCTAAATGATTCTATGATTTCAATTTAAAGTGTACAATAGCAAGAAAAAAAAAATGGGGCAAAAGTGGAATGAAGAGATGAGAATGTTGGGCTATAAACTGTTGCATTTAAAATCCTCTTAGGACACAGCAGAGCTGTTTTTCGAAGATGTGCGGTTGCCAGCCAGTGCCTTGCTTGGAAAAGAGAACAAAGGCTTCTATTATCTGATGGCAGAGCTGCCTCAGGTAAGAGGAACGTGAGTGTTTGCTGTCTATAGGAAGAATGCAGAGACAATTTTTGCCGTTGCAAGAATCTGCCTTAGTGTTGAAGATGAGGTATCATGGGGAGCCACCTTGGGCTTGGAATTGGGATGTCAGTAGGCAACACTGTGCTGATGTTGCTGCTTTTTAACTGTAGTACGCGGTTCGTAGTGCTAGAAGTGCAATTTCAATTTCTTGGGCACTGGTAAAAATGTTGATACCCCACCAGCTCAAAGTCAGATCTCTTAACAACCCAGCTATTGATGAAACTGAGGGTAGTGTATTTAAAAGAGCATACCACAGTTTTCTTGTATACTTCTAGCATGGAGCCACTTTGCTTAGTAAATATAACTTGCAGGTCTCTGCATTTGGTATTTTTCTTAAAGAAACAAGCAAGCCCTGCTGTTCTAGCTCTTCTACCAGTAGAAGCATAGTAAAGATATGAGGCACTCTTTCTTTGTCCATATAGCAAAGTAAAGAAATTGTTCAGTTGCTGAAATACCTCGCTAGTGGAAATAACAGTTTACGACTTAGTTTGCAAAGTTTTGAAATAATTTGGGAGGACAAAGAGGCAATGTAGATCTTCAAAACATGATTGTGCTTTGTTAAAATTATGACTTTGTATTTGCCTTGTCTGGTAGGGATCATACTTAATTTTATACTGTGAGTAAATACGTAAACCTGATCAGAGGAAATCTTTTACTGCTTTAAAGAAAGAGATGCACTCAGGAATAGATTCAATGTGATGCATCATTGATTTCAGTGGTACTAGAAGTAATTGTTCTGTACTTAGTTTCTGTTTTTCAACATGTTATGAGGAAGCAAAGAACAGCCAGGTTTTTTTTGTAGGTTTTATTTTTTTCTGGAGATGTCCTGTTGAAATTGTTAAATATAGTTGTTGTTTAAACTGGTCAGTGAAAACCAATAATTGAAACAGAATTTGATGTGAATTTTTAGTTAGTAAGAGTCCTGTGGTTGGTTTGTAGCTATTTTTGAGTTGCTGTTGTGGTAGAACATTACCCCAGAAGAGACTTTAAAAGTGAGCTTCAGGCAGCAAGGCGTTTGTCCCACTCATTGATTTCAGTAATGCAGTGTGTCTGGTTTGATTACTTAAAGTGACTTCTGCCCCCCTCCCTTAATGAACAACACTGAACCTCTGTGTCCAAATTGTGCATCCGATATGGAGAAATGTAGGACTAATTCAACTGGATTCTGTAATCTGTGTTTCAAAAGGAAAGACTCCTAATTGCTGATATGGCTCTTGCCAGTTGTGAATTCATGTTTGAAGAAACAAGGAATTATGTGAAGCAAAGAAAAGCTTTTGGGAAGACAATTGCACACTTGCAGGTAAGTTTGAACGGAGACGCTTGTATGCAGATTCCAGTGTGCATTTGTTTCATATCTGTGTATGTGAGCAAATGAAAATCACTGGGCTGTTTTCAAAGGACTGTTGGCACAGGTTTCACTGTTGGACTGTGGCTGTTGTTTGCCTCCATGCCCATTTTTCATTTTTGAAAAACAAAAAACCCAAGACCACAAAAGCCTTAATGTATGTATTTTACAATTCAGATACCTCCCAGCAGTGCTGCTTTTGAAAGTGAAATATGCAGACAGAAACTCTACTGCCTTTCTACTGTTGATGAGGAAAAATTACCTTGTTGCTCTTAAGCTTACTCTTACTGTCAGAGGTCCTAATAACAGTCTGTCACACCTGCATAAATTTCTATTTCTACCTGGAATCCTACAGACTGCAGAAGAGCTTGGCACATGTGCAGGTACTGTGTTCCTCCGCACATAATGCGTTGCAGAAAAATGAACTTTGAGGCTGACGCTGGTGGGAGCTCCCAGGCAGTGACCTTGCTGCCTGAATGCCTGCAGAGGTGTTTGTATTCAGCTTTATGGGTATTGTAATGAGATTCCTCAGCTAGCAGCTAGCCGGGTATTTAAGTGACTGCATTTTAAACTGTTAGGTCATTCTCTGTGAGCATACCTCACTCCTGACAGTGGTAGTTAATTGTGTTTTGAGACACTTATGCCTACGCTCTTTCGTTGCAGTCATAAAACAGATGTTGCTTTCCACAATATTGCAATGTTACAGTTTTCCTGAAAACCACATTAGCTGTTGGGGTTGAAGTGGACCAAGCTCCTGCATGTTTGGTTTATAGGATAGGAGTGACTCATATGGGTCAGAGGATGTTGCCTGCCTCTCTCATAATATACTTTTGAAATAATTTAAAAAAAATAAATCCATTTCTGAATCTTGACACTTGCTTTGTAAAAATCAAATCTTTAGTGAATAGCAGCAGAATTGTGACCTTTAAGGGCTGGAATGCTAGATATCTTCTAGGAAGTTACGATCTTCATCTGTTTTTAAAGTTAACATTTAGACATCTGTAATTTCAGATGGAATTTAGTATGTGCAGTGTGCAGCTTTAACACAAAAGAAATATATTTTACCTTTTTTAAAGGTTAAGGTAAGACATGCTTCCTAATTGCAGTAGTTCACTGTGCAGACACCTCCAAAATAATCTGCTTTAGACTAGCCCACTGCTAACCACCAGGTGGCCAATAAACTTCATAAAATATATTATTTTCCCAAAAATAATCATTTTTTTGCATACCTTTTCAGTTTCCTTTTTGTTTCTGGTGGCTAGAATGCACATATAATCAAAAATCCTCTCCAATTAGAGCTCTGCCTTGCCTAAGTCATTGTTGTGCCACAGTACAGTGTTTGAAATCAAATCTTTTCTTTGTAATAGTAGACTGGTCTATTATATTTATTGCAAGGGGAAGCAAGAAGATTTTTTTTTAACATACAACTTAGAACTGTGACATTAGAAAAAGCTTTTGTTACTGGGTGGTGTTTTTATCCTCTCCCTACCAGAATTACAAGAAGATGGTCAAATCCTTGCCTGGTCTGGTTTTATGTAACCTTAGTGATGGATTTTTTTTACCTCTTCCATCTAGAAACTCTTGACCCATGTGACAGAACTCAACATTGAAAAACTTTCTGATAATTAGTCTAAAATTTCCTTTGTTTTTGCTTGTGTCTCTGTGTACGACTTAAACTTGGAAGAACTGAACGCATTAGGAAAAAACCATTCAATACATGATGAAATGTTATTAATTGGGGAAATTAGTGGGTCTACAGAGTGAAAGGACACTTCCCCCACAAGAGGGAGCTGAGAGTGACAGAGCACCCAGTCCCTCCTACTCTGTACTCTAGGAATTTGTTTTCAGGCTCTTGGGGTTTTTCTCTTAAGGTCATGTTTTGAGTTGGTCTTGAGAAGAAAAGGGCAGTAATTCTCTCTAAGATTGATAAAGACATAATTGTATGGAAAGTAAGCTGTGTTCTGGTGTACAGAGCCAAAGTTGTTTGAAATGGGGATTTCTAACAGAAATCCTTTTAGAAAATGCTCCATTTTCTACTAGAAATACAACTTAAAAACTACTTCTGCTTTTTCTTTTCTCTGCCTCCTCTATCCACTTCCAAAAAAAGACTGTACAGCACAAGTTGGCAGAAATGAAAACGCAGATTTGCGTGGGCCGAGCTTTTATGGACAACTGTTTGCAGCTGCATGCAGATAAACGTCTGGACTCCTCCACAGCTTCTATGGCAAAGTATTGGTATGTGGTTAAAGTAATTTGGAAGTGTTACTTGCGTGATCTTGACAGCAGTCTAATGATAAAAGCACTGAACTGTTCAGATCTAATGAAAAGATAAAATTACTGTCTGATTAGTAAGAACATTGTCAGCTTCTAATAGAGACCACTGGCTTTGACTTTAATCATGTAGTCAACAAATCTTAGTTACATTGAAAACCAGTGTTGGTTAAACAGATTGATTCCAAAATAACAGCATGCTTTTAAAATAGGCTGCCATTAATAACAAGATCAGGACTCAGCTTTAGCTTCAAGTGAAAGTGAGTACTTCATTGGTATTTAGATAATTGGTAAATATTAATATTTACATTTTACTGTAGCAAGTTGTTGTTGAGTGTTTTCTTAGATTTGTTTAGGGTTTTTCTTAATGGTGTGTGTTTTGTTTCTTTTTTAAAGCATAGGTTTACTTGAAGCTCGTATGATACTTTTTAGTTAATGTTTCTTAGCAATAGCTGTTTGGCCCAGCCAGTTTTTGAAGCTATCTGGTTTTGGGAAGAAATAGTTGGCTACAGCTATTGCTGTAACTGAGACTAAACAGTGCTTTCCTTTATTGGCCAGAACTCCTCCTCCCGCTCTGCGTACTTGGTGGTGTTATCTGCTAACTTAGGTTTAACCAGAGAAAGCTGGATCAGTAGAAGCATCTAAGATAGCGGCACATTAAATTGTATAGTTTTGTTTTGCTTGCAAAAATGGGAGAAAAGCACATCAGATATGAACAGATAACTTTATGGAAAGAGTAAATGAGCAGATAATACTAAGGGAATCCAGACAGAATATTTACAATGAAAGGAAGAATTATGATTGAGTGCTGTTCCTGGCACTGATTACCTAGAAGTACCAGGTACATAAGCAGAGGCATTCAGTTTTGAGGAGGAGGAAACAACTAGTGCCTGCTCAGATATGTAGACTTATTTCCTGAACAGATTTTTCCAAAGCAAGGCATTTGAAATTCCCCCACCCTTCCAACTGTTTAGCACCACAACTTATTGTGGATTTCCCCTTTCACTAATGGAATGCCTGTGACTCCAGTCCATTAAACTTAGTCTTAGATGGTCTAGAAAATGCTTCAATGTAGAACTGCTTTATTCCCTAATGTTTCAGGAGACTATCTCCAGTTCATTTTGCTTCAAACCTTTTGTATAGTCAATCACTTGAGTTAGAGCTTTGAAGGATTTTAAAACATAGTTTGTGTGTCTCTTTTCTAATACCTGATGGAAGGGCTGTAAGTATTATTTTGTGGTGACAGGTTGTATTATATACCTAAATTAATTTGAAAATATATTTAGGTAAGACAGTTGCAGTCATACACTGCTTCAGACTTAAAGTTGGTATAATAAGCTGTAAGGATTTAACTGGATGAGGGGATGGTTTGGAGAAAAGGACTCTTCTGTTATTCCATGAAAAGCAACTGACTTGAATTGTCATTTTCTTGACTTCTGTTGCCACTCTGAAAGTTGCGTGCTTAGAAAGTGGTTTTGGTTTTTTGTGTTTTTCTTTTAACTTTAGCTTCAACTTCCAGTGCAGTTAAAATCTTATTTTGCACTTAAATCCATATTTTGCAGTGAGAAATCCTACTTAAGAGTATTTTTTTAGAATTGAAAACTAGAAAACCTGTTGGGGAAAATTAAATTATCCCCAGGTGATGCTTATACTCAAAGAGCATCCTGGTGTGTTGCTAGTGGGAGTGGTGGTGGGGAAAACCTGTGATGGTGTTAATTTGACAAATCTGAGGAATTGGGTAAGAAACAACTATATCAGCCTGCTTTGCAAAAGAAATCTCTTGGCCTGTGAGAAAGGTAAACAAGCTTGTCTGTTTTGAAAGCTTGCTTTCTCTGAAAACTCTTCCCTAAGGCGAACAATTCTTTAGTACATTAAATTGAACAGTATTTATTTCTTACCAATCATGAAGGAAGGAAAAAAAAATCCCTCAGAATATAAAGTATTTTAATGATCAGCATTTAAGATCAGTTATATAGAGTAAAAAGTTTGGTTATATTTTTGTCTTGCTAACTTATCTGTATCTCTAGTAATGTTTCACAGCATAACACCCTTCTAAAAACAACTCTCTTTTTGGCCATTTAAGGTCTTCTGATCTCCAAAACAGCATAGCTACTCAGTGTGTGCAACTGCACGGAGGATGGGGGTATATGTGGGAGTATCCAATTGCAAAGTAAGTGTAACATTTCTGACCTGAATGATGAAAGATTACCCACAAAGTAAAATGAGGCACTGCCTTTATGTCTACTTGTCAGTTGTTTTGTGTTAGTACTGATTTAACGTTCCTTTTCTCATCGTGTTTATTGAAGGGCGATCTACTGTACTGATGTCTGCAGGAAGGCTTTGTTTTGGTTCTCCAAATAATTCATAAGCCGTTGAGCAATTACCTGTTTTTTTACAAAACAGATGTTGCTTTTCCAGAAGAAAATGTTAATTGGAAAACCAGAGAAGCGATGTAAAAATAAAAATGAAGGGGGAGATAACTTGTTTTATCTGAAATTAAATGCATATGTATGAAGGAAAGAAAACATGTTGGCCAGCCTAAATCTTGTGTAATACCGCAAAATAATGAGTTGTTTAATCAAGAGGATGACTAGCTACATTCAGCTTTTTTACACCTTTTTTTAAATGAAAAAGCTAAGATTTATATACAGAAACAGGAATTTGCCATTCCCATTTTTTTGTGCTTACTTTATGGATTTAGGGACATCTGTGGAGTTCCTTTATATATTTCCTTGTGCATTATCTGTGAAGATGTGTTTCCTTTTGTGTACGTGCAATTTGCCATACTAGGTAGAGGTTTTTGGTGCTGTTATTTAAAAACAAGAGAGGGTAATCTGATACTAGAAATAGCAAAACCAGGACTGCTGTGCAGTTGTTATAAGCAAATAACTTAAAACTAATTTTAACTGAGTCATTTTAGAATTGTTTTTATTATAAATACATTAAGAGTATGAAATGTTGCTTTAAAATAACTTTTTTCTACATGTTTTTAATAAGTGTAATTTGGGAGTGTTCTGGACCCTATCTTACTGAATGGGAAGGCCAGCAAGCCCTCTTTCAGGGTGTCCTCGAACCCCTGCTTATCTGTGCCTGCAGTAGTTGTCCATAGAGGGTTTTATTATCCCTGTGGTTCAGCAACACACGTTTCCAGAGAATGCCACATTGCTCCTGGGCCGCTCTCTGTATAATGAAGCAGAATTAAGATGGCAAAGCACACTGTCGTCGTCCTGTGTGCTGTCACCAGCTGTGCATGTACTGGGGCCAGTTCCAGTGTGAGGATGGAAATGGTTTGGCTGCGTGCAGCTTCTCGGCTGCTGGCCCAAATGGAGCCAGTCTCAGTAGAAGGCTGTAGCTAGCTGATGTGAAAGCAATTGGGGCTTTGGTTTCCTCCCAAGGTGTTTCGAGTCCCACCTCAAAGAAAGATTTGACGGCACTGTTAGCAGTCCTCCTGACAGGATCAGACAGGCCAGGGCATTAGAGCAAATTACCGCGATAACCACCGGTTTGGCTCTGCAGGAGTTGGTTGGTTTTGGGGAGCTGGTGTTCTGGTTTTGGTGTTTTGGGGTTGTTTGGTTTTTTGTTTTACAATGATGAGGCACCTGGGTCTTGCAGTGCAGGCAGGTGTGCTGTGGTGCAGGATGTGTGGTGGGTGAATGGGGGCTTTGGTGTCCACAGCTGAGTTAATGCTCAGGTGATGTGAGGTAAGGAGGGAACAAGAACTGGAGGGGGAAGGCAAAGGGGTAGGAGTCTGGTTTTATAGAGCTTTTATTTAATTTTTGATTAATTAGGGGGGATAGTGGAGACTTCAGAATGTAAACAAAACAACAAGGGAGAGAGACTGACCAAATTCTTAGTTTGGCACAGTACCTTGGAAAGGTGAGAGAGTTTAGGTGGTTGAAACCTCTTTTAAAATGTGAACCTCTTTAAAAAAAGGGAATAGTGTACTTTGAAAAGAATGATCTTCAAAGATAACACTTGATATCTTTCTCTCTTGAATGTATGTCCAGTATGAGGAGTTGTTTCTGATTTTTTTTCCTTTTTTTGGTGTTTTTTTTTCTTCCCCCTCAGAGCTTTTGTGGATGCCCGTGTTCAGCCAATCTATGGTGGTACCAATGAAATAATGAAAGAACTCATTGCTAGAGACATTGTCAGTGACAAGTAGGGCAGATGCTTACTACTTTGGAGAGTCTTCCAGAATCCTTTTATATTAATATATGGCATAAAATCAGACATCAGAATGTAAGTAAAATAAATGGTGGTGTATTGTATTCTTTCAAGGAAGTGACACTATTTAAAAAAAAAAGTGCTAGTAACAACAGTATGCTCATATGCAGGGTATCTAATATTTAATGAACTTTATCTTTGGACAACACAGTAATTCTCTGGGTTCCAAAAGTTCTGGCAGTGAAAGGCAATTTTGTGCCTGGAACGTTACGGGTAGTGTAGTCTTTCAGACTTGATCCCATTATTATATTGTATCCAACCTTTGCTTTTCAGAATCGAATTTCTTCTCTGGAGAAACCCAGTTTCTTAACAAATAGAAGTTAAATGCTAATACAGCTTTGAATTTGGATTTCCCCTTGACAAGCATCACTGTGTCAAAGTAGAACTTGACACTGTCGTTGCCGTGCAGGGGGAAGGGACTGTACCACTGACCTATGTTTACATCTAACCCACGATGCCTTATTTTAATTACTTTGTTCAAATAAATACAGTAAAACGTATTTCTATGTGATCTCGTGGTTGTCTGTGTTACTTCAAAGCCTGGAGGAGAACTGGCACGCTTACTCTGCGCCCATGTTTACCTCAGGGGGGTGAGGAAGGACATGTAATGTTGCTGAATGTTTTCAAATATTTCCAAGTTGTTATCTCCAATAAAAATGCTAAAAAGGACTTTTTTTTGGGTTTTTTAAAATCATTTATGCCCTGGGCTCTACTGTCCCCCTCACGGCCCCGGCTGGGGAAGAGGACGCCTCCTCGCGCGCCACCGTCCTCCTCCCGCCGCGCCCCGCGGAGGCGCGCGCGGGGCAGGAGGGGCGTCCCCGCCTAAGGCGCCCGGCCAATGGCGGGCGGCCGTCCCCGCGCCTAGCCCCGCCCTCGGGCCCGGCGGATTGGCCGCGCTCCTCCCCTGAGCGGCGCGGGGCCCTCCCCCTGCGCGGGGAGGCCCCGCCCCGCCCGCCGAGCTGCGCTTTAGCTGGGCGCGGACTCTTCAACAGCGGCAGTGGGAGCCGCGTCGGGCGCCGAGCCGNGTCGGGCAGGGTATCGCCGTGCTGTGTCGTTGCTGCCTTCCGCCGGGGCTCCGTGTGGCTCCCGTGGGGGTCTCCTCTCACCCCGCCGTTCCAGCGCCGCTGTGGGCCGGGCCGGCCCTGGCCTCTGGCCGCTTGCCCCGCCTTGCCCGGGGGTGCCGAGCGACCTGCGGGCGCGGGGTGCGCGGTATCGCCAGCTGCCCAGCGGCGCGGGAGTGAGCCTAGTGAGTTGTGGGCATAGCGCTGGGCTGCCTTGTTGGTTTTATTTCATTTTTAATGTTTGGGTCAGTAGATGGGTGGAAAGCTTTAGCCTGCATTTTCATGTGTGATTTTTTTTTTTTTTTTT
>VXBL01003966.1:384676-457156 GCA_013400195.1 Aramus guarauna
GCGTCCCCGCCTAAGGCGCCCGGCCAATGGCGGGCGGCCGTCCCCGCGCCTAGCCCCGCCCTCGGGCCCGGCGGATTGGCCGCGCTCCTCCCCTGAGCGGCGCGGGGCCCTCCCCCTGCGCGGGGAGGCCCCGCCCCGCCCGCCGAGCTGCGCTTTAGCTGGGCGCGGACTCTTCAACAGCGGCAGTGGGAGCCGCGTCGGGCGCCGAGCCGCGCGGGCTGGAGGCGGCAGCGCCGCTGTGGAGAAGCCGGCGGGCAGAGGCAAGCGCGGGGCTTCGCGGNTGGGTTCAAACTGAACAGATTCCTTTCCCTTCGAGTGACCCTGCCCAAGTTGGGCTCCTGAACTCCAGACCACTTACTCGTAAAACTGAATACTCCAGATAAAGCAGATAGCAAAGCTCTTTGCAGCAGCTTGGATCCAGGTGCATCCCTCAGCCTTCTTTTAGATATTTTGTGTGGTCTTGAGCAGGTCTTTTAATCTACTCTGTGCATTGGGTCCCTGTTTGCAAAATGCTGAAGCATTTCCCAAAATAAAATGTAGCGGTGACTGAGGTAGTTGATAATCCTCAGCAACGGGGAGCAAAGTAACTAATTAAAACAAACAAAAAACCCCAAGAAGATCCAAATGACTAACACCTGCTTTTTCTCAAAGGGTAGATACTTCCTTTTTCTGCTTAATTTAATAAAAATGAAATATTAAAAATTAAACCAGATAAAGCATGGTTAGAATGCTAGTAGGTGTACCAACTGAGAAAGCTGGTCTGTGTGCCTTCGCACTCTCCTTCCTTATTGGTCCACGTTGTGAAATCCTGTAAATGTTTTGGAGAGTTTAAATTCCAGTCATCTTAATTAGTGTCTAAGAGCTGAATGGGTCTTGTTTAAGACCAGGTTTTATGGCACTCTCTTCAAAGACTGAATTTCAAAAGGATAACTGAAATGCTGATATGGACCTTATAGTGCAAAAGTATTACAAATATTTATATTAGAGACATATGTACAACGTACTTAGAGAGGCACCTGTTGTGTACTACAAAAAATGTTTAATTTTAGCATGTGTTTAAAACAACTTCAGATGTTACGCTACAAATATATGGTATAGGCTGAAGAGGAATTAGTTGATGGCATGGTAATAAACTTGAAATAATATATGATTCTCTGTTCAGAAGCAGTTATGAACAAGGAGAAAAACAACCCTGTTCAGATATTTTAATGAGTCATGGATTTTATCATAAATGAATACTAATGAATTCCACTTGAAGTATGTCCTTTTTGATGTTTTTTATGATTAAAACTGTTTGGGTGGTCTGTCTTAAATTGAGGTCTCTTACTGTTCAAAGAGAGATCCTTTTTAGGTGTGCGTGTGTTTTGGGGGTTTTTTGTTGGTGCTTTTTTTTAGTCCAAAGAGGAAGAATTTATGCGTGTATCTTCTAGGGAGTGCAAAACGCTGGAGTTTGCAGTTTTATCTGTCTAGCGCTGCCTGCACAGTGAGTGCTGCTGAAAGCTGAGACTCCCCACATAATCCTGTTTGGTTGGGGTTTTTTTCCAATCTATTAATAGAACAAAATACTAAAATGCTTAAATACTTGTCATGAGTAACTGGGCTGCTTTTGAACTGAAAACAAAAGCTGCCTACTGAGGTGATTTTTTTTTTTTTTTTTCCTTAAAGGCTAATCCCAGGTGTGTTAAATATGGACTTCTTTCCTTTTTCTTTCATACTGCTAACCAGGACGTACCCAGTGGGACCGTAATCTCTTTTGCGGTCATTGCTGCAAACTATTCTGTGAGAAAATGCAGTTACGCTGTTCTCTCTATTCTTAGAAATGGTTATGATCCTGTACATTTTGTGAAAATTGGGAGAGGTAGGTAACGTATACCCAAGTGGATGCCTCCCACCAGGCAAGGCTTGGAGAAGCCGGCCAGCCAGCTCCTGCCCGCTCAGCTTGGCGGTGGCTCTCGGTCCCGGCTGTGCCGCGGTGCTGCCTGTCTGCCAGAGCACCCCTTTATTTTTGTCCAGCGAGTATCAGGAGGGCTGTTCAAGAGGAGCTAGGGATTACCGGGCAAACATCACAAAGCTGTAGGAAAGCAGGTTTTGTCAGTTGCGTTGTAGGCAGATCAATCTCGCTTGTGTAAGCTGCCATCTCTTCTGCAGGTTTTCTGTAAGAGGCCTTGAAGCAGTGCTTGTCAGTTTGAAATACAGTATTTTTGAACATTACTGCTGAGCTTAATTTTGGGTGTTTCACCAGATGCTGTCTGCTGCCGGTGACTTTGCTTTTGAAATGCCTTCTAGACGAGGAATAAACATTGGAAGTTGGCTTATCTGAAACACTGTTAATCTATGAATAAATTTGAAACAACTTAGCTGTACGGGTTTGAAATGTTATTTGTAGGCAAAGTAGGCCCCAGAGTTTGAAAGCCAAACAAAAAGTAAATGTAAAAATCCTCTCCTGGTCTCCAGGAATTTTGTTATTGACAAGGAAGTTTCAGGTGTTTGGGATGAGAAAGATGACTCAATTTACAAGAAGGCTAGTACAGAGGAGCCTTACAAACCCTGATGCAAATGGAGTTTTATTGTCATTGAACAGGTAAAAAAAGGAAAGAAAAAAAAAAAAACCACTAAAAACCAAAGCAATCCCCCCCTCAAGCAAAAATCCCCCAAAACATTGTCTGCAGTGTTGTGTAACAAAAGTGATAGTGTTATGCAAGGGAGGGAAAGAGTCAAAAAGTGAAAGGACTATAAACAAAAGCTGGGAAGGGTTTGTGGTTGGGTTGAGTTTTTTTTGGAGGGGGTGGCAGGGGGTGTGTTGGGTTTGGGTTGTTGTTGGTTTTTTGTTTTGTTTTTTTTTTAAATAGGGTGCTGCTAATTACCAACATGAAGACACTAGTTTCAGGATTTAGACAAATTCCGTTGAGGTAAGCCTAGTCGAGAAGGGTATAACACGGAAAAGGTTGAGTAAGGACTAAGAAGCAAGCCGAGGTGTCAGGGAGGAGAGGAGCTGTAGGAGAGCAGGGGTCCTTGGGGGATTAGGGACCCGTAGCTGTGGTGAGAGAAGGGTGCGGGTGGGGGGAGCTCAGGGGCTGTGGTAAACTGCAATTCCCAGCTATATCCTGCTGGCTAATTAAGGCATTAGGGGAGGATAAGCATAAAGTCACTTTAAACATCAGTTGCTGTACCGTGCACGTCTGGTACTTTTTTCTTCCCTTCCCTGGTACTTATTTTACATCAGCTTTTCTTTTTACAATACTTTTTAGTCTTTCAAGTGAGTGTGTATTCAGCAGATGAAAAGCAAACTGTCGGCCAGTTTAGTAGCGTTTCAGCTGTTCTGGTTTTGAAACCTCAAGTAGTACACAATGGAAAAAATGCTTGAAATGGTTTACCTATGACAGAAAAGCTTTTCCTGGAATAAAAATACAGACTCTTCCTGAAAACCATGTTGCAGTCCTTGTCTTCCCTCCCTCTGCACTGTTTTTTGGGGGGTTTTTTGTTTTGGTTTTTTTTTTTTCCCCTCCCGGAGAAGATAATAGGTTTGGCTCCGGAAACTCACTTCCAATAAGGGTGGAGTGAAATGATTTTTGCTGCTTGCTGCCAAAATGAAATAAAAATGTGTCAAAATGAAAATTGCACAGTTCTCATTGAGCCAAGTACTTGTACTAAAATTTGTCTTTAACTTTTTTGCAGCTGATAATTTGTTTTGCTCATGTACCAATGGCTTTGTGTGTGTGTGTGAACTTCTTGGAGCAATGCCAAGAACTGTAGACTGGGATGGTACCAGCTTTTGTGAAGTCTTTTTGATGTCACTGAAATGAGAGGAACACACCTGAAGTGTCTCACATGACTGTCTTCAGGGTAGAGACATTGTGTGAAGTTTGCAAGTTGCTGGATAAGGGGTTAATTGAGCTATTTCTCTATTAAAATTTTTTTCTTTATTTTTTTAGCTGTATTATAATTAAAGTGTCTTCTGTCAGGAACTCCTAATTAGTTAGTCATTTGTTGGTGCTCTTTAATGTTTGTGGTTCAGTTTGAGGGAACTTTGATTTCTTCCCATCTTTTCCCTAAAAGAGGAGGGGGGAAGTCCCCCCAAACTCAAAAAAACCAACCCAAACAACCCCTTAAAATAATTTGCTAATGGGATTCATTGCAATTTGGGAAATTTGAAACTGTATCAGAAGGGTATATAGTATTTGAGGAATATGATCAAGTTAAAATACAGCACTCTGAAAATTTTGTGCTGCCAGTTTTTTGAATAGCCTCTGTCTTCGTATAGGTAGGAGATGTGCATCTCCAAAGTTATTGTTTGCTTGAGCTGCAGCTCTACTGCGCGTGGACATTTCCTGGCTTTCAGGAGTAGCGATCTATGACTGTTAAACCACTCGGGCTAAGGAAGGTAGATGGTAAAGTTGGAGCAGTTACAAACTCGTTGCTCAGTTTACATAGTATCGGGCTGACAGCGTTCTTCTGAGAGAGCTTCTTGGAGTTCCCAGGGACAGATCTAACATGGGGATCCCTTGAGTTCATAGTAACCCCACAAAGAAAGCGTGGGCTTTAGTTCTCTCCCCCTTATGTTTTAGCCGTGCTAAATCACTTTGCCATATGCTCGGGGGGAATGGGGGGGTAGGCATACGTATCTGAACCCATTCTCCTTTGGATTTAAAAATTCTTGTGCCAGCTAACTCTTACAAGAGTGGAAAGACACAAAGCCAGGAGATGCTGAGAGCATTGCTAAGTCACCAGAGCACTTTGGGGCTCCAGCTCTCATCAGTGCATTTCCCTGTCTGATCCCAGTAATGGGGCTCTTAATGAACAGCTGTCCACCGGAGGGGACTTTGTGCTGAATTCCTCTATAGTCTGAAGTTATTGACTTACTGATAAAGGTTAAAATCCTGGGAATTTTAATAGTGTAATTTATAATGATTTTCAATAGTATCACCAGCATTAGGACAACCAAACCTGGTCCCTGTGATGCTGGGTAGATGATGTACAGAGATGGTTTAAGCATACGTGGTGCGATGAAGAGTGAATAAAGCACACAGAGTGTGTTAAGGCGGTTCTGGAGTCGGTGGCTTTTTATGATCTGCTTCATGTTTTGACGGTTAAGGACAAAGTATTGATTGGTACTTCTCAACTACTTAGGTTTCCACATCTGCCTTTAAAGTTTGCCCCTTCAGTGTAAAACCTGTAGTTACAAACAAGCTAAGGCTTCAGACAAGGAGTTTACTTTTCTTAAGATCCATACGTGGCAGTCTCAGAATCATTGACCCCTTATGGGATCTGTGCATTGAAAATTGCTGAGCTAGGTGGTTGCTGTGGAGATCAAAGAAACAGAAGACATTAAAAGGAGGGCAATGGAAATGCTGCTCAACCAGTATACCGGCTAAACAGAGAATTTCCTGTGGAATTACTGTGTTGTACTCACTTTTGTCACTACTCTCATATTGTTTCTGGTTTTGTCTCTAGTTTCTCAATGAAGAGCTGACAGTAGCTTGCCTTTTAGGCTTCTTCAGGCCACATTCAATTAAATCTTTCTTTGGGTTTATTTAACTGTCTCCTAAACAAAGCTGCAAGTACAGTGTAAGGCAGTGATTCCTGCTCTGTAGCCTGTGGAATAGTTACAATATGACATGGCAGCACAGCTGCTGAGAAGCAGCAGTGAAGGTTGACGCTGGCCCTTTTGATCCCAAAGTTTGGGAACCCTTCGTCAAAGCTATTGGCAAGCCACAGGCAAAAGGGTTGGTAAAGGAAAGCTGTTTGTTCAAATTGTTATCAAAGAATATTGTGTTTGTATTATGCAGGCAGTGTCTGATGAATAAAGCACAACTGAATACAAAGGTGCAGGAAGGACTTTTTAGGAAACATTTAGAACTTAACAGTTCCCTGTTTTTAAAGCATTAGCCTTGATGATTGGTTTCTAAAGTATATTTGTGAGAAAATATAAAATAATTAATCAAATGTTTGCATTATATAGGTTTACATAAAATATATTTCTCCCAATACTGCCTCTGAGTTTATTTCAGAGTGTTTCATCATATGGTAAATGTTCTGCTTTTCTGAACTTGTAATAGGTAGCTGTATAGCTCCCATTTCTGTGATACTGTTGGTGTTTACTCATTTAAGTAAAAAAAAACAACAACAACAACAAAAAACCAACAAAAACTTGAACGAAAACTAAATGCTACTCAAAAAGTAACTTACCTCCAGAGCAGATTAGAATAAAACCCAGCCAGAGTTCTGGGGTGGGAATGCGTAGATCTGCGTCTCTGTGTGTGTTCATATTATATACACTCACACACGTATTTTAAAATACATTCTCCCAGTCACATGGCTTATGGTTATGTTTTTCAGTTTGGGCAAGGTTAGATGACAGTCTTGAACTTTGTGAGTCTTATTTCTCAGACTGATAGGATCAGAAATGCAGTGAGGTATGAACACGTACTCCCCTGAGAGGTAAAGGCTTTCATTGCACATGAACAACCTCTGAATGAAATAAAGAAAAAACAGAAAGAATGGTTCTTGTTTGACTTGAGAGGGAGCGTAGTCTATCTGTGTTCTTTAGATAATGTCCTTTTTTATGGAATCTTTGCATAATGTTGAAAGTATGAAATATCTGACAGAGTTGTTGTATTTGTACTGTGTCATGAAAATGAGAAAATTTACATGGCCCATGTTATTTTCAGGTTTGCTGTAAACTACCTACCGTAGCTATAATGACACCAGCCCTCAGAGAGGCAGCAACAAAAGGTCATGGTATCCACTTGTCACCTTCTTTGTCCTCTAGAGCTATGGAGTCTGATACAGCTTTGTGCATGGAAAATTCCAGAGCAGTGGAAGAGAAGATAAAAGAGGACTCCATCGCACAGATTACTTGCTCAGTCCTGGGGTTCCCCACTGCTGAGCCCAACCTCAGGAATGATATCTTCAGTGTGCAGCATTTTGGTTCTCCACCATCCTCCAAGCGCTATCAGTCTGTCTTGTTAATGAGTACAAATTCTGCATTTAGCAACAAAACCGGTAAGCAAATGAAAGCGGGACAGCCCGACTGCTCCAAGATGAGAAATTCATTACATAATGGTGCTGACACATCATTTGGTCAGATTAGTCATTCAGAACCTGAGGAACAGGTCAAAGGGGAAATGTTTTCAGAGACCTCATCTCCGAATTTGGCAGAAACGCAGAGACTTTTGGATTCAAATGTAACTGAATCCAGTAATGCAGAAGACATGCAGCTTTTAAATGGTAAATGGTACAAGAAGAATGGTTTTTTGAGTAGGGCTTTGGAAGTCTGCACTGAAACAATAAAAGGGGATTTATTACACCAAATTCTTCACGGGCCTTCAGAAGGGATTTTCAGCTGCACCCCAGAGGAGGTGTATGCTCGCTTACTCCAGTGTATCACTAAGCAACAAATGGAAATCAGTCGCGCCAAAAGAACTCAGAAACGTTTACAAATGCTCCTGGCAAAGCATGTTATCAAACACTGTGATCAGCAGCTGAAATGCTTCGTGAAACATCAGCTACAAAGAATGAAGGTTTTCCATGAGCCAACTAGATTTTCGAGCAGTAGCTCCCTCAGGTGCACTGAAGGTTGGCCAGAAAGCAATGCAACTACTTTAGAGAGTAGTTCAAGTACGGACGTACAGAATGGAGTTAGCGTTGCACCAGGTGAAATCCGGGGATTTGCACTTTCTACTGGAGGGCTGCTGTCTCGCGTGGAGAAGGATCTGGACTCAGATGCAACGTGTAGCAGCTCAGATGAAGATGGTGAGGAACAGACTGTAAGAACAACTGTGGAAGCGTAAGTGTTAAATTCCTGCTAGACTCGTATACTTCATGCTTATAAATCAAGATGGAAGGGTCTAGACCTGCAGATTCCTTCTTGTGTGAGTAACCTCACTCAATAGATAGTCCTCCTGAAATCAGTAGGACTGTCTGTGTGAGCTAGGTTTGGCAGGGGCCAGACAGAAAGTAAGAACCTCTCCTACTTACAGCGTTTGAGGAACACTTACTTTACTAGGCTGTAGAGAGCTAGATCTCTACTGCGCTCTATCAGTTTGCATTACATTAGTACTGCTAATTATTCAATACTCAGATGGTGCTGTAAATGAAATAGTGATAGCAGTGCTGTAAATTATATTTTTGGCCAGTATGAAAATAATTTTATTCTGGAGTTATTAAGAATTAGTCAATGTTAGATCTTGAAATCCACTACGATGTGATAAAGAGTAAAAATGATGCAGGTGTCAAGCCATCCAGTACTTGGGGGTTGTATATTGAAAAAGTTTGGTTCTTTGAATTACAATTTTAAATATGTTAATTTACTTACTGAAGTTGTTCTGCTACTGTGAATGAAGCGAGCAGTGGTGTTTTTATTGTTGCTGGTATCTTTTTCAAGAAGAACCAGAGGAAAATTAATATGATTAACTAATACTGTCTTGACCTGACGGGGATCCTGTCAGTACAAATTACTGTAGCTTTGGAAATCAGTGGTGAGTAAGAGAAGTAAATAGTAAAATTGTTCCCTGATGGTGGTACAGCTTTTTTGTTTGTTTGTTTGGGTTTTTTTTGTGTTTTGTTTGTTTGTTTGTTTGTTTCTCTTCTCTTCTCTTCCCTTTCTACAGTATTAACACAATCTCTCTAGCCAAGAAGTTTTAGAAAGCGGTGAAAGGACAGCTGCTTTCCCGCCTGTTACGACATAATAGTCGGGACAGGGACGCACGGAATAGAGCTTCACAGAACACAGCAGCTTGGTAGGAGCTTTATGGCACCTACGTTTCTAGCACTTTAAGTCAGGACTGGTTTTGTGTTTCCTGATCTCTTCTTATACTCTGCTGTTAGAGAGTGTCTAGAAAGCATTAAGAGTGACACTAGCGCTTGAGGAAAAATAAATATTTAAAAACGTGTGTTTCTTGGAAAGCATAATGTTCAGAAGAAATCAAGGAAGCTTCATTTTAATTTGGAATAGAGCTATGCCCTGTTACATGTTTATAGCTGCAGTTAGGGAAGCTTCAGTATAGTATGGTTGTATCAAATCGCTGCTGCATTTTGTTAAACTCTGTAGGCCTGGAAAACAGGAGAGAAAGCGCAAAGTAAAAACTAGTTTTCATTTTCTTTTACATATTGTCAGAATCGTAAATACTGTACTAAAGTCCAACCAAAGCATAATGCCTTGGCAATTAAGTTAGGATCACTTGAAGTATTTGAGTTGGCAAAACAATTATTATCCTTCTGAAATACTTCAATGAAAAAACAGAGATTTTGGCTCTTCACAGTGTAGGAGAATCCACATTCTTCTCCTAGCTGATATGCTTGGACTTTTTAGTAATAGTTCTGCCTCTAGGATACTTATCATGTGATTACATGAACCAAAAAAGAAAAACTGATGAGAAGCTCTTGATTCTCGAATAATAAATGTAATATAAAATTTGGACTGAAGTTCTGTGCGAGAGCTTTCTTTTTTTCTTCTTGCCAGGGACAGCCGAGTTTCTAACTCTGCGAAGGATTGGCAAATCCTTTACCTGTATTTCTTCTTGTGACTTTCCAATTCTTTAACTATCTTTCCACTTAAGGCTTACTCAGTTTGTTTTGTTGCACTGATGAAAAAAATCCACGGAGGATTATTAAGTACAAAGACACCACCTTTGGCTCAGGAAATCCCCAAGCTGCTGTTGCTGGCAGCCCAGGGAGTATTCTGAAGAAGCACTGCTCCCTCCGTGCCTGCTCTGTTGTAAGACTGTTATCTTGGCTGCTGCCGAGAGGCAGGAGACTGGGTAGATCATCTATAGTCTGACTCAGTGCAACCCTTTATTTGTGGGTTGTTTTTTTCCCTCCCTTTTTTATGTTCTTACTGCTGAACAGCAATCAAGCAGCAATGGTGCCGAGGTTGGCAGTGTGCTTTAGCTAAGGCCTTGCTGCAATGGCAGCGTGAGAACGATACGTGTTTGAACTGTGCTGCAGGGCCAGCAAGCTCAGAGTTAAAGTACTACCTAATTTAAGCTGAAGACTCTCATCTGTGTGCATAGGCTGAGGCAATGCTTGAATTAACGTTACAGTGAGGACAGGCTGTCTCTTATTTGAATTTATCATTATCTTCAGCTTGGAATGGTTTTCTTGATTTGTTCAACTTTCCCCAGATTTGTCTTTGTGGCTAAAAGGCTGCACTTTTTCTTCTAGGTGACAAAGGTAAATTGGTTATTCACCAGTGCAGCTGCTGAGATTTGCTGTTTCCTGAGCTTTACCACTTTAAGGCCCTTTAAATTGCCTTTGACCTGCACAAAAGAAACAAACAAAGTTAACATCCACTTTTATTTCTGCTAAGTGGATTTACATTCTTTGAAATGCCTTTCTGTCCTAGGGAATTGACTTCTAGTGCTTTCTAGAAATAATGTGATCACGTGGGTGAGAGAATACTTGTTTCCTTGCCTCTGACTTATTTTTCATAATGAAGACTTCTACTGACCTGGAAAGACTCTTCCTCTGTGATATTCTTTGTAATACTTAACTGTGTATGTTAGAAGGTTCTATTAGTGTGGTGATGAATGGGAAAAATGTTTTGGTTTTGCCTATATTACAAAATACTGATTGCATTTAACTTGAGGGTGTACTCATGCTGGTGGCTGGTCATTGTCATGACTGCGGTGCTTTTTATCCTTTTTGGGGGGGAGGAGGTGTCAATCCAATGTTCAAGGCAGGACAAACCTGCAGTTACTGTGTTTACCTGAGAACAGTCTGTTTCCCATCAGGAGGGAGAAGTTGATTCCGGCTCCAGTTCTTCATGGTAGAAAAAAACCTGGAGTTATTTTTAGTATTTTGAACCTGTTCATTCTCATTATCTTGAAAAGAGTTTTGCCCAATGAGTGCTGACATAAGCTCTTCTGAGCTGTATCTCCATGCTTTGTGTCTCAAGTAAGATTGTCTTTATCCATCTATTTCAATACTTTTGTTATTTAGTTGCAGATAGTTGTTATAAGATGTTTAGACCATTGTTCATCCTTTGTGCGTTACATAAATGCTGTCCTCAAGACAAGAAAGATCCTTGGTCTGCTGGTGAAGGCAATTCTTATAGTTGACAATTCACAGTACTTGTTGAACTTCCCTAGTTTTAGAGTAATTGGAAAGCCTCATCCCATTTCAAGAGCTTAATCAAAGCACATTTAGTCCTTTGAGTATTTGCTAAAAAGAAATATGAAAAAACAGTTGGCTTTTTTCAGGGATTTTGTCATTTTGCTGCTAGTGTCACCTCATTAATGTCTTTAACCTGCCAGTTTTCATGGAAGATTTCTTAGACAAAGCACCAAATTTCCATCAGTAATTTGTAGTGTATTCTAGTACTGTTCCAGCCTTTGGGTGTAGGAAATTCCCAAGACATGACACGGGATACAGTAGTACTTCTCTCTGTTTTCTCAAAGGCAGATGTTAGGTGCTATTTGCTAGCTCCCTGTTAGGCATTAGCAACCTAAATGGATGGAGGGCATCACAAAGCTGACCGTAATTTCTTACAGGAATTCACAACTAATATCAACATAGAGAACATTTCACCAGCTGAGTTTACTTGGAACTTGTTGATCATCTTTGTGGTTCATGAAGATGGAAGATTATCCATAGAAATGGTGAGAGATTTCAAACAAGGTGAATTGAGGGCGGATGTGAGCTCAAAGTTTTTTCAACAACACAGCTTTGCTCTGGGAGTGATGTATTGTATCCTTCCAGGCAAACTCCACATCCTTATTCATGTATTTTGTGTGTATTCCTGATGTGGTTAGAAGTTCTGGTCGTTTACAGTGTACCACAAAGTAGTCTGATGCTGAGGTGGTTATTTGGGAAACCTGTAAAGTTGCAGGGTGCAGAGTTTTTCTTCTACATGCACTACGTGTATGATCTTCCACAAGCAAAAGATGTATCAGTGGGATTCTTCGAAGGCACAGCTGCTCATTCCCTCAAATAGTAATATATGTACCTAATTGATTAGAGAGAAAAGCTGCTTACAGTAGATTTTTCTGCAAAGTAACTAGCTCTGTCTACTCATGAAAAGTCCTGTGCCCTGTTTCCCCAGTCCTCCTTCCCCCATCTGAATACAGTCCTTTTGCATCATTTGGTGGGATTTTTTTCTTCTGAAATATTTTCATGCTTTTCCTCTGATTTTTGAAAGACATGTTTTACTGATTATCTTCCAGCAACCTCAAGCCTGATGAAGAAGCACTGTTACATTTTTCCATGCCCACAGGGTTTATTGTGCCTGGAAACTTTTATAATGAATGTGCAGAGATAGTAAATTTTTTTTTCCCCTTTCTCTTTTTTTTTTTTTCTTAGATTGCTAGTTGGAAAGAGAAAAGATAGGAAATCTGCTTTTAGTACATATACTTGGTGAGGAGGGGAGCAGCAAGGCGGAGGGAATACAGGAAGGAAGAAAATATTATGACTAGTATCTTCAGATATAATCTGTTTGTTCTAGATTATTTTCCATTTTTCCTAGCATTTTTTCTCACGGCTATTTGATCAACATCAATGCAGTTCTGCAGGCCTCACTATAGAAGGCACTGCTTAAGGGCTGCGGTTTATTGCTTGTCTTTGAGCCATGTTATAAGGAGAAGCTGTTTGGTTTTGCAAGGTCAGGTCCTAATTTTCCACTCGGAGCTGTAATTTTTCTTCATACCTGATATGAGAACTGAATTCTGGTTTTGGGAAGGGGAGGAAGAGAGTCTGCCAGGACTAAATACTGCTCTCCATTTTTCTTAAGCACAAAACCCTAATTGTTTCCAGTTTTTAAGATCTTTTTAGTTTACAAGTCCAGGAAATGTCTTATTTGCATAGAACACTAATATGAGGACTTTTGAATAAGTATAAATTCATAGGTGCTAATAATATGCTGATTTTGAAATGTTTTATACATTACTTTTTCATGAATTCCATTCTCTCAATTCTTGGCTCCTGTCACTAGCACGTGGGAGGAGAATTGTTACCAGGGAATGAAAGAAGAGATAGCTTTATATTACCTTCTGTTTTCACTCTAGGGATACATGTATTATTTCAGAATACATTCAACCTCACTTGGTTGGATTTCCATAAGATGGATTTACAACCTTTTTAGGGTCCCGCATGCATTTACTGTTTTTCTTTAGAGATCTCATGTACAGCAATAATAACTTGCTTTTGAACAAGACTTCCTTCTAACAACACGAGAGTAATGTGCTTGTGAGTGAGGATCCTGATTCCTAACCTGTAATTACATTAATATTTTTGCAGCTGCTGAAGGCAGACTGAACGCTTTTAATGGAACGCAGAAGGTTTGACAAGTTGTAACCTGCAAGGGAATCTCAGAGCTGGGAATGTCAAAACTTTTGAGTTAGGTGTTGAACTCGTAATAAATAAAAACTTGGCATAACTCCTCTCAGTGACAGTTTAATACACGGTCAACATAGTATAGTAGAATAGAAAATCTAATAATCAGACACGTGTATACATGATAACCTTGTGTGCTTAATTAAATGGCAGACAAGAAGAGTTTGGTGCTTGATGTCGACTGCTGATTAATCAGTGGTTTATAGCTAGCTTTTTTTTCTTTTGCTAAGCCATGAAATGTGTTCATTTTAATAAAAAGATCTGTTTACAAACAACAAAGAGTCTTTCTAACATCTTGTAAAGTGAGGGCAGCATTATTTCATTTTATAGATAACACTGATTTCATGAGAATCTACTTCAAAGGGATGCATCCAGTGCCTTTGAAAAATCAGCGTATGTGGGCCCCTGATACAGGAAATCATTTAAATGCTTTCCTTTTCACATGAAATAAAAAGTGTGCATAAAGACTTCCCAAAATAGGAATGCTCTCCTGTAACAGGGTTTCATTCATACTGCTAAATATGGGTTAGGAATGTAACTTTAGATGTCGGATTTAAATATATTGACCTGTGCTCTTTTTTCATTGAAACTGCAATAGCTGTAAATGATTTTATTTTCATCCAAACATTTTACCTAGCTCTTGTGGGTGAGAAAAAAGTTTTCTGTTGGGGAATTTAAATCAATTTAATTTTAAATTTGCACACTCTTAATTACTGATTCTGTTATTGGGGGGGAAAAAAAACAAAAACCAAAACAAACCAAAAAACCTGCATGTCCATGTTTGAATATATGTGCATTATAAACTCCCCTTCCTCCCAGCCCGTGGGGGGTAGACTGAGCAGCAATAAAACTCAGTGAAACTCCACCCCAGGCTTGTACAGAACACCCAAACCAAGAAGGTTGCAACTGTTTGAACCTACGTTCATTACACTCTCCACCCCTTGTCCCTGCAGACTGGACTGTAGGGTTTAACCTCATAACAAACTCCATCCCTGCCCTGCAAAGCAGACAGCCAAGTACTGTTTGGTTACTCCTCTATTAATCACAGTATGCTTACAGCAACTGCGGAGTGCCCAAAGGATTTGGTTTCTGGTGTACCCGGGTGTCCTGTGACCCCAGGGCAGGTGCTGGGGTCCCTGCCGGGACAGCTCTCGGGCTGCCGTGGGGCAGCGCTGCTGGGGGCTCGCCCCCACTGGGGGTTTCATGCTCAGTGGGACCCATCCCAGCTTTGCCCAACTGCCCTCCCACCTGGAGGAGCGTTCTGGGGTCCTTCCAGCTCTCCTGTTAGCCCATTCCCCGCAGCATCCCCCCCGCAGGCAGTGGGTGTCCTGCTCACATCACCTCACAGCAAGGCACATTCCCTTAGGTGAGGCGAGGTGCGCAGGAGGCGAAGGTCAATGTGTGGTGGTACCTGGGCTCTTCCCCAGCAGCCACCGCTGCTCCTGATCGCCTCTCAGTGGCTGCCCGGGCAGTTTTTCCCTGTTCTGCAGGACTGCAGTCCTACTGCTACCAAAAACCTACGGATGATTTCCAGTGCATCTGGCGTGCAAGGTCTGCATCAACTGTTAGTCGTCTATCCAAAAAGTCTCAAAAAAATTATTTGTATCTGGTTTTGCATTGAAATCTGATACTGTATACAGTTAGAATGAAATTAGCTGTAAGCCGGAGTTAGATGTTCCGTGAATACCATACCCATCTATTCCTTGTAAGAATACCCCTACAAATTTTGGGACCAACTTCAGTGGCTGAACGGCATTGATATGCTGCTTGTATGCTGTAATAATGTTCTGTTTGTACATATCTTTAAAGGAGTATGTGGTAAGCTCCATCTTATTTTATACTGAGCATGGGATCCAGACGTAGCACTACTTTCTTGATTTCTTTTTGAAGGGCAGTTGTGTAATACTTACAGAGAATTTTTAGGCTTGTGTTCCTGATGATTTGTTGTTAATCTATTGATGTTGTGCCATTTCAAAGGCAAGAACAGAAGCTTGTTTCCAGGCAGCCCTGGTGTTCCTGAATTTTTTTTTTCTTTGTGTGTTAGTACTACCTACTTCTCTGCTCCACATTGGTCTGATCTACAGCATGCTGAGGTTTAATGGAAGAAGCTGGCCTGCTGAGGGAGCCAATGGAATCTTGAAAATTCATTTTAAGATATATTTAACAAAAGGCATTAGCAGATATGCATTTTGTAGTATATTTATTTTATTAAAAGAGTATATGGTGCTGGTTGTTTACCTTTCTCAGGTTATTACTTCTTGGGCAGTTAATACTCTAACTGACCCCACCTCCACCAATCAATTTGGTCTTTTATCATTAATAACTTTAAAGAATTATGTAAACAGAATTGAAGACGAAAAGCACCTACCAGGTTGTGAAGTCAGCCATTGGAAAAGTTCAGCACTGTAAGAGACAGCACTGCTTTAAGAATCCAAATTTTTAATTTCTTTTGTTGAGCCATAAATTAACAATTCAGTGCAAGTGTAACAATTCAGTTTCTCATATAAACCGTGTAGTAATAGCGTGATTCTTTGCAGGAACCCTGTAGCTGGGAAGCCCTGGCTGTGGCATCTCATCAGTTTGGAAGATGTGATTTCTCACATGAGGGAGCATATAGAGCTCCAGTGTGAAATTCTTATGAAATTTCTCCTTTGCTAGGGTATCCTAGTGCAGAGACTTTCCCTTTTTGTGGTTTAAGTTGTCTTCTACAGCCTTTTTTTCCTGAATGTTAATTTTCCCCTTCTCCCTTTCCCACTGTCCCTTTTAAACTTATTTGTGGAAGATGTAAAAATCTTACTCTGTTGCTACTTAATTATTTTCCTCACTTTTGTTCTGTGCCATCAATTTTCTTTTCAAGGGAAAATCACAGCTATGGTTGATAATTTCAGGTGTTACTGCATAAATTCCTTAGGCCTCATGGCTTAGAAGAAATGTTCAACTGGATAAAGTTTTTTTTGTTTGGGAAGACAAAATGTGTATTATGTGTTAGTATCAACATACGTTATTTGATGCAATTCTGGAAGTATTAAATGGCACCAGTACGTCAGAGATGGTGGGACCAGGCATAGGTGCCAGAAATTGTTGTGATAAGCAGTTGCTGATGTCTGTAGATGATAGGGAGAACTGTAGCCCATCTGTTCTGAAGCCGTGTAGCGTTTCAGAGAAAAATCTCTGCCAGGTAAAAATTTCTTTTAAGCACCAAAGAAGATACCAGCCCCAGAGGGCCCAGAAGAATGACCTGATGGCAGATCTTTGCAGAGATTGCAGTATAATTTTGAGTAGCAGAGAGCTTCCCTTCATTGACTGATTTTATTTTACTTTTTTTCCGGGACATAGCTTGGTTTGGTGCTGGTTGTCGCAAAACAGCGGCATATTGCTCTCTGCAGTCAGTCTGTGGCGAGTGCTTCTGGATGATCTGAGCAAAGGCTGATAGCAACCTGTCAGAGTAAATAGTGCTTTGGTGTGTAATGTTGATTGGATATGATACCAGAGGATGATATTTGTTGCAGTTTGTTTTAATCTTTTTTGCACTCTGGAATGCATAGAGAAGATTGAGTTCATAAAACAGCACTCACTGTTTTTTTAATTATGCGGTTATTAACGGTTTAACAGTTAACTGGTCCAGGGGAATTAATACTTCAACAGCAACTGAAGTGAGTTCGTTCTGAAAACAAACATTAAGTAGGTGTGCTGGAGGAATTAGTCCTTGAGAAAGCTTTTACGGGTCATTTCATAGTTGGACATGTTTGTTCAGCTATTACAAGTGTTGGAAGTTTTTATTGGGAGTGGATGTTTTTATCTCATGAGTAAAATCTAGATAAGATTATCTAAAATGCATGCACTACATATCTGAATTCACCTAATGTAAATGTTTTATATGATACTATCTCCTAGTTTTCATAGGTAATCTCTTATTTACTGTCAGGGTCTGCAGAGAGGAGAAAAATGGACGTGCTGAATTTCACCAACGTGTGGACAGAAGGTATCAGAAGCCCTGCGCTCACCTCAACGGCTTGCAGGAAAATGCTTGATGCTTTCTGAGCATTGCCACGTGTAGTCACAGGAAAACTGACCGTAATGCCGGTGTAAAATTAGGAGCAGCTCAGGAAGTTCACAGGCTTACCGTTCCGGTCCTGGGGGACCCCAGACATACTAGTGTGCTGTTAAGCATTTGTGATAGAGTGGCATGTGGTGAATACAAACTATTTTGTATTTTTGTACAACTGAGTGAGCTTCCCAAGAGAATTGGAGGATGTATGATTTTTTTCTAGTGTGTTAAGTCTCATGAATTTCATCATGAGTCATATGATGTCTGGATGGGATTTAAAGATCTGGAGAACATTGTGATATTTTGCTTTTTAGTTTCTGGAGTTGAGTCCTTCATCAAAATGATAAAACTTCTGCTGTTGTTTTCAGTGACTCCCACCAAGGAGGGTGATTAGCTCTTTATCCTGAGAGTAATCAGTCTGTAGTTTATGAGCTGCTTCTTGCTCCCGAATACTTCACTGTTGCATGATTGGTAATAGGCCTCCCAGTGAGAGGAGGAGATGAACCAGCAGGGATGGCTGAGGTCAGGATCACGGGGTTGCTTTAGGACTAAATCATCTGAAAACTGGATGCCAGAACAAAGTAGGTTAAACTGAAGGGGACGTGGCCTGGCATAAAGAGCAAAATTCACCGTATTAGGAAACTGAGTGGAAATGTAAGTGCAAGGGCATGTCAGGAACAACTGCCGTTCTTACGTTTAATGCATAATTTTTGAATTGGAGAAGCTTTTCCCACCCACACTATGTGGATGCCTGTCTTTCTGGCTTATTCGTGTTTAAGAATGTTGTAACTTGAAAATGGTGTTATTTGAAACAAACCTTTTGGAAGGAGACTGTTTTGGTTTGGCAAACCTGCATTTTGGAGTTTTGATGTTGCAAGCATCCTCCTTTCCTGTTCAGCAGGAAGCATCCTGTCATTGTCCCTGCAGGCATGTCATGGTAGGGGCAAGTTACTTGTTCTTACTGTGAATTTAGGAGGCTGGAAGGGCTCAGTTTCCTTTTAATTTTCAAGATTTAAGGTACTTGTTGAGAATCTTGCCTTGGGCACGGGGCTGCGTGCTCAAAACGCTTTTTTGTGCTCACTGTACCTATTTGAATCAACCTTACTGTATACTATCATTCCCAGGTTCTGTATTTTTTGTGCATTTTAAACACCACTGTGTTTCTCCTTCATTATTTATGAACTGGTTTTCAGGCTTCTTGTTTTGTTTGCTTATAAAAATAAAATATGCCTAAAAGATTTAAATTCCACCCCTTCCCTGTAAACAACAACAAATAAAGAAAACCCATACACAAAACCCATACAACAGTATGTGTCTAGCACAGCAATTTTATCTAGGTTAGCAGTTCCCCTTTGCACTCAGGTTGCCTGGTTTTGTTTTAGGGGAGAGACCTGATCTTAACTATTGGGAAAACATAAATCTCATCTGCAACATAATGGAGGCACCGGTAGAAGAAAATGCGTTGCATTCTCTGATGATGCTTTGGTTATGTAAAAGCATGGTTTGTTCTCAGTTCTCTTTTGGGGAAGGTGAGAGTGCTGAGGGGTTTGTCCATATATTCGGTCCATGGATCATGGCTAAATACTTCTTTCTGTTCAATCAATAGGAACTAAAAACTTCTTTCAGTTCAATCGATAGGACAAGGGGTAATGGGTTTAAGCTGAAGGAGGGTCGATTTAGATTAGATATTAGAAAGAACTTCTTTACTGTTAGAGTGGTGAGGCACTGGCAGAGGTTGCCCAGAGAGGTTGTGGAGGCCCCATCCCTGGCAGTGCTCAAGGCCAGGTTGGATGGGGCTTTGGGCAACCTGGGCTAGTGGAGGGTGTCCCTGCCCATGGCAGGGGGTTGGAACTAGATGGGCTTTGAGGTCCCTTCCAACCCAAACCATTCTGTGATTCTGTGAATAGTACTAACTGTAATAGGAGAATATTATTAAGTGCTCCTCACTTGCCCTTTGGCCTCAGCAAAAGCAAGTAGCTTTGATGAAATGCTCATACTGCCTCTGCTGGTGCTGAATTCAGCTGCTCCCCCGCTGAACTCTCTCCCATACTTTGGGGTGACACCGCACAGCCTGAGCCTCTGCTACCTAGTTATATTTTTGATCATACTTTGTCTGCATTTGTATCTGTGCTCCTTGTGGCTTGTTTGTTCTTCTGCATTTCTTTCTTTCTTCTCTTGCAAGTTGTGCAGGATTGACTTCCTGCAGTTTAACCAAAATGGGAAATGCAAGACAGTATCTCGCATGGAAACAAATTTTGCCTCTGATGTAATCTCAGCATGTTTTTCTAGGGAAATGTAAATGAGATGTTTTATTCATACAAAATCAGTATTGCTCCGTTCTCTTCCAATTCTAATAGTCCTGGATAAGTGCAGGGAATCATCTGCAGATTTAGAGCCATCACAAGAGCAGTAAGTTTATATGTAAGTTTAATATTTCAATATATGACAGTACTGAGCATTAGAAATTTTTGCAAATGTAACATGGTTTATATTGAGTTGCTAGCAGAAGAACAAATTTGAAATTCCTGTGCAGAATGTGTGATGTTAGAGTCGAAAGCACGGAAACCAAGTGAAGATGCTTTGCAAAAGGAGCGCACAGGAAGCAGGACAGACAGAAACTTCTTTTTTTTTTTTTTTTTTTCTTGTCTCATTCCCAACAGAGAACCAGAGCAGGAGCTTCTACTTTAGCACCTGCTCTGACTTCCTTCTTCAGTAACAAGCCTGGCTATTTTTGTAACCCTTTGTGGTTTTGTTTTTTTTTTTTTTTCTTCTCTGGATTTGCAGAATTAATGAATTCACTGGTGCCACCTTGAAACAGCTGTCTTTTTAAACTTAAATCTGCAAAGCAAAAGAAAGAAGGACACCAGCGTTCCTAACTGTCGTAGCATTAAAAGTAGTTAATGAAAAAATGCCCTAAAAGTTCTTGTTGCCTCATTTCTTGCCTTGAGTGACTGTTATGCAGTATCCGCTAACACCCCAGGAACAGATTTACCCATTTGATTTGAGGGTTTTTTAAATTGTAGTAACAAGTTGTTATCATTTGTCACTTGAGTTACCATAATATTTTGCATGCAGACAGCTCACTTTAGGAGTGTCAGGATAGCTTATAAGGATTTTTGTCATCTTCTGAGTAGTTACAGAGTTTACTGAATAATATTTGTGGAGAAATAGACTTAGAGGCAAAGGCAAATAAATAATGCAAGATCAAAGAAATATGGGTGACAGAGATGGGAACAGCATTTAGCAGTGTTCTCGCCTCCTGTAAGTGTGAGCTTGCCCTTGCTGCCTTGCCCTGTGCTTCCTGCCCCTTCCCTTGTGGCAGTACAAAAGTGTGTGTCCGTCTGCAAGGCATCAAAACTGGAAAAGGGATCTAGACTTGAACTTGTTTCATTCACCCTGCCTCCGAAGTTAAAATTAACCATGAGCGACTCTCTAATCCATGTCACCATGTAGCTGCCAAAGTGCTTGTGCAGGCGCTGGGCACGGGGCAGCCTGGGCTGGCAGGAGAGAGGAGCTAAAATTGCTTCCTTTGGCCTGAGCTTAAAATGTTTGTGCTTAGTTCGGTGGAAAGTCTTCCTTACAGAGGAGCCTAAGGACATCATTATTACAGTGTAATTAAATCCTGTTAAGTTTAATTATATAAATACACTTTAAAGCCTTAAGAAATACTTGCGTAGTATTTTAGAATGAAGCAAAAATATACATAATATGTTTAACAGTGAATGCAAATAATTCAAGATTTAATATTGTGTTTAAGAAAAAAACCTGCAAACACATTTTTTGAAAAACAACTTGTGATGTAACTTTGCAGAGGATTTTTTTTATATGTAACACAGTAATATACAGAGGATAGGATTTGTTTGTCTTAAGGTTTACAATATTTACCTGATCTTCTGTTATCTGCTGTGGTTTGGTATTGATTATGGATTCCCTTACTGCCCTGCTGGTTTCCTACAGTGTATGTGATATACGACCAGCTCTGGCCCTTTCCATTCCGCTGTTTGTTTCCCAGCTGTGTGGGCACTTTCTGTTTTTCTCATTTCTTTCCCCTCCTCCTTGGTTTGTTTGGGGATAGCTCACCTTTCTCCCCAAACTGTTGCATCTAGTTTGGGAGGTAATTCTGTCAGTGCGATTTACTTTTTCACCTGTGCTTTCTTGTTAAAATGTCCTGGTTTGTGGGGGTTTGTTGTTTGTTCATTTGTCTTCTGAGAAAGGAATAGGAATAAGCACCTCAACACTCCTGTTGGGTTTTTCTCAGTTATCCTCTTTATTCCTATTTAACTTTTTTGTTAAAATAATTAACTAAGGGATTTGTTACAGCCTTATTAAGCAGCTCTTAGGACTAGCTTTCTGCCATCCCAGGGTCCTGAGACAAATCCTAACTAGTCCAGCTACTGCCACACTTGTGTGAACATGTTATTTAATTGAACTCTGATTTCGGCCAACCTGGAATTCGGTTGCCTCCCTTTTCCTGCAAACTGTATTTTATGACTTCCAGAAGCACAAACGTGCAAAAGCTGTCAGTCCCAGAGAAGTTCTTGGCAACAAGACCTGGTTAAAGCATAAATAACCAGGGCTATTTACTGTGTGCTGGTGATAAAGGGAAAACAAAGAGAAATAAGAAGGGGTTGTCAGAAAAATGGATATTCACAAGATTACTTCATATGCCTTTTTCCCTAGGACAAAATCACTAATAAAATATATAAAGTGTAAATAAATTATTATAGTATATATTTACAGAGTTCTTTGAGTTTCTTTTTGATGGTAATCTACTTTGCTTGCACATAGAATCTGGTTCTAAACAGGACATTTCAATCTCCTGTCTAATTTCATATGTTCATTTTGTCTGTAGGAGAGAGTTTAAGCTGTTTATAAATTATGTGGGCAGATAATTTATGTTAAAAAGGAGGAAATTATTAATTTTAGCAGTAACTTACACCGTGTCTATTCTTACTATTTGTGATGGCTAAAGTAGACTTAAAGTTCTGTGATTTTGAATTATGTTTTATAATCTTTGCCCTGAAAATATTAGAATTCTCAAATTTGGTGATTCTCTGCTCCTGCCAGGAAATGACTAGCATCTTCTGTGGAGTGATGTATTACCTTTCTTTCATTGTTAAGGTAGTTGATGCAAAATTCTGCATTAAACAATTGCACTTGTGTGATGTTCCTATGCCAATTCACTGGTATCTGCTTTTTCTTGTATCTTTTGTGATACTTCAGTACTCTTCCTTGCCTTGGGAACAGGGGATCACGTATTCTGCCGATGCAAAACTTACAGTGTCGTGCAGGATTTAGATACAGTAGTTATCCCAATAACTTGAGTAAAACTACTTCCTTTCTAGAAGATGTTTGATTTTGTTTTTACAGTTCTTTCAAGTTAGCTGTGGCAAACTGCTTGACAACTTTAGTGGGAAAAAAACAGTGGTCATTTTCTTTAAATAAACAAACTCAGTTAATGATAGAGTACTAGTGGAAGTTGCATACTAAAATACTGCCTTGTGTTGTCTCTGTTGCTTAAACTTACTGGATATTAAGACTATTTGTTGATTTGCTACCATTACATCATTCATTTATTTAATATGTAGGTCAAGTAAAGTTTGCTGATACCAGTGATGAATTTAGCGTAATCAAGTTAAGCTAATCACAATATCAAGTACTGTGAGGCACATCTTTTTTGTTACAAAATATACCTATTTTAAAAAAGCAGTAAGTGTGACCTAACTATACTATACTGACACAGCTAGATTTGTAAAATTGCTCAAATAAAAGAAATCTAAACTACTTAGTTGGGTTTTTGGGCAGTGACTTGTTATGTAGCTGGGCATTGCTGGATGATGTTTTATTAGATTCCAGTTGTTAGCAAACAATACTTGTGAAAGCTTGTGGGAGGAAAAGTGGTGTAAGAATTAGGATTCTTGCTGGTGGAGTTACTGGAATTCTTTGCAAATCTGTAATCTGCATTAACTGATATAGTTTGGTAGTTTCTCCAGCTCTGGGATTTATACTACAGAACAGAAAACTAGCTTAGCCTGGGAATAGCCAGTGAACGTTGATTGTACTGGTTTGGGCAAGTTCTGTAGTTGCAGAAATAAGCTGATGTGAAACTGGATGGGTATAATCAGATGTCTTCTGAAAGTAACTAAGATGCTTGCAACATGAGGCAGAGCAGCTGTCAAAAATGTTCTTGTGCAAATGTGGTTATCTTTATTTTTGGACTAACCAGTATTTTGTCTTCACAGCAGCTATACTTCTGAATGGAAGTGGCTTGCAGACAGAGCTAGAATTGGCAGCCGTTGGACATGGCTTCAAGCCCAGATTTCAGAACTAGAATACAAAATCCAACAACTAACTGACCTTCACAGGCAGATACGTGCCACCAAGGTATTGTCTGTAAGCTCATAAATGGGCTTTTAAAATAATCTTTTGACAGTGTTTCTTGTAATATTTATTTGGTTCCTTGTTGCTGTTATTGTTTGTTTTGTCCTAGAGTGCTTGTATCCATGCAGGCTATTGCATGCAAAGGTTAGTGAGAAAGACATTAGGAGCTAAAAAGCATTGTACCCTAGAGTCACCAGTACAGGACTGGGAGTTGGGAACTGTTACCTTCCTATCTGTGATAGTTAGGGACTTTGTTAGGGACTTCCAGGGGCCCAGCACAAGGTACTGTATTTATTACACTGGTTTTTCCCTCTGTAGTAGAGGCAAGATTTGGTTTTCAGGAAGGGTGGTTGGTTATTCATTTTTGTGTTGTGGGGTTTTAGGGTGGGTTTTTTTGTTATTTACAGTGCATGTTTATTCTGAGGATTAGCTAGTTAATGTTTGTACAGCACTTTGAACAGGTCAAGGATTAATTATTACTAAAATTCCAATGTGTGTAACTCATGTACTAGTTTTTGTAAATCGAACTGGCTAGACAGTGGGAAAGTCACATTCCTAAAACATTAATAATCTATCTATCAATTTAATGGGTTCCCCAGGTCATTCTCATGTGCAAGAAGCCAAAACCTATGGTAATTCTGGTGGTGTGATAGGGAGGGGTTTTAGAGGGCTCTGTAACTCTACATTGATGAGCCTCATGTAGGTTGTCTAATCTATGCTCGGGTCAGATAAGCACACATGGAGAGGAGCCAGAAGATGCTTTAAACTTTATGTGGCTGAATGTGAGACTTAGAGGGAATTTAAAAGGAGAGGGAAATCACCCCAGAGAGTGTTTCCCTCTGGTCACATAAAGAAAAAATTATTCCCTCCTCTTTCGCCCTCAAAGCCCTTCTTTTCATATCCAACTTTGTGTCTCCTGCTCACAACTTTTCCTGAGTCAGTTTTGTGGGTTTTTTAAAATAATTGAAGAGCCTTTGTTTCAGGGTCTGTCCTGCCTCTGAGCCCACAGGAGTGAAAGGAGATTTTGTATTTTGGTGAAGGGTGAGGATGCCCGTATTTAGTGTTGTCCTGAATAGCGGGTCTGTGCACACTGTTACACCCAAAAGCTATCAGCCTTTAGGGTGGCACAGGTCTCATGAGCTGCAGAAGAAGACGGAGAAATAAATGACAGAGAAATGAGAGAAAGAACATTCTTTTAGTCATGCATTTTCTTCGCATTAGGTGGTATGTTGGCTTGGAGCCTAGTCATCTTCCTGGTGGAGATCTTTAGTGACATTCCTTTATGCAAACTTCATGCCCCTTTTACCAGCTGTGGTATTCGTATTTGGCATTGTATTCCATAGTGAAGATAGACATGTATTTTCTTCAGCTGTGATTTTTTTGTATATTTGTTTGTAGTACACCAGTGCACCAGCTACAGAGGGGATATGTGGGCTGATAGAAGAGCTCTTTGTTTTCATTTAGTGACTGCAAAGTAGTTACACAATATCATTAGAATTTGTGTGCTGTGTTTAATCGTTTCAGAGTGTTTTTCATGTGTTTTGAGTGGAAAAACATGTGATTCATAGCCAGTGAGCAATGATTTCAAGCAAAATGCCACTCCTCTGACACCGTAACACAATAGGAAGGGAGATGGTTAACTTGTGGGCAGTTTCCTGGCCTACTACATTGTGTCTTCTCCATCTCTGTGCACACAGAAGTAGCAGCTCTGAATCTTTCAGAGTCCTTCCTTTCAAAAAAAAATGTATATCTGCAAAACAAAACAATTCCATTTAAAGAGGGGAGAGGAGGAGTTCATTGCCAAAACCTACTGATTGTAACCCATTTAATTTGTAATTCCTATATAGTCAGCATTAGTCTTCTAATTCTTTACTCTTTCTCTTTTCTTCTGTGCCTATTCCATCTCTCCCTTTTCATGCAGTCTATCAATTTTCTCCTTCCTTTTGTGATTTCCTATTTCTGTGCCTGGTCAACAGGATTCTGTAAGTTAATAAAATTCCAGTGGAAGTGGGCAGGGCGTCGCCCTCTTTTCACCACTTTTCCTGTATGTCTTTCTATTCCTCTGACTTCAGAATTTGTGTTTTAGACTTCTGTGAGTTACTTTTTTTGTTCTCTCAGTAGTCATGACCTATGATTCTTTTACTAAAAAGATCTAAAGGTTCTAAATTCTGAGAGTGTAAAGCTGTTGAACTAGCTTGTCCTCCTGTTGTAGCACACAAAAATTAGATCTATACTTGAATTTCCTTGAACATACCGCTTCCTTTGTAACTGCTGTTGGTCTACAAATTGTAGTATGATACTGTCTGGATTAATTTCCATCTGCTGTAAATGGAAAAATGCAGGTGATGGGCTAATATGATAAGGAATGTGGAAAATCTAGTGTTGACCTGATGGAAATTCAGAATCTCTGTGCCCCTTTTGGGCACTAAAGCAAGTTTTCAAGCACCTACATTTGTTTCTAGAGAATGTCTTTGTTCTCAGCTTTGGATTTATAACTCAAATGGGGGAATAAGAGACACAATGAGAGCAGGACAATTTCACGTTTTCTCCCAGTCTCCTCTTTGAAGTCTCTTTGAGACTTGCTTTCATGTTTTAGGGCAAGTGGCTGCTGAGGCAGGAGTCAAGGTGTGAGCAAAACTACAGAATTCATAATTTTCCACAGCCACAACCCAGGTGAAGTCTGTCTTGCTTAAAGAAATAATACAGGGGTTTCTTGTGTTCACATGATGACAATCTTCCTTGGTTTTAGTGGAATATTATCACTAGAAAGAAAAAAAATGAGGCAGAGTAATTGAATGGTCCCATTCTTTCAATATCTGCTTGATATTTGAGTAACAGTGAGTACTTAAAAGCAAGTGTAAGTTCTTTCCTTTTCTCTTTAGAAAAAGCCTGCAGAGGTTTGATAGCCTTTTCTAAGTGTTAAATTTATTTACTCAAGATAATGACAAATTAAGGGACTATTTGAGGAGCTGTTGTTGACTGTTACAAAGTTATTTTTGCTTATTATTTTTTAAATGTTTTAAGTCGTTATAAACAAACCAACTGAGGTATTACCTGGGATTGTATTTGACACTTTTATTTTTCTAATCTGTCATGTGGAAAATACAACGGGGGTATTATTTTACTAGTTTCGTTTATGAAACTCTGTTATTCCTCTACCATATAAAGTTATATTTATCTTATTAGGTGGCATTCTAGACAACAGACCACATCTGATGCCACATTTGTGCAGATTGTCTTGAAAAGCAAACAGTTTGCTAGAATATTTTGGATTCTGTAATTATAAAACTAAAAATGCTCACCTTAAAAAGAAAATCAATTATCCAAATGTAAAATGCTTTTGGTTTGAATTGTATACATCTCTGCTACATAAAAAAATAACAACCTTGATGTTTTGCTTAGAACATGGATAGGAATAAGAAAAATAGAGCTCTTTAAAATGCCTCCACAAAATTTATTGGCTGCAAAGAGTATAACCAACTTCAAATCAAAGGATGGTTGTTTCCTACAGTAAAACCTCTTCTTAAATCAGTGGGTAAATGATCATATAGTTGTTCTAATAAGTATGAATTTCTGATTTGAATTTTGGCACAGATGTTTAAGCAGTGGTATAACACTAGAGTGATTGCTATTATAAGGAGTAGCATAAATGGTGCAGCTTTTCATTAATGAAAATACCTACTATTTCCATATTCTAGCCATTAAGTGTATTTAAAATCTAGCTTAAGTGCTCCAAAGAGTTGCTGGGAGGATTGAAGGGGGATGTGCCAGGTTTGACTGCCCCTTAAAAATTATTTAGGAGGGTTAATCCGTTGTCAACCAACTGTGTTCAATTGCTGTTGTCTAGGGGATGGTGATCTTAGAAGAATTCCCATTTCCAAAAGACATTTTGAAGAAGCAAATACAATTGACAGACCAAGAAGCTTTATTAAACGCCACAGGGAATTCGCAAGCTGCCATTGAGAGACAGGATTCTTTGCCGGAGCATGACTTTGAAATGTCACCCAGCAGTCCTACCCTGCTTTTACGAAACATAGAAAAACAGGTAAAGTAAAATAAGAACTGAACGGTCAATGGAGCCAAATGATTTACTTCATAAATAGGGCAGGTTCCATGGTGATGGCTTCCAAAAAGAAAGATATTTCCCAGTCCCAAGAGTGGGTGCTGATGAATTGAAGGGCTTAAATAACTACATTGTACACCAGGTTTACAAATTAACCTTTTATTTCTGATGTATCTGTGTTACCGCTTTGTTTTCATCAAAGCGGCCACATAACAACGTCTAATAGCTATCCACAAACCTGCCTCTCCTTTATAGTTAGGTTCAATGTAGTGTTGCCACAGATTGTTTCAGGAAATACTTATGTGAGATGAAAGAGTACAGCTGAAGATGGAGGTATGTTGCACTTGAAACAAAAAAAGAAAACCCAGCCCCAACAGAATTTAATTGTTGGTCTGCCCTTTCAAGTGTCATAGGACTCCAGTTCGGAGCCGAGGAATTCCAGGTACTTAACAGACATAGTGTAGGCGTAGCTGTGAGCAGAGTTTCAGTTCATGGTGTTCAAAACAGTCATTTCCAAGGTTAATTCCAGGAAATATGATATAGACTCCAGCAGGGTTTTCTTTTGCTAGAGAGTACATAAAGAATGTGGTAGGATCACATTGCTGAAGGAGATACAGGAAATTTGTTTTCAGAATGAATTTATGCAGTTAGTGTAAAGCAAACCTGACAAAGCCAGTATGGTGCATTAATATGTTGCTCTGCTGCTGTACATAAATTCTTTGTCATATACACTTTTTTCAAATGGGGTAAAAGTAGCTTTAGGTACTAATGCCTGTTCCTGAATCTCTGTGCCAATTTTTCTTATTTGATAATCATACTTTCCTGTTCTTAAAATGCTTCCCCTGTTTGATAGATCTTATCCACAACAGAGAGGAGTGAGGAAGCAAAGAAACAGGAAATTTATAAGAGCAATGCTGGCAATTGCACAGGGTAAACCAAAGAGCATTTTTAGAATGCGGTGAATGTCCCCTCTTTAAGTGATTACTTGGAGAATTAAACACACTTTTCAGGTAGATATTAAAGGATTAGTAGCGTGTTTCCTGGTCCTTAAGTAGCTACAGAGGTCCAAGAACTTGCGTGATCTGAAAATTACTTGGAAGTAAAGGAGTTCTTCATTTAACATGTATCACAGATTACATCAGATTTCTTCCCTTTATACCACAAAAGCTTTCAGGTTTTTTTACTGTTAGTTCTGTAAGTCAACCTTAACTCTGAAGGTCTGAGTTTCTTCTCATTCAGTGTCAGGAGTAATAATGCTGTAGGCTGAAGTACCTCCACAGATATTCCCACAGAATTCTTCAGCCCCATGTTGAAGTATTTCTTTGTTAAAAATAAATAATTTTACTTGTGAACACAAAAAATTCATAAAGAATGCAAAGTGACTGAGCCTGGCAATTTTTGTTAATACTGTTTTCAAGCTCTTTTCATAGCTATGCAGTGTTTTAAAACCATGTATGTTTTTTCTTGTGTTTTGGAAGTCTGCCATTGTTTCAGTTCTTTTATGTTCAGTAGAGACTTTGCTCCTTACAGATTGAATTCTGTTGAGATTTTTAAATCAATCTGCTAAATGTTTTACTGGCATCTTGTTTGCTTTGTCCAGACCTTTTGTAATTGACTTGCTATTTCTGTGCTTTAAAATCCATCCCTGAGTATTTTATTCTGGTACGAAATTTTTACCCGACTGCATCACTTAAACATGAACAGAAAAGACGTGAGTTGTAATAAAATGGAAAATAAGTTTTTCTGCCTCTTTCTGCATAAATGGTAGTGCCTCAGAATGTAAAGAAAACTTTCCTGGGTAACCTTTAGCAATTCTTGTTTTAAACAATCTAAGTTCTGAATGAAAATCCTACAAAATAATGTAAAAGTTTAAAAACAAAAGTATGGCATTTCAGACACATTTAATTTCTGTTTAGTGTGCAGTGCACAGTTTCCTCTAAGAAAGCTACGTTTATTGTCAGAATAGCCTTTAAGGTTTGACATTTGAAACAAAAAAATCATTGTGAAATGTTATCTGGAGTCAGTCCACAATTCATTGCTATATAAGGAGTAATTCTTAGTCTTAACAAATTAGCTGCGTTTGTTTTGGGGCAGTTCTGAAAGTCTGGGTTTTGGTGGGGTGGGTGCTTCTTGTTGCTATTTTTGAAGATTCCAGAAGATTTTAGCCATTCTGTCTGTAGTTACAATAGTCCTCCTGTAATTACACTTCCTTTTATGACAATACCTTTGTCAAACTACAGCGAGCAATGAAGAGGATTCTTTTAACAAGAAAAATACTTTGAGTGAACAAAATGTACAATGAGTAGACAGCAGACTTTTTTTTTTCCTATTGAAATGCTTGTTGAATGGCCAGTTAGCTGCAGCTGTTGTAACACCAGCTATAAAGTGTTCTGGTTTCTTTTGCCTTTTTAAAAGCTTTGGTTAAAATACTAAGATCACTAATGTGTTTTGTGTACTACTTACTCAAATGTATAAACAATGTCCTTGGCTGGTTGTTCAGGGTTGTGTTGGTTTTTTGTTGTTTTATGGGTTGGGGGGGGGGTTTTATAGTTGAACATAGTAATTGTGAAAGAAAAAACACGCCACACTTGATTATTCACAAGAAGAAACTAAATATGATTATTCCATGATGTATACAACTGGAATCTTAAGTAGGAAAACAACAAAAACCCAGGACCTTTGAGCTGTTGAGTCTGCATAAAAGTCTGGCTACCTTATTTTATTTTTTTTTCTCTTCATTTTTTTCCAGAGTGCTCAACTGAGTGAAATCATCAGCAGCCTAATTGCTCCACTCAATCTGTCTCCAGCTTCTTCATCTCTTTCATCCAAGACCTGTAGGCACAGACAGCTGGTCAATGGCATCTCCTTCAGGTAGGTGACAGTATAGTAGCAATTTTTTTTGAGAATAACTTTTGGTAAGGTTCTGTAGATGGAACTGATAATATTACAGTAGTAAATCAGGAAGAGAGAGCTGCTTTCTGCAAGCTTCAAGAGAAGTCAAGTCTTGCTTCTAAGGTTGAGAGTAGTAGGGGTTTGTTTTGTCCTTAAAGACATCATAAAAGTATGCAGTCACTGTAAGTACATTTAAGTAATGGGAAGATGAATATATCTGTGAAGTAGTGAAAGGAGACAGTAAGTAACACACTACTTCTGATTATTTCAGACTTAATGCATTTGGTCATCATGAGTACAACTTTGTTTCTGGAAAAGTGATGAACTAGACTTTACTAGATGAGTTGAATACATAAGCAATGTCACGTGTGCGTCAGCACTGGTCAGTGTTAGGGTTTTTTTGTGTCAGCTTCATTAATTTTAAGCATATCAGTCTTCAATACAAGGCTAAATTTATCTTTGCCAGATACTTTTTCAGGAATTTGGAGATAATATTTTTCCATTTGTGGTCTTTTGTTCTGGATGGATATACTTTCCAGGATGTCTGTAGCAGCTCAAAATTAATATTGTAGAAAAATACTTCTCAGTACTACTCCACACCTCTCAGTAATTCCATCTTTTATTCAAAGATTTTAAAATACAGTACAGGCTGTAATCAGTCTCAAACCAGCATTAGGGTAGTTGACTACAGTCCTGTCTTACAAAAGACCTAGGTATGCAGGATATTTCTCCTGAGATACTGGTAGCTTGATTTTTGAGGATGGAGTGGTTGCTGTTATTCAAAGATCAGGTGGATGAAGAAAGCATTCCCTAGTAGAGCTGGGGTTTTATGGCAGTGTCTGCAGCAGAACGTAATTCCCTGGCTCCCGGCTCCAGGAAGAGCTGGCCACACCGTCTGTTTCAGCAGCTTTGCCACAGAGGCTGTAGCCTCCCACAAAGAGATTATAATGAGCAGCTTGGATGGGCAGCTTCTTTAACTGCCTTCTGTTCCAAAGCAATTGTGCAACTGTGCCCTAAATTTAAGGTTGAAGGGGTTCTGTTATGTAGCATTCATGCTCCTGACGTATCAGTTGTTTACAAATAACGTAAGGGAAAATCAGAAGATTCCTCTGAGTTTTGGAAGAAAAATAGCCCTGAAATAGGAGTTACTAGTAGAGATGAGTATGTGGAAGAAGAGAGTAATTTAGGTTGTTGAATCTGTGACTTTTTCACAAAACACATAAAGAGGGGCTTCTGCTTTTAAAAATATTTTTCAGAGTGTGTGATGTTGACTTCATGATGAGGGACTCTAATGTTGTAGCTTCAAGCCACTTCTCTTCTGATTTATCAGACACTGTCCAAAATCAGTCCTCTTTCCATTTTATGAGCAGCACAATTGTTTGCTCACCAAGCACTCTCTCTAAGGCTGGTTGTTTTCTATTCGTGACTTATAAAAGGCCAAAGAAGAATGGGAAGACTTGGAAGATTTTCTCAGTTCTGTAGCTCTAAACTGGAGTTGGTAAGTTAGGTGTTGGAAGGGAATCTGAGAGACCTGAGAGCTTTCTAGATGTCATCTTAAAAATCAGTTAAATAGTTAATTTTATTTTTTTGCTTCTCATGAAGCGTTTTGAAATCTGCAAATAAGTACTGTTCATTAAAATGGTAATTAATTAAGATACAGAGTGGTTATCATGAAAATCCTGCAGGGAAGTTCGCTGCCTCATACTTCTTGGTTCTTTGAGTGTGTTTCAGTTTTTTGTGGTATTTTGTTGTTGTAGTATTGTGTACAATTAATTGAGACAGTTACATACTACAGTTAACTTCATTTCTTGGCTGCTTCTCCCTTCACTCTTTCTAGAGTTCACTCTCTATTAAATACTTGAGAAGGCAGAAATCAAAATCAAATGGAAAGTAAAGTGATTTTTTTTTTTTTTTTGTTTTGAAGAGGGAAAAAAAAGGGATGATAGCAATATTTACTTAAGTAAATTATTGAAGTTATTTGTAGACTCTTTATATGAAAGATCCAATAGTCCACGTTTATGTAGGTCTAAGCTGAGATGCCTTGAGGTTGGTAATCACAGGGTTGCAGTACAGTTGGTTACTTGGGCTATTCCCAATGGAAGTGGTGGTACGTGTATCGTGCATGGTTGATTAAATGTGGGTAACCTTGAATTGCCATTTGTCAAGGTCTGATTTCATTAGTGGCTTCCTTTTTCTATGTAGCTTTTCTTTGTTCAGTTGAATCTCGACACCAAGGTTAGCCAGATGCATTATATGAAGGTAAACGCTCATGGAAGCGGTTCCCTCAGCTAGTGATAACCACTGTCTTATCAGGAGAGAGGAATGAAGAAGTTCATTGCTTCAGTACAAATAGTGTCTGTCTGATGGCTTGCTGTGTGTGTGTGTATCTGTAAGTAAGGCCTTTAGCTAGGCTACAGAGCAAGAAAGGCCAGCCTATGAGCTTTGAAAGGAATGTTTCAGCAAATTCATGAATTTCACATCTGGTGATGGTTCATCTTCACTCCTCTATAGAATCACATTTTGAAAAACACTCAGACTAACATCAAAATAAATGAATAAACTTGAACCTTGACTGGGAAGCCTATTTACGCAAATGGCAGGAAAACCATACTGCTGTGTACTGGAGCCCCAGCCACAGAACTGAGATCTCTGCTTCCTCTGAAAATTACTGCAAGGTACAGGAGGGTGAATAGAGCAGCTGGCAGAGACTGAAGAGAGATTATCAAAGACTTGGGCAGACCACCAGAACAAAGGCAGGAATCACAGAAGTTGAGGAGCCAGACTGAGGAGCTTTTTGTTCTAATCTACCTGTCCAAGGTGTTTGTCATGTAAAAGGGGAGGTATCTGGAAGTCTAGAAGTCAGACTTGGCACCATCTGACTTCAAGACAGGTAATTACAGAGAAAATGTTTCTGAGAATTCAGAGAAAGCATTTTAAGAAATCTTCTTAAAGAAAAACTTTAAACATTGTATTTCTTTCTCAAGCCTTAAAAATGAGGTGTTAGCATTAAGAAAGTCATGCTTTGGTATTTGAGGCTTTTTCTTGGCATTTACTAATATGTTCCTTTAAATACTTCGTACCATCTCTCTTTTAATTAACACATTTTTTTCATTGAGTCTGGATTGCTTAATGGGCTTGTTCTGATGTGTCAGAAGGACAGCTCAAATTTGAGCCCATAAAGCCTTATTACCACACCAGCACAGCATGGGATGGTATTTAATCACACTTTTGTAACAAGTACTTCTATTTAATAAAAATGTACTGTTAGCAGAATACTGCTTGTCAAAAAAGATTGATAAATGGCCATGTAATAAATTAATTTTAATGTTTTTGTGTGTGTATAGCTTTACTAATAAGACTGTGACTTGCCAGATAAAGTTCATAAGAGAAAATAATCATTTGTGCAGATAGATGACCCATTATGAACCAAAGCCAAAATATCTCGTCTACTTGCAGTGTACAGCCAGTTTAGAGTTGCAGTCAAGGTCTTCAGTATTGTAAAAAAATAAAAGTACACTTGAGAGCGTTTTGCAGCAATCCTTCAGCTTTGCAGGCACATGTTGTTACAGCAACAAAATGAAATCAAGATACCTATAAAAGTGAAATGCATTCTTCCCATTGAGTCCTTCCCACCCAAATGGGAGGGTGTTTTGAATTCTTACCTTGTAGTGTTCCCTGTTCTGGTGAGCAGACAGGCTGTAGATTGGTGAGAGTGATCCAAGGTTGTAACACATATAAGGTTTTCTACTGCTCTTGGCCCTGTGTTCTCACATCACTTTTGTAATTGCCTACTGTATGACTAAGGATGTGAGTGCAGCAAGTGTGCATGTAGGTGAGGTTGTGGAGGGATGATGCTATAACACTGAGGGGGATTTGAGAGGAATAGACTTGGGGAAACACATGTCAGAGTGCAATTTAATGTTACAATGAAGCTTTACATGTGTTCGTGTAGACCCTGTCACATTGTGACTGGAGCTGAGCTTGCATTCTTCCAAATTATCTGGGTCTAATTATCAGCTTCTAGGTCTTAAAGACAGACAAAGAGGCTAGGCTTTCCCTCCTCACCAAGAGCTTCCCCTAGGCTGGGCTTGGGCTTTTATTGGAGAACTCTATTGGCACATCCCTGGAAGTGAAGTTTAATGGCCTTGTGTTGGTTAAACTAAGTGTGCAGAGTTCCTAATTTTGATACCCATGCGCTGAATAGACACTGGTTTGTAAAGCTTTACTTAAGTTTCAGTTCTTGAGCAAAACTAGAAATTTTCAAAAGTGTTAGGGCAGGACTCTAGGGCTCCTTTATATTAGCATGACTGCTATCTTGAGTGGAATGTAAGTTTGTAGGGAAATATGAATTGTAACTTAAAAGTCATAGGTGTCACAAGTGTTGGAAAGAGTTCTTGAATTTGGAAAAACCGGAAAATCATTATATGGTTGAGGACTTAACTTCATTTTGACATTTGTTTCCATAAGCAGAAAGGTGAACAAGAATGATAAACTTCTTTTGTGGCCCAACATAAATTAATCAATGAGCAAACAAAGCACATACATGGTTTCCTGAAACAGTGTGCTAAAACATTTTAGTGTTTATAAAATTCTCTCAGATTTAGATAGCTAATGCTAATCAGTATATGAAACCTTGGCCTGTGCATGGGGAATGTATTTAACTTTTCATATTTCCTCCTCCCATTAATCATGAAATGGCAGAGCTTCAGACAACAGAGAGGTATCTTCTTCGAGCAGCTGGTTGCTTGATCATCAGCACATCAAGAAAAGAAGAAGAGACAGAACAAGGCTAAGATCTCTCTCCATGGCTAATGTGAGCACATCTGCCCGAACCAGGCCACTTCATAGTTTCCAGAGGAGGAAACTCTACAGAATGCACGGTGCCTGGAATCAGCAGGTAAGCCTTCGCCTCTCTCTTCAGGAGACAAAACCAGAGTCCAGCTGCTAGAGTCTGCATGTGCCTTGTCTGGTATGTCAGAACAATAGTGCATGCAGTGCTGGTTATTTGTTACGTTCAGGGAGCATATACTATATGTGGGGGAATACCAGCTGTGTCAGCAGGAGCTCAGAGTTAATGAGTTGAACGTAAAATTTAAAGATTGCTCAGAATCTTGGTTATCAAATCAGTTTGTTATATGGCTATCTTTAAAGCCTTTGTACAGTCTGAGAGACAATTTGAGAGCTTCCTTGGGAGGCTTGACTGCTGAGGAAACACAGTTTACACAGCTGGTGACACATTATTTTCTAGGAAATTAAATTGCAATATCTTAATCTTGCTTCTGTTTTTGCTGTTCCTGATTAGTTATATTGCCTTTTTCATGACACTTTATGAATGCTTTAAAGCTCTTAAAATTTTCTGCATTATAAAGGAATTAATATTTTTAAATGGGGAAAAAAAAAACATTCTTGTGGAGGGCAAGGCGTATCTGTTCACATCTGATATTAATAGCGTATTGCTGGTAAGAATATATAATGACTTTAGCTGTGGTGCTTAAAGCAACAGTCTTAATTTGGGAGCAGAGACGGTATGAGCTCATTCTTTAGAGCAGTGTTAATCCCAAGAGGTTTTAATTTTTGATTTTACACTTTGCCTTTTAAAAGTGTGTTATATTGAGAGAAATCTCCATGTCTCCTCAGCTAACTGTCTAGGATTTACTAAGTGTACCAGTGATCTGGAGAAAAATTTCCCCTGCAAGGATGTCCTATGTGAGTGTGCTGATTCAGCATCCTCTGCAAAATTGCAGAAGTGTCCTAGTTTTAGCAAGATATTTTATTGAAAAACTGTCCAGTTTCTTATCAGCTTGACTTCCCAGCTTTCTGGCAGTGGGACTTAAAGACTTGGCAGCCTGCCTGGAGGGTTTTGATGGTGGGGGATGGAGGTGGAGGGTTAGAGTTTGGGAGCTCTACCTCCTAGACACTTAGTCTTTTCATCTTCCTTGCATTAACCAAGGAGACTGTTGCTGCCTTGAACTTCTTTGTTTCCCATTGAATCCTATCCATGTCCTGTTAAAGAGGTTGGAGGCCTCTTTACCTAACTGTTGCTTCCAATACCACAAGTGCTTCTTGCAGATGTGGAGGTTGTTGCCCAGCAAGAGACACCAGGACTTTCCCTTTGTTCTACTTAACCATGAGGGGTTTCCACTCCAGATGCAACTTCTAAATAACTAGGGTCTTCTAGAAGCCTGCGTCTTTGAAAACTAGCCGACAATTGGTGCAGTTCAGAGAATAACAGTGGAAGCTTGTGAACAGAAACTTCATTTCTGCATCCTGGCAGCAAGAGGAGTTAAAAGCATTTGAAGTTTACATTTTTATCTTCAACCAGCCATAGAGCCGAGCTGCTTTGCATCCCCAGTAGTTTACCTTGCCTTGTAGACTAAGAAGATAAATTTGTAGTTTACCTTTGATTTTAGACTGCAATCAAAAAGTGCATTTTTAAGTTACTAGTTAAGGCTTCAACTACTGGAGCTGGTGCAACTGTGTGTCTGCTCCATGCTCTTAACGTTTCTAGTGCTGGGTTACCGTATGCTAACCCAGCTCCAGTGTCTCTGTACCGAAAGTGCACACATGTCCCAAAGGCAGTGTGGTAAAAACCACTGTAGGGAATGCTCTTTATGCTTACTGCACCTTGGCTCAAAAACCTGTGTTTAGATGCTGCTTTCTAATGACCTCTTCATGGGGAAGTTAACCGAGAAGTCAGGTGGAGAGCTGCATCATGTGCTACAGATAGATTCTGCTTGTGTTCCTGGAGAAAATAAGAGGTGGTGACAGCAATCAAGCTGTCAACTTCAGACTTCATGCAAGTGCCAAACTTAATTAAGTTTTCAAAATTAAGGTAAAGCAATAAACAAAGCCTCTTACATAGTGTTGGTTAAAAACAGAGTATCAAGGATCCTGCTGGGAAAGTAAGTGATAAAATTGGACTGGACATTCCCAGCACATTCTGACAATCAAACCTAAATGGGTATTGAGTCTTTGAATTAAGAGTCATCATCAGTGTATCGGTTCATTCAAGAAATCTTATTCTAACAGGCCCTGGCACTTTCGTAGTCCTGCACTTGCTACACTTGGTTACCCAGCTGTTGATGAGATTGCTGAGCTTGAAATGGAAGAACACTGGCTATCAGCCCAGGCTGACTGCTAGATTAGGCAGATGTCTAAGGATAAGGACACAAAATGGGGAATAGCCTCTCAGGTTGATACCTAGTTTTCTTGGAAAATGCATTTATATTCCCCATAGTAATCCAGCAAATTTCTCATAGCATTTCATAAAAAAAGGAGTTACTTCTTAGCAGCATGGAAAATAGTTGTATTTTTAATGTAATGTGACTGTGCCATCTCTAGTAAATGTTTCTCCCGTATTTCTTTACGTTTTACATATTTATATAGCCCTTGGTACCATGGTCTGTGAGGACCACCATTTCTTTAAGGTCACTGGCCTGAGAGCAAGCTGGAGCTAGGGAAGACTTGCTGCCACTTCCCTGCGGCAGATGTGGAGTTAACAGACACCAGCTTGCCAAAATCTGAGCAGAAGATTGAATCTTCTGAACATTGCAGCTCCTGCACCAGCTTCCTCGCAGTGCCTGGTTCAAACAGCCGTTGGGCGAGTGCCTGGCAGTGCTGATGGGTGATACCACTCTGAAGAGTAATCTGCATAGATGATGGCTAAAGAATTCTGACCAGAGAATCACAGTAAAATGCAGACTTCCCATGTGTAGGAGATTAAGAAATACTGGGATAACTTTGAGGAATTTGGGGGTGGGTTTTGGGATGTCTGGTTGTATCCCTTGTGTATCAAATGGTGTTCAGAGTGTGGTCCTTCACATCTCTTCAGATTCTTTTGAGAAGGTCATCCTCTGCACCCCCCAACATCCGTGTTAGGAAAAGCAAAGTATGAAACTGTGAACTGCTGTTCCAACTGTCAGTTCATAAGGTCACTGGGAAGACAGCCACATTTTTTCTCTTATCTAGTGCCTGCCACATACATTTACAATGCTGTCAAAAGTTTGAGTATTAGTGACCTAGTAGCCTCCAAGTGCCTGTTGAGAAGATGCCGTGTATTATTCTCTGCTTTGCTGTTTCTTTCTTCTGAAGAGGATTACACCTTCCCCTGCGCTGGTATTTAAATAATGCTTACACAGAGTAGTATCTAAAAGAACACATAGAACTCTCTGAAACTCTAGAGCTGCCAGATCTACAAGATAGTTAGACTGCAATGGGGATAAATAAAACAGGATGCAGGGCGTTTGGTTTATCTGTCACCATCCAGTATCCTCAGGAACTTGAAACATCCTTTGGGCCCAAATCTACTTGTCCTCTAATTCAGAATGACTAAGTACCACAGATCATCTGTGAGTCATCTTTTGGCTGTGGAATCTGTTTTGTATCTTTCTTCTTTCATTATCTAAATAGCTTGGTAAGAGCTTAGGCCATTTTTTGATTGTGAGTCAGTGCACAAGCCACTCAGAATAATCCACATGCACAATAAACCCTGGCACTGCAGTCTGTGCCGGAGTCTAGAGGATGTGATTGTAGTGGTGCTTTTCTTTCAGTGTGATTTTTGTATAAGTATGAAAACTTGTATGCAGGATAGCACAAAGGAATAAATGGCAGGCATGGTCTAGTAGGAGGACATGTGCTTGCAGGCAGGGGTTGGAAGTCTGAGAGTGCTCCATTCAAAATGCTGGCTCTGCTGCTTGCTTGTGTTGTTACAGCTGGCAAGTCAAACAACCTCTAGGTCATTGTCTCCTATAAAATGCACATAATGTAGTTTTAACACTAAGAAAGAAGGCGAAGAGTATCAAAACATTAAAAGCAAGAAAGTCTGTAAGTAGCAGATGGGTGTCAGGACTTTAAGACATGAGCTCCAATTGAATAGTTTCCCAGTGGGTGTTGCATTTATAACTGCTTCCCCCCCACTCGGATTCTCCAAAGTCTAATGCCTGGGCACTGCTGCAAATGCTTTTCCTATAGCGAGTACCTAGTTATCTCCGTTTCCAGCTATTTTTTGTCTAAACTTTTAAGGAACTGAATTATGGGTGAGATTTCAAAAGTTCTATTAAGTTTGTTTAAAAGCAGACAAGCGTTGTTACTAGTCAGATACTCTAACAGGTCTTTGCTTAGCTGATTTGCCTTCTTTTCTAGTATTTTAGCTGTGTGGCTTGTTGCAGGATGTTTTGGTAACAAGGAATTTGTTTTGCCAGTAAATTTTGTCAGTTTCTCATTTAACATCCTAACTAATGACATTAATTTCACTTTTTTTTCTTTTTTTTGTCAAGTCAGTCTTTGCCAAGAGATGTCATTGAGGTTAGGTAGTGTTTTAATCTATTAAAACTTCATACGACTATAAATAAAAGGTAAGGGGTAATAAAGGAGGAAGATCTGAGTACTATAAATTTTGGTCCTATCCACTTCATGCAGGATTGTGGAGCACAGTGGGTTTTTTTTTAATCTGAAAACTCTCATTGTATTTGTATCTCCACCTGCTGGAGGAAGAGATGGTTCTGTGCACTGAGGCACATGCAGAAAACTGGAATTCAAATTTGAAAAGGTGCCAACACACTGAAAGTTGGGAATTGAGGTGCAAAAGCTTACATTTTAGATACCACAAGCAAACGATTGGTATAATGTTGCCAGCTCTTGCAGTTGAGCATTGCCACATTTTTTCTCTTTAGTCTCAAAAGGGAGTTCAGTGAGAGCATAAGAATATCTGCTTTTGTTTAGTGGTTTAAAGAAAAAAAAAGTGACTGCTTCTCCAGAGGGCTCCAAAACAGGCAGGAAAAATGTATTTAAATTCTAGGCTTTGGGTTTCTTATTTTAATCTTGTTCTCATACCAGTTCAATGATTTTTTTTGTCCTGCTGCTTTCTCAATGCATGCTTAGGGCCAGTGCTACTTTTTGCAGATGCCACTCAGTAAATACATATGGCTCTTTTGCCAAGTCTTGATAATTTTCAGTTTTTAGAGAAGAGTATATACGTATATAAGCTTTTCTAAGTTGTATTATATCCAGCATGCAGAGCTTTTACCTTACTTCCTAAATGTCTGCTATCTGCAAGCAGTCTGTAGCAGAGAATAAGGGACAGGGAGAAGGATGGGTGTGCAAACAAGGTGCTTAATCAGAATGTTGCATATAGTGTGGAAGTTGTACCCTGTTTTCTGCCAGGTGATATGTTTGTCTGGGGACGAATATTTTAGCACCTGCTTCCTAGAATACAATCCCATTTCCTCCACCATATTATCCTGTGTTGTAGTTTATTTGTGTTTACGGAGATACAAGTGCATTCTTTGTGGCTGTTATCAATTACTGCTTTCTCTAGCTCCCTTGGTCTGTACATTTAAAGAAACAGCACTGTCTAGAGCAGTAACTGTCAAGCATATTACTCAGTAGCCAGCTAGAAGTCTTGTCTTTCACACAGTGAAGTAGTTCACATTTCCCTGTAGTTGCACCGAAAGGAGTCTAGTGGTTGTCATCCGCCTCCTTGATATCCCTAGATATTGGCTCCACCACCTGCTTCTGCATAGCTTCCTGGCATTGCTGGCTTCTAAAAAGCCAGGAATACAGGGAATGTTGTTGTGTTGCCAAGTCTCCTGCAAACTGGTTTCAAGAAGAGGATGCATCCTGCTTCAATGAACACAGTGTAGTACCTCTGTGGATAGGTCAGTCTTCTAATCTGGGGAGGAGAGCCCCTTGGTTATGGTTTACCAAGTTTGTAAGTGAAAATCATAGTTGATAAAATTACTATTTTAACACTTGAAGTTAAAAAAGAAGGTCTTCTATTTGTTAAAAATCAGCAAAACCTGAATGGGGAAAAAGAATTATTTCTGTGTATTCAGTTATTCTGAGTGTGAGACAAGACTGTTCTCTACTGGGGAGGAAGGAAGGGAGAACACTTTGCACTACGGTGATACTGCCAGTGGAACTAAATCCATCCTTTGTGAGGTTTGTGGCAAGGCAGTCAGCCTGGGAATTCTTCTTTTCCAGAATGAAAAACCTGAAGTGTGCTTTTCACAATCTTGCATCTTTAGCTCATTATGACATTTCTGTAGTGTTTTACTGATCACATTTACTCTTAATTTCTACATGGCATTTTTGAAAAGATATCCCTGGGGGTTAATGTGTCTTTCTTTCTTTTGGTTTAACTGGTCATTGGTTTAACTGGTCAAAGATTAAGCACTAACTTTGATTTTTCAATTGATTTACAAAGGGTCTTTGTTTCTTGATGTTGAGGACAGCATGTTTCCCACAGAGCAGTTACAAGTCCATCTCCATAGGCTTATAACAGGATTAAAGAAACTAAACTCCATATATACGTTGGAGAGGTGGGTGGTCTCTGAGAACGGTGGAAGCTACCCTCCTTTTATGACACTAATGAAAAATCTGAATTCGAGATAAGTCAGATGCTGAGTAAGTTGTTGTTACTGTTTTGTGAAACTCTCAGTTCTGTTCCTGGAAAAACTAGTCTCTGGCACAGGATCTGCCACTTTATCCTTATCGACAGCTTTAGAGGGGCCAGAGGCAGACAAATTCGTTACATCCCAGGGCAGCTTGCTTCACTGCCTGACCTATGTATAGATTGCAGGCTAGTGCATGGGAAAGGTCTGTCCATTTGACATCTAGAGAAACTTCACCTGTAAGGGAACGTCTGTCATGTAGTATGTATCATCAGCACCATCTGTTATGCACCTTCCCATGTAGGGATGTGTTTAGATGCTTTGCCCACCTTCTCCTCCACTACCTGTTGATAAGAGAGGTCTTTGAGGCTTTCAGATTAACCTTTCACTATCCATGTGTTTTATGTTTCCTCAAAGCACTCTGCAGTGAAGTCTCGCTTAGGGAACTCCTGCTGTTCATCTTATGAAATAAGACATTTCATTGAACTGTACGTTCTGCGAGAGGGACACAGCTCTGCTCAGAGCGGATTGTTGTGTGCCGAAGAGGGAGGCCATGGAGAAGTGGGCTGGCCTTTAAGGCAAATGCTAAAGCACAGAAGCAAGCAGGTAACACGGTGCTCTGTTGGTATGAGCTGTACGTAGCGCTTCTGGAGGATTAAAAGTTAGTAGTGTGTTTGATGTTTGAAGAGGAGGCATCAGCCACCCACACAGTGGTTCTCTTGGATCCCACAATTAAGTCTTTGCAATTTAGTTGGCTAGTCATTTACTGAAGAACAGCTTTTAACATTGAGGGGGATAGTTCTTTGATATTGCTGAAAAGTTCTGAGTGCATGTGTGTGTAGGGAGAATAAATGCTTTTTCCTTGCCTTTTTCGAGCTTATAAGAGTAATCAGAAGCAGACGTGACAGGTATTCAGCAGACTGTATTTCAGCTAACTTAATTAACTTCCTGGATTCATACACATTGGTGTAATTGAACTGTGGCTCTCTGTACTGTTCCACTTAGGCATGTTTCCAAAAATGGTAGGAGTTTTAGTGATCAGTAGCTGAAACCATGAAGCGAGTATTCACTTAAGAATTTTTAACTGGGAGCACAAAACATTTTTCTTTCCAATTACAGCACACTTCATAGACTCAGACTTTTTTCTCTGCAGAAGGATGGTTGGCCAGTACTGTTCAGCCTTCTGACCCTTCAAGAAAAAAGGCATGAGCCAGTTGTGCTTTGTCTAATGCATCAATTTATCACAAGCGAGTGGAAGAATTGTTTTGAATATCAACATAAATTGCTCACTAGATTTTCTGTGACCCAGTAAAAGAGTACTAAAGAAAAAAAGATTCCAAGATTAAAATTCATAATACTCTAGAAAATTAGATTCTGTTGGTGACACGATTTCTTATGAAGTTTAAAACAGAGCTGCTATTTTAGTTGAAGATTCAAAGCTTACATGCTTCTGATTTCCTCTTAAATACAGTGTATTTTCTTTTCCTTAATAGAATCAATTTAATGTAATGTTATTCTCTATATCTACTGAAGCTCAGGAAGCATGAGGTTTTATATTTCAATAACAAAGAAAAATGTTTCAGGAGATGTACAAGGTATAGTATATCCAGGGAAAAATCGATAAGAGTTTAGTAATCTGTGGTGGGTTGACCCTGGCTGGAGGCCAAGTGCCCACCAGAGCCGCTCTATCACTCCACCTCCTTAACTAGACAGGGGAGAAAAGGTATAACGAAAGGCTTGTGGGTCGAGATAAGGACAGGGAGAGATCACTCACCAATTATCGTCATGAGCAAAACAGACTGAACTTAGAGAAAAATCCATCTAATTTATTACCAAGCAAAACAGAGTAGAGCAATGAGAAATAAAATCAAATCTTACAACACCTCCTCCCCCCCCTCCCATCTTCCTGGGCTTAACTTCCCTCCTGGTTTCAACCTACTCCCCCCCCAGCAGCACAGGGGGACGGGGAATGGGGGTTACGGTCAGTTGATCGCACGTTGTTTCTGTCGCTTCTTCATCCTCAGGGGGAGGACTCCCCTGCTCCAGGGTGGGGTCTCTCTCACGGGAGATAGTCCTTCACNTCCTGTAGCCCGCCCCGCTACCAAAATCTTGCCACACAAACCCAATACATAATCTCTCTTTCTTTCTGAAGGGTTGGCATTGTAGTCAGTCTTTGCTGTAGAGGCCTCTCTTCTAAAAGCTCTATGCCATGGTTTTCATGAAACCACTTGTCATTGCTGTGGCTGAATGGATGTGTTTGTGGAGTTTTCAGTTGGGTTTTGGTGGATTTGTTCTTGTTGTGTTACAAAATCGATAATTAACTGCTGTAAAAGCCAACCGGCTTTGAGACTGTGTTCCATACTGAATTGGAATGGTGGAAAGTTTAGTTTTCCAATAAACAGTTCTTCAGTTCTGTTTCAATAAGGTTGAAGCACTTTCTTTGACTGAACAACATGCTTTCATTCCAGAATGAAGGGCTTCAGAAATTTTTTCATCAAGAGTTGATTAAATTGACATTCCTGACAAACATCATGATTTCACTAATTCAGCATTTTCCAGTGGAAAACTACTCCATCAGAAATTTAAACCAGATCCGGTAGCAAGGAACACAGACACTGCCAGAGTTTTTAGCTCTTTTCTAGAAACTTCACAGGCATTTAAATAAAATTACTCTTGCTTCTATCTAAGTCCTTATTTTCTTTTGAATTATGAACTGACTTAATGAAAGGTTTAATTATTTAGGTGCTGATGCCAGAGCATTCAAGGAAATAATGCACAAATACAGGCATAAGGTTTTGTAACTCCTACCACAGGCAAGATGAGGAAAAGAATTTTCCATTTACTGATGTTGGCAAATGGATTTTAATACTGTTTCAAAATAGATTGAGCCTGTGGAGGTTATTTGGCCATATATGCATGTTTTTGAGCAGGCTTAGCTTTAAGCTATAGTCTAAGTGTGTTTGAGACTAAATTTAATTAAAGCAAAAAAGAAAGTGAGTTAGAACTAAAGGGCTGGATGTCAATATGTGTTGGTCTTATCTGTATATTTTCTAGGTAATTGTACTGATTAGTGTTCAGGGATTTCTTTTTTAAAGAATGAGAGATTTATCATTTACTGTAATGTAGATTCATTTCTGTAACAAAAAAAATGGCAAGCAGAGAGGGTGCAGTAGCAGCTTTAAATAATGGAGAATCAGGAAACTAGTTCATTTCTAAAAGACAAATATCAAGAGGAAATACACTTTTCTACATTTTTGAAAAGCAAGTGCTTATTGCATCGGATGTAGAGCAACTACCTAAAAGCTCTTTAAAGCTTTAGTTTAATGGTCCGTATAATGGGAAACATTACATTTGCTTTAGCATTTATCCCTCTAGTGTTTCCAAACGCAGGTCCCAGTTCTGCCAACGCTTTGTGGATGTTTAAAGTTTAACAGATGAAGAGTCCCATATGTCTGTCACAGGAAAATAACAGGACATTGATTTGAAGGACTCCTGGGCTAGGAAAGAATTCTTTCCAAATTAAGTTGAAAGTACTTGTGCATATATATACCTGTGTATGGAGATCTAGGCGGATTTAGGACTGTTAACGGTTTCCTGTGGGGAAAAAAAGTGAAATACAACCACCCCACCACAACAGGGTCTTCTCTGCTCCGGCATCGTAACATGCTTGCTTGACTTTAATAGTTCCTGCAATACAATACCAGCGTAGGGAGTTTGTTAATTGAGGAGAAGGGAATAGATGGAGAGGGGAACTTTTTAATGGGGTATTTTCTGTGTTAGTGTAGGTTGTGAATACTGATGCCATGTGACAGAAGCACTGATTTCACTACATGGAAGGGGATTTTATGTGGTAGATATAACCACTGCATCACTAACAGATGAGTGGAACTGCTAGAATACATCCTGGAATAGTTCAGGCAGGGGGAAGCAGCTGAAAAGATCTCTTGGCTTCAGAAAGCAGAAGTACTGAAAAATACAAGTAATGTTTGTTTGATCATCCTGCCTCTGATATAACTGCTAGACATTTTCCTTTCATTCCATAAAATGTCATAAGAAAATCAAGACAACCACTGTTACATTCATTCTTACAGTTTTTTACATTTAAATCCTTTTCCAGGAGATGATAAATGTGGCTGTTTGCGCAGCATTAGGCTGAGACCCTTGAAGTACCCCCGTGCCCCCTTCCATCCCTTCCTATTTCTAGGATCTGCAGCATTTGGCAAAGTACCAAAACCTGTGGAAGCCTTTAAAAATGTCAGTATCTTTGGGGTCACTACCTCTAGTATCCAGTAAGGTTCAAAGTAGCATAAGCAACACTGTTTCCTTGCAGTGCTTTTGTAGGTTATTCTGAAGCACAGGCTCCTGTTTGCTGCCCTGTAGTAGCATATTCAGTTCTTTCAGAGCTCAGTATATTGCCTACACTCTGCTGCTTATTCCTGCCCATTTCCACCCTGTGTTTTGCCTCAGTCTTACTTCCTCACACCTACTAGTTCTGTGCAATCCATCATTTTGCCTTCCGTACTTTAACAAGCCTTGCAAATAAGCAGCTAAATTAATCCTCTTTCTACTAATTGTTCTTACTATGTATTAATCAATCCTCGGTGCATCCCTCTCTGTATTTATTGCTGTGTATCTTCTTTTGTTTGTGTTGCTTATCTGATATTTAAATTATAACAAGGACTTTGCACTTTTGCTTTGGGTAAGTACATGGTGTGCTCAAAATGTTTAATATTGTGTTTTGCATTAAAACGTATGACCTCAAACTGTCTAGAGATATCTATATTAAAGAATCTTACTAAGACTTAAGGGGATAAACAGAGGAGACCCGTGTATTTAGTCTGGTATTAGTTTTGTTTGTGCATCTATATTGTGCCTATTGTGCTGGAATGGAATTTTAAGGGGCTTGTGTTTGTGGTAGGATATATCACAATAATGATTGGAAACAGTGACATTTTCTCTGGAAACTTTGACAACTGCTTCCTGGCCCTAATTGAAGGGATTTTGTATTCTTTGTATTGTGCACTATAGTCCATGATAAGTGGAGGTAAGTCATGTTTAGACTGTCGGAAGTTTGTAGGAATATTTTTCCCTTTCCCATGTTGAAGAGTGTCACTCACAATCCCCACCCCCACCCCCCCCTTCTGGTCTAATTTGAAGGAAGTGAGTAAAGGAGAAGTTAACCTTTATTTCTGTGTATCCTTGCAGACTTTGCCATCTAGAGATGCCTCCTTTCCATATAAAACTCAGTTACCCTGTATGGTGCCAGCCTCCGCTTTGAGCAGTAGCGAGTACAGCATGGAATCTAAAATACTAGATTATGTGCAAGAGCTGGACTCTTCCTTTCATCCGGTCTTATCATTCCCTTCAGGTAGGTAACTCAAACACCATGCCGCTAACAGAGGGTGGTTGTGCTTCTGAGACCTATAGAGCTTGTGGACTAACTTTTCTTTTGAGTGATTTTTTGAACTTAATTCTCTTACAGAAAACCTCACGCTGGCAAAATACATGAGTTCAGATTAAACTAAAATCTTAACTTCATCCTGACATTTGAAAAACACACCTTGTAGGTTTCCCATAACAGTAATGTGATTATAGCCAAGAAAGACTACTCAGGGAAAAGGTATTTTTGCATCTTTCATGATGTATCTAACTGAGTCAGTGTTAGTCCTTTAGTTGGTGCTTTTGCCAACACACTACCATACCTTGGTTGTTTTGTTTTCATAGGCAACTTTCAGTTCAGGCTTTTTGGACTAGCTCCAAAAAGCTTTATTTAGGTTTTCTAATTGTTTTTGTGATAGTCAGCCTTTTTGGTGATCTTTGAAGTTTATGGTTTCTGTCATCTGGTTCTTTAATCTTTTTGAACAGATGATGTTGTTTGTGACTCTTATTAGCCCTGAAACTAGTGCAGGTGCAACTTGACAGCACTTGGGGCTTCAAAATAACATATTAAATGCTGTTACCAGCAGAAGGAATTCACACTATCGATTTTTGAGGGTTTTTTTTTTTAATTTTAGGAGGAATGTATTTCCAGGTAGTTGCTGACCATTACAGGAATTCTGCTGTTCTGAGGGACTTCTTTGCCACAAAATAATACTGAACGTGAGGCTGGGACTTCCATGGAACTGTTTGAGTCTTTAATCAAACCCACTGTCTTCCCAGAATGACAGTGTAGACACTGCAGCCTGGTATTAGGAATTAGTCAGAGATTAAAGTAGGTCTTGGGTTTGGAGATCTTGTCACTGGCCAGTAGAGAAGACCCAAATGTGGACACGGAATCCTGAGAAGGTCTCAAGTCTTGCAGGTTTGCGAGAGTTTACATCCCATGTATGGGGTAGAGAGGAGAATATTTTGAGGAGCAGATAGGAGAAACAGAACAGTCACTCCAAGAGTGCAACAGCACATCCTAGTCAGCAAGACTGTTGTGGAGAGGGGAAAAAACAACTCTTAAATCTTTCTTCTTTGCGCACACTCTCCATCACATGCCCTGTGACTCTGACAGCCCAGCTGGACAGGAGCCAGGGGGGTTAGAAGTCTGTTCAAGGATAGTCATGTAGGGCTGTGCCCCTTGCATTCATTCTTACCTTACTCTTAGGGGAGACTAGGAAGTTTAATAAGAACATTGACATTTTCTTTTCTCAAAAAAAGATTAATCATCGTGAAAAAAACTAAAAGGCTTTGGATTGCATTGTGGCTATTGTTGGTCACTTTGCCAGGATGGAGGAAGAAAAATGTTACTTTAGCTTCATACCGATACTGAGAACATCTTTATTTTGAGGATCTTTTTCAAGGAGCCTTAGCCTTGCTAATAATAGGTAAGACAGGAAAAAAGTGCTAGACCTACTATCTCCTGCTCAGACGCCGTCCTTGTTTTTGAGGGAGGCTAGATTCATGCTCTACTCTGTGCTTTGTGTACTTTGCTGTCTCTACCTCCTCATTAAGATCATTAGTCTATTTGTCGTTTTCTTTCATATGAAAAAATTATTGTGAATAAAATGCATGCTAGAAATTTTCCAACTTGGTCAAGTAGCCTCATTCAGTTTCATGTTTTCTTTGCAGCTTCCATAGTTATCCCTTTCCAGAGGGATAACTTCTCTTAAAATACTGCTTGTGGTGTGCCCATATGTTTTATCACTCTCTTCTGAATAAAAAAAGTTTTTCAGCAGAGTAAAATAAAAGGGTTTTGTTTTAATTTTCTCTGTGTGTTAAAAAATTATTATTGGTATTTGTTCTATTTTGAAAGTCTGGGAGTTTGATTTGTCAGTGTGCGAGGAGAGATTCAAGTTCAAGATTCAGGTATTATTCTCTCTTGTAACTTGTTTTTTACTTTCAAAGTACTTAGGCTCTTGTTTTTTACTTTCAAAGGAGAATCATAATTTGCAGACAACCTAGTAAATACAGTGTAGTGGGACTGGCTCACTAGTGTACTCACTTGTGGAAGCATGAGTGTCCTTATGGTTCTAAGTCTTGCCTTCAGAGTTTTCAATTACCAAGGATCTTAACCAAAAATACGTCAGTGGTTGCAGCATCCCTTGAACATAAAAGCACCTCTTTAAACTTGCACCCTTATAACCAGAAAATTGTAGTTTGTATCTAAGAAGTTTAGGATTCTGGTATTTCTGCACCTAGCCTGTGGATAAACTGCAGCAAAACCTCCTGCCCTTTTGATTAAGATACAGGAGCACATAATAAAAAAATCCGAGACATCCAAGTGGTTCCCCAGGGGAAAAAACAAACAAACAAACAAACACAAAAAACGGGGGAGAAATGTTTTGGTTATTTCTTTACTTAAATGTTGTGACTAATAAACTTTGCAGACTTTCTTTATGTTTTACTCAGAAGTAGAATAGAAAACACAGCAAAAACCTTGGGGGGAAAAAACATTTTATAGGTCACCTTTAGTCTTTTGACATAATACCTAGTTAGATCCATATCAAATTGAAATAAATTGTTCTTTTTAGTTAGCAAAATATGTTGAAAGTTTCTGTCCTGGCAAGTCCTGAAGACACACAAGGCTAAGGTTGTATGTAAATAAAAGTAGTTTAATGCCCACTCTTTGGCCCTGCCCTCAGTCCTCTTCTCATTCTGAATGTAATAGTTGTCGAGCCTGCTTCTTATGTTGACATATTTCTTTCTACTTAATTTCTCCTCTTTCTTGCAATTTTGTTTCTGGAAAGGCTTTTCAGATAGAGACCTATTTTTCTTAAGCCTTCCTGCCTTACAACAGTGGGTAAATTCCTTACCACTTGAGATGTTTTGCAGACTAATTCTGGGTTAGAACTCCCTCAGGAAATGGATTACATTGCCCTGGTGAAGCCTTTGCCAGAGAGAAAGAAGGAATGTACCTTGAAATTACCTCTTAAGCTCCCAGCAGCAACAATTTCCAAAAGCATTAATTACTTAGGCTGAACCAAAGCCTTTTCAGAATACAGGATAAGTGCACTGTGTGCAGGAGTTAGTCAAAGGGGAAGAGCCCAGTCTTACCCTCACTCGATACCCTCCAGAGCTTTTGGAGTAATTGCAGGTATGGGCATAGTTTATTCCAGAGTAACACAACCTTATTCTTTCTTACTTTGAACACCAAAAGAAGTGCTGTTAATGTACTGTGTGTGCCTGCACTGGGGATTTGTTCAGGAGCATTCCTTAGGTTTGAGTCCTACCTCGATGTGACTTGTCTTGTCAGCCCTTAGAAGCTCTTGGTGCTGGAGAGCTTGGAACCACTTAAGCATACTGCCTTGGTCAGCATGTGTGACAGTGTGGCTTCACAGCTAAAAAGGGATTTGTTTTTACTATGGCATAACTCTCATCTGTTAATAGAAAGACGAGTACCTTGAGTTCTTACCTCCAGGCACTTACTGGAGATTATCTTGTGTAGTACTTAGCTAACTGATAGGAAAGACTACAGGTCTTTGCCTATAGCAGAGGATAGCACTTGTACAATAACTATCTTGCCAAGAATTGCCTTGCCTCAAATTTTCTGTTTTACTCATGCAAAAGTCACTTCTTTGAAACGTCCAGTTGGGCTTTTTTAGGATATCGTCATCGAGTTTTCCTTTGGTCTCACCAGTTTCAGGATATGTTTTTCTATATTGTCTTCGGCTTGACCATGTGAAGACACTGCTGCCCTATAGACAAGTGATCAGTCCTTGCAGGAGTTACAGAGCACTGATGTTCTTCGTGAGTTGAAGGAATCAAGGCAGCAATATTGCTCATAGATTATATTACATAGTGTTACGTAAATCAATTCCTAGACCTTTAGTAATAATGTATAATCCATTGGCTCATAGGTTGGCATCTTTCTGATATAGACTCCATTCCCTTTTGATTTCTTTTTTTTAATTAGATATTCCTCTTCACATATACTTTGAAACACTATTAAGGAAGGATGACATCAAAGGAGAACCTGTTGATACCTCATCTTTGGGAGTGGAGTTTAAAGTATCTCCAGACAATGGTATGTAAAGCAAGATATTTTAATATTTGCAAGACAGTTTTTTGTTCATTTGCCAGTACTTCCTGCCCTGAAGAGGTTCAATTTATAAACTTACCACAAAGCACGTTAACAGAGAAGGTAACCAGCTAAGGCTTTAGGTGGAAGAGGAACCACTTCCCAGACCACAGTGTCAAGTGGTTCTTTGTTGCACGGAAATGATCCCGTCAGAGCGGTAGGAGGGCAGTAATACAACTGGGCGCAGTTTGGAACACAGATTCTCTGCAGACACAGGTGCCTGACTGCAGTACTGGTTACTATTTGGATTCCTATTGGGAGTCTGGGTTTTTTCTGTTATAAATAGTTCAGCAGTTGAGATTGCCTGTAAATTGCACCAACGGAAAATCAGTTTTCATCTTGATACATGCTTTTTCTCTTGTAGACTATAATCAACACAATGTTTCTGTCAAACAATGGAGCAGTGGCTGTTTATCTAATTCCAAATCTCAGTCAGTGTCAGGAACATCTGACCAGCTGTCAGAAGGAAGAAAGAAAAGACATCTAAGTGAGACAGCAGTAGGTAAGAGAAAAATGGTACTGCTTAAGACAGCACTACTTCTTTAAAAATGCATGCTGTATAAATGAATTTGTTATCACTGGGCTTTGAGAATTAATTTTAAGTTGTCTCCAAAAAGGATACTGTGTTAAACTTTACAAGAGTGAAGAAATGGACTCACAACACCATGAAAATAATGTGCTATTTTAAAGCATAGTAATATTTCTCTTTCTTCTTGAGTATGTATTACAAAATGAGACAAGCTTCTGTATTTTATTTTTGGAATACTCTTAGAGGAAACTGCTCAGCCGTCCCGCTGTGTTTTTCTAATACTGGGTGTCATTATTTTTAATATGAAAGTTTTTTTTTTTAATAGTAGTCACTGAAACACACTGAACTGCAAAGTTATCTGTCAAATCATGGGCTTAACCAAACATTTACTATTCCTGGCATCTTTGGTCAGCTATGTTTCGTTTGTTGTGTACTGTCATTTGTGGTTCTGGTTTCCTTCCAGACTGTTAAGAGGACTTGTGGGTAGTCAATGCTTATAATTAGTGTTTTTACTGTTCTTATCTTTATATTTTAAGCCATTGAATTTCTACTTCAGCGCTTCTAAGTTAATAGCAAGTACCCTGAAAGTTCTGTAGAATAATGCGATAATTTAGGGACAAAAAAATTCAGCGTACCATTGTAAAGATAAATAGCATCTTACCTCTCCAGGCTATTAAAATGTAAAACCTAACAGATTCTGTTACAGATTAATTTATGTGAACTTTTGGAAAAAAATGGCAAAATTTCTCACTAGATGGTTGAAGACAATACATCACTAAGAGGTCAAACTATATTAGTTTAAAATTTCCACTAAGAAGGAATTAAAAGATATAAATGATCAGCTAACATTGTAGAAAAATACATTTCTGGTGCATATCCAGGTAAAACTGCTAGTATAATCTTGCAGTAGAGGTGGAGATACGGGAATTACTGCAGAGATGGTTTAACTAAAGATGATGATCTATTTAGAAAAAAATAAAACCACAACCCAAACCCAAAAAAACCTATTGATTCAGAAGTTACAGGAGAGAATAAAAGGTGGTTTTGGACACAGTGAAAACTGTCTTAGATTTAGGTGAGGGTTTTGGTTTTTTACATCATTCCCTTTGCGCATTACAGCCCTCCCCTTTGCTGTACAGCCTTCTCTTACGCTCTGTGCCTGTCTGTGCGCGGGGTGCTGTGCCCTGTCCCCTCTGGCCATCAGTGATCCTTTTTCCATGCCATCTGCTCCCCTAACCAGTCGCTGGTCCCCAAACCACGTTGCAACCACTTTGTTTCCCTAAGTGTACTGTCACACACACTGAGATCAACAATTGGAGTTACTTGGGAGCACTAGTAAGAGAGAAAACTTCTTGCTATAAATCTTTTGAAGTTACAATTAGTCTTCTGCCAATAGTGTTTAGCTCTTTGAGTTAATGGAACAAAAAAAAAAAAAAAATCCATCTTTTATCATGAGGATCATAGTTTCCCAATGCCAGAAAACTGCTATGTGGTGTATTTGTGAGTAGCAGCAGAAGTTCTAGCTTATTAGTGCTACGGGTGTAGTACTACATATTTATTCCTAATTTGGGCTCTGTCTAGGAGAAATTATCCATGGGGAAGGTCAGCCTGATGAACAAGGCCAAAAATAAAAGCTCTGTGCCAGGGAGTTGCAGAGCTGCCTGGGAGATGAGAGTTCATGTCTTTGACCCAGCCTGTGCAGTACAGTCTTTAGATCAGCCTTACCTCTTTTTCTGTGTTGGAATATACTGATTCTTTTTATTAGTTAGTATATTAAATCTGAGGTGTCTCTTCTTACTGGAAATTAAGGTAGAAGGAAAGCAGAACGCAGGTGGTTAAAATCTGAATCCCCCTAAATGCTGCTTCCGCTGGGACTGAATAAGAGTAAACAAGAATTACAATTTGTCTGGAGCAATGGGCCACTACTAGAAGAAACCACACATGGAGATCTGGAAACTAATTTTGTTTGTTACCCTTGCTGCCAGTTTTGTTTTATCATTTACCAAGGAAGAAACCATCAGTGAGGGCTCAGTGACCTGGTACGTCAGTGAGATGCAGCCCAGCTAGGGAAGCGCTGTCAGGAAACACTGAGGAGCATTCCTCTAAGTCTGATTGCATTTGCTGTGTGTGTAGTCTGTGGCAGCTTCCGAAAAAAGCAGCAGGATTTGCCCATGCAAAGCTGGTTCCACAAGAAGAAATCCTTCATAGAAGGAGAGGGATGAGTTTTGTGGAACAATGACAGGATGAGTAACAAGTGTTTATTTAGATGGCTTTTTATAGTATTCATTAAATTGTGAGTGGTTAGCTGTGGGCTTCTAGAAATGACTTTACTATTACTGTATGGAAAGATATCTTTAGTCTAACAGACAACAGCCGGTATGCATTTTTTATTATTATTTTTTGTGACAGGCGAACGTAATGCTAGGTTTGAGACATTCTCCTTTCAACATGCAGAACCAGAATCCCAGAGCAGTTTTGCTGCCGTGACCAATGTCAATGCGATGTCTAGGCCCACTCACAGCACTTCATCACAGGTAAACAAAAAATGTATCACTATCTTAACTAAAATATCAGTAGAGAGTTGTGCAAATTAATAAACCAAAAATGCATGCCTTTTACATCTAATTTAGTGTTGAATTACAGTACAGAGCAGTTTTACAGTGAATTAAGTGTATTAAGTAATTTATTCCAGTTTGAATATGTGGTGTTCCTAAAACAGATACTTGCATTTAACAGAATTTTGCAGATCATATAACTGGAGTGTAAATTCAGTTTATTGTCATTGGGCCTCTTCCCCCATTTCATGAAATATACTGTGATTTATGTTCCAAATTTTACACAAGGGTTCTTATGACCCTTTTTTCTTGTTGCAGCTACCTAAAATGGCCTCACGGTGCAAATATAATCACAGAATTTGTTAACTCTCAGGTTCATTATTTAAAACCTCCTGTGCAGAACTACAGGCAAACTGGTATATAAATTTGCTGAGGAGCAGCACAGCTCTGGTTCAGTGAAGTCACTGCAGAAACACACTTTGTTTTATTGGAATTCATAAAGAATTTCATAATAATATCCAGATTTCAGTCCCACAGTTCTGCTAAGCCTGCTGGTATACTGGTGCTCTGTAAGTCATCATGTTTCAATCTGGTGATGACTCCTGGAGAGCTGAGTTTAAATGTGAGTCCCCAGTACAGTTCTGGCAATGCACACTGCTCCTTTCTTCCCTTGCTTGATCAGACCATCGTCAAAGAACACCTAAATAAGCATTTTAGAACAGCTGATAGCTTCCATTAGCGTTCAGCTAAAAGCTGAGATCTTGTAATATGGAAAGTATCGTGATTTAAAACTAAACTTTCTCCTGGAATTGAGGAACTTCAGTTTTTGACCCATGTAGGTTCCACACACTAGTGGGCAGAGAACACCACCAGGCATTCTACTATGATTACGGCTAAGAAATTCAGTTTCTGTCTTTTGCACATCTTTCAGAAAACACTTTCCATGTAGGCTCTTCTTTACTGCTAAATGTAGCTTCATTCTTTTAGAATTCTTAATTGTATCACACTGAAGAACCACTTAGGTTATGAGTTAATAGATTAAAGGTCATCTTTGTAAACTGAACGTTATGAAGAAGACAGCATTAACTTCAAAGTCCTCATAAGTATTCAGAATTAACTGTAACTGAAATCAAGGAAGGGAAACTCCCACTGATTTCAGTAAGAGTTATGCCAGCAAGAAGTAAATCTCAGAGATGAGACAGTTTTAAGATTTGTTGATTCCATCCGGGGCGGAGGGGAATTTGCAAGTCATTAAGCCACTAGAAAATGTGTTCAAGTTACAGACTTTCTCCTCGTGCAGTTCTGTTTCTCAGCTAACACGTAGTGCCTGTGATTTGAGCTGATGAATCTCCTCTTTAATTGATTATATTATACAGCATAACTCCAGGAGGAGGCTGAGAAGCGAGAGCTCCTATGATATCGACAACATTGTTATTCCGATGTCGCTGGTGGCACCATCGAAGTTGGAGAAACTACAGTACAAAGAAATCCTTACCCCCAGGTTTGTTCACGACCTCCTTAGTTGCAAAGAAGATGCCAAAATGAACATGAGAACGTTAACTAAGAATATTGTTAACGTGTAGTTAGATAATTTTGTAATATTAAGATGATCTTTTCATGCACTTGGTTGGTTTTTTTCTGTGCACATCAATTTGTGTGACTGGAATGGTGGGAAGACTGGGCAGCTGATAGCACGAGGGAAGTAGTCTGATACAGGGAGGTGGCAGATGCACAGACTGGCTAAAAATAGAAGTGCATTTGTATCATCCTAATTGTACTGATACTTGTGGCCTGAAATGTGCCATAAGGCTGACATGCTCTGAACGTTAATTTGGGGTTGCTGTCTTTTTTGAGTGTTATGGTTCATAAGACAATAGTTAACTATTTTCAGTGAATTAAACAGAACTGGTTTTAGCATGTATTTTTAAAATTTATCCATTCTGATACAGTAGAGTAAGCTTAATTTTTCCATGATTCTAGAGACATATCTTACTCCCCCCCCGCTTTTTTTTTTTTTAGAAAAAGAACCTCTTTAGATTGCTAAAACAGGGTAAAAAATACTAAATGCAGTTGTTCTTTATTTTAAATCTCTAATTTGTATTTGTTTTTATATGGTGTTTAAAGCTAAAAATATTAATAAGACTCTATTGGATAGCTTAAAGACTGTGTTGGGAAAAGGAAAGGTTAGATATTGGGTAGGGAAAGGAAAATCTAAATTTCGGGCATTGTTACCATCACCTTAAATTTGAAATTATTTTATTTGAAAGAAATTTTGAAGCACAAGCAGTGTTGAAGAAGGAGTAATTAACAATATAGTGTAGGAACAGAAGAGTCATCTCTACTGCTGAAATAATGAAACAGTTTCTAGGTAAACTAATTTTACTTTCCTTGTCTCATTTCTAGCTGGAGAGTTGTTGAATTTCAACCTTTAGAAAGATCTCATACAGATGAAGAAGAGGTAGGCTGTATTTTAATTAAACCACAAGTTTTTAATTGAACTGGATAGAATATATAATTGGGATAATCGGTATATATTTTCCAAAGTCACTGACTTCATGCAAATCCTGGTTAAGTTTCAAATTTCAAAAATGAAGTATTGAGTATCAGATTGTGAAAATGTGTCTTATCCCAACCTACTTGATCCTGTGGTGGATGACAGAAATGTGAGTATATCCATTAATAATCATTGTTTGGCTCCTCTGTGCCTTGCTGCTGACACAGTCAGTGCTCCCAAAGGGTCCCTTTGGTCAGGCCTCCGCCTCCCCTGCTCCTGAGCCTCCCCGTGCGACTGTCCCTTTGGGCTACCTGTGCTGTGATGTCTCCTCTCTTGCTCTGTTCTTTCATGGCCAGCTCCCATGGCATGTTGCTTCTCCAGGAGGTAATTAGCTATTTTGCTTGTGGGCCCAGCAGGTTTCCTCAGATTTCTTCTAAGTGTTCATATTCCTGCAACCCTCCTGTTGGGAGCAAACTTTTCTTTCTGCTTTGTCAGGAACAACATAGCCTTCAGCATTTGCTGCTTGCCTCTTGAGCTAAGTTTGCACATTGTGTGCTACTGTTGCTTCCTCCAGACATAAGAAATCTACCGTTTTCTTCCAGGGAATGTCCGTGGTCTTTGCAGCTGGGGGTCCCTTTCTCCTGTAATCAGGAGTGTGAGGCATTTGCTAACCCTGGTGTGAGCACACCAGCAGGTCTGGGCTCTAGGCTGGTTTTCTGTCCTTCCAGTCTTTTTGTGGCTCTGTTTCCAGAACCCTGCCAGTTTTGCTGTCCTTTGGACGTCTCTAATCTCCCTCCGGTCTCTGCTATAGGCCATTATCAACTGTTGTAACTGGAGGACTAGTATTTGTACCTTCATCCATAATTGTTCTTGAGCTCCTTTTTCAGAGAATTTCCACAACTGGGGTTTAGGTGCCTTAGTAGCAGAAAAAGATTGCATTTGGGTAGCAGTACAAAAGGTTATGCTAAACACAGTAACCAAATCATTATGCTACTCTCGTGAAAGGTGCCAGCTTCCTTGGAGTTTTACTAGGTCTGTAGCTGCCTGCTCCGTGGAAATGAACCTTTCCTTTCAGAGAGTATTGTGGTCTCAGGTCCCTACATGGTGTAGTTGCACTCATTTGACACCATATTCTTGGGTCAGAAGGAAGAGAAAAACTTACTCTGTCCCTGCCTTTTCTCATGCTCTTGAGAAATTCTTGTGAAATCTGGTGGTCAGATTTATGTCACCTCCAACACCACCTTTTGGTTTAGTACCATCTCTGCTAGCAGGAAACATGCCTGATCTTCTTTTGTAGTGGGAAGGTCAAATTGCATACACAGGAGAACTCTCCTGCAAGGATATTTAATTAAACCATTTGGAGAATAACTAATGAGGCAGTAAGGGCACACTGTCCCTTGAGAATCTGCTGTTTGTTGCTCTCTCTTTGTCCTGGTATCTGGGGGGCAGGGGGGAATAGAATTTCATCAGTGATGTGCCTTTAGGGCTTCAAGGAACTTGGTTGGAAGACTCTGGATTTCCTGTTTAGATTTCAGATCCCATACAAATTACTTGTCTTACGTACTTCGAGCATATTTTGCTGTAGGGACTTCAAGGTGCCTCTCTGTGAAGCTCGTGGACTGATCACTCCTTTAGTAGCCCTCCCAGTACATTTGTATTTGGCATGACTAGTTGATCCTGTATGATTCATCCTTTGGCCAGGAAATAACTTGAGTTAACAATAAAGCAGCTTTGCCTCCTGCTGTGGTCCACTGCTTCTGTATTGTCTGTCAGCTGCTGGGCAGAATGAGAGAGGAGAGATGTCAGACAAGAGAAAAACGCTAAAGATCTTGTTTGTCTAAATCATCCCTTGCCAACTCTCCCTCTTTCTTTTGGGATCATGTTAATTGGTTTGGATGTTTTTCAGAGAACTGAGAAAAGGTGGTTGTCTGATCGTAATTCTTCCACTTCCTTGCTTTAGGTTTAAGGCTGAGTTAGATTTGTTACTGAGTAAGCTTGAAAAAAGACGTGAGAAACCAGCAGCATTACCTTTTTGCATTTTCTGCACTCCCACTCTGACACTCTTGAAATTGTTCCTTGTACTGAAGTCAAGGCAAGCTTCAGTAGATCATTCTTGAAGGACAAGAGAGGGCAAAATGTACTTCCTGTTTTTATATAAAGTAAGCTTTTTCTTTCCTTTACACTGCATAGCAGCCCGTGGTCATACTGTATAATAGTTTCTTTTCTGCCTACCTTCTGCATGGCTAAATTTAAAACTTTGGGAGTAGTCCTTGTGTCAACCAGCAGTTAGGGATTTCGTCTACTTGATACCTTTTTTTTTTTCCCCCTTTCTCTCTCTTCATCATTTAAAGGCTTTCAATGCAACAACCTGTATCCATGCAATAGACTTGCACCCAAAGTTTTCAGAAGTTACAAAAAAAAATGTGGGGTCCCATGTTCTACAAGAGCCACGCTTCCAAGGACAGGAACTCAGCAAAAAGCTTACCTTTTTTTGGGTGCTTAATTTTTGGTTCTGGATATTTTGCCTTACAAGGATGAACATAACAGCTGGGCAATGCAAAAGTTAATCGGCTATCTATGTCTGCTCCATTACTTGCTCTAAAAATACATATTTTTTGGAAATAGAGTGTTTCAGTTTCCTAGTTTGCATGTATGAATTTGCAGTCTGTTACTGCTTTAAGGCATGGGAGGGTGTGGCATGGGTTTTCCTGTTTTATTTTGGGTTTGATTTGTTTTGTCCAGGTTAAAGTTTCTGGCCAGGCATGGCTGTAATGTTCAAGTTTATTTTGTAGTTGTTTTAGTAATGACAAATACTTTGGAATAATTCTGCGTGTAATTAGTTTTGCATAAGTGTTTTCATGGTTTATGACTCAGTGTTTCCTGTGAAGTCAAAGACTGAAACACGGACTTGTTGCTTTGAGAACCTTTCACAAATATTCCTGGTGCTATTCAACATTGATGCATAGAGTCTTGTAGCTTAACTAGATGCGATGGGGGATCCAAATCTTAAGTTTGCTTTAAGTCTCTTTCTTTGAGTGAAATCATTAGACATGCCTCACAAACAGACCTTCCTAATAGTCTTTTCTCTCAACATCACTGCCAGATCCATCCATTGAGGAATGACAGTTCTTTTGTCCTTTTTCAAGCTAACCTTAGTGGGGAGGGGGAAAAAATCAAATTTCTCCAGTTATAGCAACTTTAACATAAAGTAGGTAGAGGAAATACAAAGTGTTACAAAGCTGGAGAAGGGCAGAGGTTGTACTGGACCAAGTAGAGACCTTTTACTCTGATGTAATGTGATTTTATCCATAGAACAAAGAATAATTTTTAAGTAAGAAAATGTATTACTCATTAGTCTCCAATGGAATAGAATAAAACTAATTTTAAATAAACAAGTACTTAAATCTGCGATCATCAGCTATGGAAAAGGAACAGTAAAGCTTATTTCTGTATTCAAAACTCTTCTCTTGGAGAGGAATGTGGACTTTGATTTTTGAAAGGAAGCTTGTTAAAAATGAAGTTTCTTCCCAGCATGAAAACTTTTGGCAATTTGCTAAGAAAAGTATTTTCAAAGTCTAAGTTTTTCTTTCAGAATTGTCTTTTGTTTCCACTTCAAAGGAAATCTGAGCACACAGAAAAATCCTGAATTTTCCCTGAGGGAATAGCACTTTTGTAGTTCATAAAATTCTCGCTTTCACGCTATACATCATTGACCTTGGAAAACCAGAATCTGAACTGAGATGCAGCCCCGTACCAATGCCATCCAAGTGACAGAGCTGGTGAATTCCAGAGAGAGGAGGAAACCCATTAAGTTGGCTTGCATGAAAGGAAACCAGCAGCTAACAAAGTGGTTTAACATAAATAAATAAAAGCAATGACTCTTCAGAAAGCAGTCATGAGATGGGCAAACAAAGCAGGCCTGTTTGTCTGAAGGTTCCTGTTGAGTGATGGGCTGAGGAGGAACCGGGCAGATACAGTTTGAGCAAGCAGGTCGTGTGGCCATTTCAGATTGCACTGAAGTCTTTGGGATTCTTTGTACTGGCCCAGTTAAATGGCATAGTGTGACCAGCCGCCTAGGTTGGAAATGTGCTCTCTGGCAAGCTGAGCACCACTACCAGGTATGCTTACAGCAGCATAAATGCATTGTAATACTTTGCATTTGTACCCGTAACAGTCAGGAACTGCCTCAGTGCTGCGGGACTCAAGAGAAGGAATGGCTTCTGCAGAAAACCTCGGGGCCGTTGGCTGTCTGGAGTGGAGTACTTCCAGTTGACAGTGTAACCTACGTCACGTGGCTCTGTCTGCCACTGCAGGCAGGATGCTGCATTTAGTTCTGTATTTTGTCACATTCAATTGGAAGATAAATAGAGTTGTTTGTATAACACCACTGAGGATTTTGCTGTATAGAAAAAAATCAACTTATTTTCCATGACCCCCCGATGATTAGTATAATTCCTGTCCAGGACTGATCTGGCAGTGCGGCTTCACAGCTTCCATGACCAGGAATTGTTCTGTGCTAAAATTTCTCTGCTTTTGAGTTGGGAGTGGCTGGCAAAAAATCCATGACTGCAGCACTTGTATGCTCTTGCCAACCGTAGCTTTTTAGGTGAACTTTGAAGAGGTTGAATGGTTTGGAGCACTTTGAAATAACTCTTGAGCTGTGCTGGAGGGGTCCAGCCAAGAGCTCGTCCCGCCATCTGGGGAGCGAAGGGGAAGGGAGGCAAAAGTGCTCCTCACCCAGCCGTGTCTCAGGGCAAGATTCCTGGATGGAAAAAATGAAGATGGCTGCTTGAAAGTGAAGGTCAGATGTGATAACTACAGCTGAGGAGTTTTACCTAAAAAGCTGCCTCTTGTTTGACTGCACGCAGTTCAAATACTCAGATCAGGGCTGTTTTAAAGCCGTACCGGAGTCATGCAAATCATTTGCTAAGAAATAGTCTCTCCAAAGCAGAAACCATTTTCTGCTTGGTTTCGTAGCAGGAATGCAGCACCTCAGGTTTGCTGAGTTCCTCTCAATGTGGAGCTATCAAAGTCCTTGGTGATCTCAGACCTATTCCTCCCTGCTTAAAGAGCACCTGGCAAATCCTGCTGCCTCCCAGCCTCCTACAGTCTCTGGAAACTCCTGGAATTTTGGTTTGTCTTTATTGTGTGCTTTTAATACTGTCTTGATTTACAAATGAATACTTGTCCTCTTAATTTTCTGCCTCTCACTATAGAGAAAAATGTGTTAGTTGCATGGGGGTATCATTTCTATATCAATTCAGATCAACCACAGACGTGAAGAAATAAAGTGAAAGTGACAGCATCCCACGTAGTAGAGCTTAGTGAGAGTGTAAGCTGAATGCGCGTATTTTGATGTGCCTTGAATACTGCAAGCATGCATTGTGTTGTCTCCTCTTGTTTGGTGAACGGACCTTCGCAGAATTATATATAGTATTGGCTGCCTTTGTTTCTAGTGATGGTTATAATTATGGCAGCTGCTGTCTCTATATTTCGTTACAGATAGAAGATCTGTCAGATGAAGTTTTTTCCTTACGTCACACAAAGTATGAAAAAAGAGAGCGAGCAAGGTGGTCACTGTGGGAGCAGAGCCGCTGGCCCAGAAGGAATAGCAGGCAAGTGTATTGACTTTGTTAAGAGCATTCCTATCGAACCACTGGTGTCGGCTGTTGGTGCAGCAGTTTCAGAAATGCTGTCACAGAGCACTTTGAAAATGAGGGCACTCCTCGTTAATTAACAGTACCAGGTAGGTTTGGTTTTGTGGCTGGAAAGGGAAGGCCGTGCAGTTCTGAAGCACGCATACGTACAGAAATTTGGCATGTTAGTGACCAGGTATTAGTGAATAAAAATCTTATTCCCATACTGAACACAGTGTGTCACTCCCAGGTACTATGACTTTAGCCACCGAGTGTAATGTGAGCCTTTTCTTCACTCACCTGACTTAGCTGAAAGGCCACTGCATTCAGAGATGCGTTACTGAAGAGTCCTGGGCTGTGCCAAGGATCTTACACGTAAACAGTATGTGAAAAAGTTTAATTATCACAGGCTTGCTGTCTGGCGCAAAACTCATCAGAACTACATCTAACCCCTAAAAGTCTTGCAAAAAGTAGTGCATATAAGAGCAAACGTCATAAAGCTCTATCTGCAATTTGTTTCTGGGAAAATAATAAATCATAAAATCACTTCAGAATCTGCCGGGACAAAAATAAATCACTTCAGAATTGCCTCAGAATCTGCCAGGACAAAAAGCATCCTATAAATGCAGGGATAACTTTTTCTGCTATTTATCGTATGCTCGTGTCCACCCTTGGCTGAAAGTAAACCATGACACTAGAACATATATACAAAGACAGCTTTTTTTTAACACAGGGTAAAATTAGAGCTAAACCATATTAAGGAATTATATTTTAAGCCATTTTGAACATTAAAAAACTTTAGAAAGTGTACTGAAAAATACAAATTCTATACGTAGCCTTAATTTTGAAACTCTGTGAACTCCTTTGTGAAATCTTAGTGCTATTTGAATTCAGAAGTAAAACTGCCATTCACACAAGCAAGGTCAGACTTCCACCTGGCATTTAAGAAGTGTGCCAGTATTTTATATCTAGTTCAAATTTGCATTAAAGGCCAGGTCAAAAGTTTTAATCTTACTATATTATTTTGATTGCTTTGGAGATGACTCCAGCACAGAGGTGGGAAGGGGGAGCCCAAGGACTTGCTGTTTCTTCTCGAGTTACATTGGCACAGCCTGCTGACAGTACAGTGGGGACTCCACAGGCTCCTGCAAACGATGCCGTGTTCCCGAGTGGGAACAGCCCACGGCTTACTGACTTCTGGCCAAAATTACTCTTCTGGTGAGCGTGTGGAGCAAGGAGTGGGACCGGCCACCAGCTGTTCTGCAGCCAGAGTGTGCCTGTTCCAGCCCTGTTTCGTCCAGTCAGCTCCTCCACAAAGCACTCTTTGCTTTGGCTTGTGACAACGAAGTTGTCAAGAACCATGTATGTTTTCATCTGCTCTTTTAATAAGTAGAACGTAGGTAGCACATACAGAGAAGCTGAATGCTTTGAAAATTTAAACTGTTCCCGGTGATGTGAAAGGGCAGAGGGTAGCTCTTAAGACTCTTGTTTCTTATCTTGCACTAGATCTTACAGCAAAAATGCTGACGGACGACACAGCCAAGATTCGGTGCAGAAAGACCATCATGGCAACTCCGGTGCCTCGCTGCACTGTGCTGCTGACCCTGTTCCCGACGTGACTTCGGAAGCCCACAGCTCTGTTGGTTCAGGCATTGCACAGCTCTGCAGGGAGAGCCAGGAAGCCAAGGTGGGTGCTTCCAATACCTTCCAGGTCTGGTCAGGTCTTTGGTGACTGCTATCTCTAACCTGAAAGAAAGAACCTGGACATACCCTCCCGTCTCACTGATCAGAATCTCAGGCTGTCACCCTAGTTTACGTAGACTGAGTGTAGGGCTCCTGTTTAGAACCAGTTTGCTATGCTTTATGAATTAAGCCCAAGATTTGTTAACAGGTAAAAATGTCATTGCTCAGCATGCAAGGCACGTGTTGTAGAGGCGAGTATGGCAGGCCTGGGTGCAGGGGTGAGGGATCTTTTCTCAGGGATGTGGGGCTGACCGTGATGGGGTCAGGTACCCTGACGGTCTGGCACCATGGAAAAGAGCTTCCCTCTTCCTGTACAGTGCCTGTTCAACTGTAGCTCTCTTACTTGTTCAAAACCGTATGAAGCTGGCTTACATTGACAGCTGGTGCCTAGCAGCGTCCTATTCTTTATCTGAAGAGCCCTGCAAACATTGTAAAGAAAGACACTCATCTGTTACTTGATAGCAGATCATTCTGCACATAGCTAATCAGTTCAGACTCAACTGAAATCCCTTTTCCCCCTTTTTTCTCTTTTTCCACCCTCACTCCTACCCTTCTGATTCCTTTCAGTCTGGGCTGTGGGAACTTCGAGTTTTTCCACTAAAAGATGAAGAGGTAGAAGCTTTACTGTGCCAAGATCAAATAACAAATCAGACTGAAATGTCAAGTGCAGCTTTTCCCAGCGACTCTCACTGTACTTCATGTGCACCCGTTGGTCTGCCAGACAATGGCCAGCCACCAAGAAAACAATCTACCGAAGAGTCAGAAGACTGTGAAAATGTTTGCCTGGGAATCAACAATACAAGAAAACAAAGGTGACAGGGAATAATGTGGTTCATTAAGAAAGCCAATTAAGGTGGAGAAAAGTGTAAGGTAAAATCTCTCTTGTTCACACAGCATATGACAGCACAATTCAAAACTTGTGCAGTAGCTGCATATAATATATTTTCTTTCTTGCTTTGTAACAGGCAGGATAAATCCCAAAGACAACACTTCCTTCTTCCTGAACCCCAAGAGAAAGTAATTATTTCAAGCTGGAAGTCTAATATTCCCAGTGTCGGGAGTGGGCGCACATAAATTGCTGGCACCATTCACTTTCTGTTGTCATATTGCCACATTTGTTAATAATCATCCTTTTCTGTTTTGTTTGTCTTCAAATGCATTTCTGGTTCTAGTAGATTGTGGTGCAGCAGAATATGCTGTCTACCTTAACCAACAGCTTCAACTGAACACAGAAAAACTACTTGAAAAATAGTGGGGAGAAGTGATAGTCTCGGATTAATCTTCCTGTGTGGCATGACCATGGGGCAAAAATCTGCCTCTCTAAATGCATGTGTGTAACCCATGTGTAAGATAAGGGGCAGTGAGAACCAGCAGCTCCCAAAGCAGATGATTTGGAAGCCTTGCATCTAGCTTAAAATCTGTACTCAGCTCTCAGTAGTGCCAGGGCATGTTTCATATAGATGTCCTCAAGCAATAAGATAGAAATAGACCCCTGCATTTCAATAGTCCATGTATCTGCTACTCAGAAAGTAGGGTTTCTGCTTCAGTCGTGTGGGTATAGAGGAATGGAAGGAAAGAGGAGTCGAGTCAAATCAGTGACGCAGCTCTTTGAATATTGTTTTTTGGGTCATCTTACTTCCTTAGTCCTTCAGTAGCTAATGAGGCTCATAATATTTTGCTTTAATATGTTAAAGACAAAGTCTTGTTCAGATTTCTGTACAGTGCCTTGTAAGAGTCTCGTAAGTATGCCAACATTTGGTGACTAGCTGAAAAGGAAAAGATGATTGATGTCTAGAAGACCAATAAAGAAAAACGCCCCAAAGCTTTCCGTTGTGATCCTGGATAGATTTTTTTAATTTCCCAGAGTTCACAGTGAGGAAACAAAAGCAAGTTGTTTAAACTTGCATCTAAATAGCATAGTTTGGAAGGTATCTGCAACCTCAAGAGGTATTAACAAAGATTAAACACTGAATGTAGGTATAATCCACCAACAGGAAGTTTTTCTGTGTAGGACAGTTGAAGGCAGTTTTATAGGAGTCTCTGTTTTTGTGCAAAATTTTCTTCCACATGTAATATCTGGAATGGCACTGGACAGATGACCCAGTTTTAGTGTCAAATTTTTTTTTTTTTTTTNCAAAATGACAGGAAATATACACTGGGCATCTGAAAACAGTTCAGTAAGGTTTCAACACTACAACCTATTGCTACATTGTAGTTTATTGCACATTCTGATTATTTTTTTAAACACTTTTTTAACACTGGTTTGTCTTAAACTTGAATCTTGCCTCAATGTCTGATACAATAATCTTTGATGCAAGGTTGGTTTTTTAATTAAAAGTTATTTCTATATATGTTGTATATCGTCTGAATTTGATGGCCTTTTAGAAGTGAAGAAGTATCAGCAATGCTTCCTCCTGGCACAGAGACCTGCTTGGCCGAAGAATGGCTTTGCAAACCCTGCAGTGGCACTTGCCCTATGCTTTGCTGTTGTATTGAAGCTGCGCCGGTGCTGTGAGGCAAAGGTCTCCCCAGCATCTCAATACAGAGGTGGATTTTTCCATCGCTCTTGTCCTGCATGCGCATCTGCTGCTGGGAGAAGGTTTCTGAAAGTTACATGTCTCAAAACGCTTTGCAGGTCTTTTCCCTACCCGTATCCATTCATTAAGACGTCTGATCCGACCAGCTCTCACCCAGCTTTGTTTGTAAGGTCAGGGCTTCCTGCTCGCTCTGATTCCCGAGGCGGTGTGAGGAGTTTCTGCAATTTCAGAGACGGGACAGACCACGTAAACCAGCCAGCTAGCCGCCTTGTGTGTCCTGAAGGTACTGTCAGGAAATGGAAATGCAATCCAGCATTTACAGGAAGGAGAGTTTTTCTGGATTGCAGGGTTGGGGGTAAGGGTGTTAAAATGAGGCCAAAAAACCCTGTGCAAAAGGAGCTGGATTAACCAAGTTGGGTCAGCCTGGTGGACTGTAAAGCTGTTCCGTTCCCAGCTGTGGTGTGCTCTTGAACCATTGTGTTACTTTTGGGTCGGTCCCTGGTGTGCTGGCCTAAAGCAGCTGCTTGTTACCTTGCCAGCTGCAGGGGCTGCACAAGTGGTTACCGTATGAGCAAGGGTAAGCATGTTTTCTTTGTCCCCTCTTTAGATGTTCTTGTCAGCCACTGTGGGAACCAGTTAGTGCCTCACAAGGCAATAAAAAGGCTTAGCAAAGAAGGGCTAGGCAGCCAGGAGACTAAAAAGAAAAAAAAAAAAAATCCCTGGAGAAACTATAAAAATGTCTATTTGGTCATTACCCCACCCGGGTCAGAAGTCTTTTCTCTAACAGCTGCCTCTCAGCTGGCTCGACCTTGTGGCAGCAAACTGCAGCTGCCTTCACAAAGAGCTGCTCGACTGACTGCATGGCCAGAGAACTGTGCCACAGCATTTCTTCCTCCCCACTCACTTGCCACAAGCGTTAGTGGTGTGCAGGTTTCTGCCATCAGCTGAGCGGGGCCCTGCGGCAGGCAAAGGCCAGTGGGTGACCAAGACCAGGCTGCATTTGCTTTTCTCATGTCCCCTGCCTACCTCCAGCAGCCCTTCATCCTGGCAGGGGCAGCTCTGAGCAGAGGGGGAACGCTGCGTGCGCATGTCAAGCAAAATGCCCTTCAGGAAGCCCAGGCTGCTCCTCACCCACGGCACTGCTAACCATTTGCCACCTTTTTGCAGCAGAGCAGGCACTGCGCCCTGCCCTCTCTGTCTCTACTCCCCGCGTCAGCTCCAGCCAGTGAGGCACCTGATTTTTCAGCAGCCCCATTTCACTACTGGGACAAGGTTAGAAAACTTAATTAACTGAACTTGGTCACAGGACCAGACCCCTCCTTTCATCTTCTCTCCCTGTGCAGCTGCATTTAGCACTAGTACTCTAGTTCATTGCCTGCAGCCCTTTTCCCTGCAGAGCTGGACTCCCACCTCCAGACGGTTTGGTTTTGCATGGGTGTTGGTGGTAGGAGCAGGCTGAGAGCGCAGAGCCAGGCTCATGCTTGAAGCCGTAAAATACGCACAAAAACCCTACTTGTTTTCCTTCCTCTTCAAAGTTTTAAACAACAGGGGAGAAAAGAGCTGATTGTCTTTTGGCTGTTAAGCTATAAAAATAGCTGTCAGCACTGCTTCTAATACTGTGGCTGAAGGTATGACAAAGGCTGACTGTGAAATACCAACTTAAACATAATGCAGCAAGCCCCCCCCCCCCAAGCTGGAGTGTTGCAGTTTCACAAAGAAAGCCATTTCCCTTGTGCTTTGTTTATCATTTTAAATTGAGACATTTTTTAAGGCCACTTTTGTTCTGCTCCCTGCTGCTATGAGGGTGTAAACAGTTCATCTCTGCATCCAGGATCTTAATGGAATGTAAGTACAAATACAAACTTCTAAGCCCTATTAAAATTAAGCTTTGTGTGTGTCTACTGCAGTTTTTTATCTTGCTCAGGGACATGCGCTGTACCACCCTGTAGAGCACATGTCTGAGCCCAGCCTTACTCAGCTGTATCAGTTTCTTTTATCCTGTTTTCCAGTGTAGAGAGCCTTTGCTCTGTCAGATCACCCTGGATCTCTCTAGATCACGTGACATCATATCACCAGACTGTGCTCTCCCGTGTTGCTGAAACTTTGCTTTATCAGAGTATTGCAACATCCAACGGTCCTGGGGGGTTACTTGGCCTCACGGATACTGTGCAGGCAGCAATTCTGGTTTTCGTGTCAGGGGTTGGTTCAAGTCCTGCGGCTGTGGTGCGTCCACTGTGGGGGTTACGTTACCGAGTACAGGCCTAAACGGAGCCTAACGGATTACTTCTCTTAATGTATAGGCACAAAAAACCCACACAAGTCTTAAGCATTAAAAGACCAAGTATCATTACTGTTACTTCCATGGATGTTACTTCCTCTTTAACCTTAGATGTTTTAAAAAGCAGCTGCATAAACCCACCTGGGTGGGATTTAGACAGAATGAAGTCATTCAGTAATTTTACTGTGTGTGTAATTTTCTCTCTCTCCCACAACACTGCTGACCCAACAGTCAATGGAAGTGCAAACTACCAGATTTAAAATGACAAAAGTGCCTGCAACCTGTGAAAGAAAACAGACTCTGTGGTTCCATGCTCAGAACCAAGTGCGGTACCTTCAATTAGCTGGCATGACTTTGGGACTTTTTTTTTTCCTAAAATTAATTACTAAAAAACCACAAATGGTTGGATTCCCCTTTCAGACCAGCTTGAGGTCAACTGCAGGAAGCAAGGCCACTAGAGCTGTTGTCCTGCTTTCAATAGCATGAAAAGCCACATTTCCAAATCCTGTCATCACTCTCTTCATCATTTACTCAGGCAAATGCACAAACTAAGGATTAGCCTGTGGGTCAGGTAAAGGTGGTTGGGTTTTTTTAAAACTTATCTGTAGGGTTTCAAAGCAGCATTCTTCTGTGGAATCCCATCACTTCCAGGAATTTCAGACACAATTCTATTAACTGGCTCTTTGAAAGGTAAATGAGAAGATATTTCCCAGTCTGTGACCTGGTAAAGATGTTGCACGGATGACTTTGATATTTGACTTACATAGGTCAAGTATTTCTATGCAGTAAAAGCAACAGATACAAACATTTCTATCATCCGTGGGATTTTTTAGCTCTCTTAAAATGCATTTTCCCCAAACTTACTACCAAAACCACTCATTTTTTACAGTCATCTTAAAGGAGACTTACCACACCAAGGGAAGGGTGTTTAATGCAGACACCGGAAAAGTTTCGTAGGAATGCACAGATCAAATGACAAAATACAGACAGCAGAAGGCAGTTTGATTAGAGTCTTCCACGAGAGAGATTGCACAGGGTGATGCTACACTCTTCTAGCAAGCAAAAACTGACTGAAGTTCGGTTCAATCCAGTCAGCATTAAGAGGTTGTGCCATAAAATTAGCCTCCACAGAATCAAGAGACAGGTTCAAACCATTGCATTTCCAACCCTGAAAGACAGCTAGAATGTTTTTTCACTGCTGCTTGCTTCATTGCAGCGAAGGAATGATTCCTCTGTTCAGCAGCAACAAGTTCCCGTAATTAAATGTTCATCCAGCCCTCCCTTACGCATGAGAAACAAGGGTTCTCCTGCACGCACAGAGCCTTCTTGAACACTGCTTGGGTAGGTCTCATCGATCCAGACAGCGCTTTTGAGCTGCTTCTGAACACACATTCCTTAGCAGATTGATCACAGATCTCGGATCTGCGCTCTTCATAATAGCACTGCCAGATACAATCATATTTGCACCTGCCTGAAAGACATTAAACACCCGCTCAATAACACAACACAGATCCATTGCGTCAAGAGTTTTCTCGCTGTAAAACACGTAAGGAGGTGGTGAATTCTGGGCTGCTGGGCAACCAAGCGCTATCTGTGCAACACAGGTTAACATTCCTCTAACTGCAACCACAAATCAATTCAGAAAAGACAGCTCTTCCCCAAATAGGCAATTTCTCCATCATTGCTCCTGTCTACCCGAACATACAAGACACAAACAACTTCTCTACCTTAGGAGAGGCTTCAGTAACCGCAATTAAAAAAAAAGGCACAAGATTATACCTCAAGTAGATTTTGATATTAAGGGTGCTTTTTTTGCTGTTCCCTCTGAAAACTAGGTCAAAATGCAATTCCTCCTAAGCTTTATTTTCCGAGGGCCAATGAAATCTCTTAGCACAATGACAGACTGCTGCTCCAGCCTCTTACCTCTGCACACTTATGGATGGTGTCAGGCCCAACTCCTCCATCCACTTCAATGTCCAATGAAGGAAACTGTGTCCGTAGCCACTGAACCTGGGAAACAGTATAAGAGGGTTGGCAGCGAGATCCACGCTCAGTTGCTGCAGTTACGTACAGCTTCCTACACACCCAGACAAGGTTCAGCCACTTCACCACCGCACTCCGTACTGCTCATTAGCTTGAAGCTCAATAAATAAGGAAAGTTGTTTTACCTTTGGCATCATGTCTTCCATAAATTTCTGCCCTCCAAATCCAGGTTCTACTGTCATCACCAAAGCCATGTCTATCTGATTGGCCCAAGGCGCCAAGTGTTCAACTGTAGTGCCGGGCTTGATGGCCAGGCCAACCTGCAGGAAAGGCAAGACAAACCCAGCGCCCCTTAGGATGACACAAACGCAACGAGACTGGCTTGCGCTGGGCACAGCCTCCTAGGAAACTATGTGCCCGTGTACGTGCAGTAAGCACGGGCAGCGTTAAAGAAAGATTCCTGATTGTCTCCAACTAAAATTGAAGACTGACTCTGTGCACAATGTTAGGGCTGCACGTGCCAATCTCTGACCACCCAAAACTGCAATGATGGGTTTTCATTGCCAGAAACATGGTGGTGAAGTTGTTAAGCCGAGTGCAATGCGCTACTGCAGTCCTACGCTCCCCTCACCTTCATCCCGTTCTCCCGAATGTCTTTTATCAACGCCCCTGGATTGTCTGTAGCTTCTAGATGAAAGGTGTATTGGTTTGCGCCAGCAACAGCCATTGGTTTCACCCACTGCTCTGGCCTGGCCACCATCATGTGCATATCTGGAAGAGGAGAGCGGAGCGAAGTGCCGTAAGCGAGCGGGGCTGCAGCACCGGCCGGCCCCTGCCATGCGCCCGCTGCCAGACGGGCAGGGCCCGGCCAGAGCCGCTCCCCCAAACCGCGACCCGTGTCCCGCCGGGCCGGGCCGCCCCCCGCCCCCCCAGCCCCTTACCGAAGAAGGGCTCCTGGCCCAGCTGCTTGCGCAGACTCTCCACGACGGGGTGGCCGAAGGTGATGTTCGGGACGAAGTGTCTTGCGGCCCAAGAGAGAGACCCGCCCGCCCGCAGGTTACACCCGGCCGGGCGAGGCGGGGCAGGCCGCCCTCCCGCACCCTCGGGGCGGCCGCCCCCC